>CM039607.1:21843189-22292261 GCA_022457205.1 Saccharum spontaneum | reverse complement strand
TCTATTCATGTAACTTAGGAAGGATATAAAGAGTCTCTTGGAGTTGCTCTTAGCGATTACATCACTTAGGTCATCGTATTATTATATAGTTAGCGAATTGCGTCACTTAGGTCCATACCCCATGATTGAAATCAAAGATCAGTCACTCGGCACCCTCCCATTCATTCATAAGAGAGTGTGGTACTTGTCACCGGAAGACAGAGTCAGACTAAGTTATTTGGTTGGTGATTTCTACGGCTGATAAGGCGGCTGATGCTGATTTGTTGTGAGAGAAAGACACCGAGCCCGTTCACTTCGCTGAAAAGTCATGGCTGAAAGTACTGTTTGCTGATTTGTTGTGAGAGAAAAACATTGTTCCGACTGAAAAAATAAGATGAAAAGTACGGATTATAAGACAGGCGAACAGGGCCATTGTACCGTGGCTGTTAAGCCGGGCTGATAAGTTCAAATGAACAGGGCCACGTATCAACATTTAAGATTTCAAATAGAACTGTAATTTTTTTTGAAGTGAGGGAGTATATATTTCAATCTACTAGCTAATTTTATACACTAAATGAATCAGGTAGCTGCATGCAATGCGATATAGTACTGGCGAGCCACGGCACATGGATATTTGCTAAATATATACTCCATCCGTCTTAACCGTAGTTGTAGGAATAAACACGCAAACCAATGTATCTGATCTATTCCAGCGCATGTCCCTTCGCAAGGTCTGTTCTAGTCTGAGTTGCAGTCCCAGCGTCCGTACATGAGAGAAATGAGTGGAGGTGAGGCTGTCCACGTATCCTTGCTGAAGTTGCTTTAATTTTTTTATTATTGAACGTACCGTGGCAGGATGGATCCTAATAAGGCCTGGTTTAGTTTCAAAAATTTTTTACCTTCACCAATCACATCGAATGTTTGCACACATGCATGGAGTACTAAACGTAGACAAAAAAAAAAACTAATTGCACAGTTCTCGAGGAAATCACGAGACGAATCTTTTAAACCTAATTAGTCTATGAAAAGCCTTAAGTGCTACAGTACCACCATGTGCTAATGACGGATTAATTAATATCATTAGATTCGTCTCGCAGTTTCCCGACGGATTCTGTAATTTATTTTTTTATTATTATTCGAAAACCCTTCCCAACATCCTTTCGACATATCTGATGTGACACCTAAAAATTTTCTTTTCACGAACTAAATACAGCCTAGCTTCTCCAAGTCAGGCCCTGACATGTCCCTAGAACAACGGTCTTTCGTGGAAAAAAGGCTTGTTTAGTTGGTGAAAAAGTTTGGGTTCGACTACTGTAGCACTTTTTGTTTTATTTGGCAATTTGTGTCCAATTATGGACTAATTAGGCTCAAAAGATTTGTCTCGTGATTTACAATAAAACTGTGTAATTAGTTTTTTCTTTCGCCTATATTTAGTACTCCATGCATATGTCATAAGATTCGATGTGATAGGTACTGTAGCACTTTTTGGGTTTACTTTTTGGGATCTAAACAGGCTCAAAATTTGAATGCTACAGCTACGGTCTTTATGAGACCGAGGGAGTAAGGCCTCGATTAGATCGCTAAATTTTGAAAAATTTGGTACTGTAGCGGTTTAGTTTGTATTTGGCAATTATTATCCAATCATGGATTAACTAGGCTCAAAAGATTTATCTCATAATCAAACTGTGTAATTAGTTATTTTTTATCTACATTTGCTACTCTATGCATGTATTTTAAGATTTGATGTGATAGAGAGAGCGTAAAAACTTAGAATTTGAAAGCAATCTAAACGAGGCCTAATATAAAATCCATCCCACGTCCCATCGCATGCACATGTGGGCAGACAGGAAAAGAGCGAAGCCGATATCTGCTCAGGGATCCCTCCTATGACCCTGAGGCGCCGACACCGCGCATTGGCTGCGCGCCTGCGCCCCAGCCAGCAGCGACCAGGCCAGCGACAAAGCCCGGCTGGCCGGCAGGAGGACGGGAATCTGGCTGTTCCTCCGCGGGGGTCCCGGCGGCTCCGGCATCCGGCCACTCTTGGCCGCGCCGTACGTGGTCGCCCACCGCTCGCAGGCGCCGTACTCCGATGTCCGATCTCCCATTCCCCTCCCCGGCGCCCTGCGTGCTATAACTAGCAAGGCTTGGCTAGCACAGCGGTCGGCCTCGGCGGCTTATTAGTAGTGCGTGTTTCTTTTATATACTCCCTCTCCAGCTCCGGCCGGCCGTCCATCGCCGCCGGCCGGCTGCTGTGCCTGGTGCCTGGTGCCTGTGCCTTCCAAATAAACGAACACCGGCGTATAGATAGATATAGAGATCGAAGATTATGGGTCGCCGGCGTGGCAAGGTGGAGGTTCGCCGGATCGAGAACAGCGTGAGCCGGCAGGTGACCTTCTCGAAGCGGCGGCGCGGGCTGGCGAAGAAGGCGCGGGAGCTGGCCGTGCTCTGCGACGCCGACGTCGCGCTGCTCATCTTCTCCGACAAGGGCAGGCTCCACGACTTCGCCGCGCACGGCAGGTACGATCGACGTCTACGTGCTCGCGTTCGCGTCGTGCATGCAGAATGCATTGCATATTTGCATGGTGGTACTCCTACGTACGCCCGCCATTTATGGTAATATATCTACTGGGGTGTGCGACGACTAGTAGTAGTGTGGTGTGGTGAATCCGTGAGTGGTGGCACGTACTACAACAGTGACGCATCTCATTATTTGGAGGCAGGCACGGGCACCCTACGTACACCCTAGTACACGCGCGCGCTATTTATGGAAGTATTATACACTCCTGTTCAGGGTCGTGTACGGCACTGTGCTGCCGCCGTGCACTCAGCTGCTCTCAAGACCAGCCACACACACATGGCCACACCAGCTTTATTTAGCTCCCGATCCGGGACATGCATGTCAATGTCATGTTCCAAAAAAGCTCAGCTCCTGTTCAGATGAGGAAAGGTCCGTGTTGCTGTTGGGCTCTGGCCGCCTCTGGTGACTGGTGTGTGGCGGGCACAGAGATGCACTGCATGTCTGCATGTACCCCGGATCCGGACCTCACCACCCATTGGCCGCCATTGGACGATTTTTTGTTTGTTTGATAGAGCCATTGGACGAATTAACACCGAGGTTCCGTCGACGAAAAAACATGTCCTGTTCACAAACGGTGACACTACGGAGCGACGAGTGGCCCCCCTCGCTTTCTTGCTGGGCCGCATCGGTCTGTTTTCCCCCACCTGGGTTTTCATCGAATTGACTACCGATAACAATTACTCCATCACCATCTAAGCCATTTCTCCAAGGAAACACCTTCAATATGTGTGAAATAAATTGGTGTCTAGTCTAGTAATTAACAAGTTATGTCAGGGGAAGCTAGGTTGAGGGTCTGGGATTAACAACGAATAAATAAAGCCCATCAGCCTTGCAAAGAAACTAATCAAGGGGATGAACTAATCAGAAAGATCAATGGCTATTCATTCATGCAAGAAAACAAAGAGATTAAGAAGCTGACATGCAACGAGAGGAGATATATTTATGGGAGAAAAGAAAAGTTTAATTAGCTACAGTATGTAACAAAGCTAATCAGTTTAAAGAGTCTAAACAGAAATCATATGTTGGAAATATGAGCGGCGTACATGCGCTAAATAAAGATTGTGCACTGCCATTGTCCCTCAAAAAAAAAAGATTGTGCACTGCCATTGTCCCGAATGGAAAAGCTAGAATTGCACTCTTTTATAGGTTTGGACAAACAACTTCAAGCTGATTGACTTATGGAAAAGCTAGAATTGCACTCTTTTTGGCATGAAAGGAGTGCATTATTCTATACTCTAATTGATTGGAGAGTACAACAACAGCAACAACATAGCCTTTTGTCCCAAGCAAGTTGGGGTAGGCTAGAGATGAAACCCAAAAAAGACGATAAATAGGGAGACACATAAAGGGATATAAATGGCACAAGACAGAAAGAGGTCACGGTTCAGGCACGTTGATTGCCAGTCTCCAAGCGCTCCTGTCCACAGCTAAATCCTTAGAGATATTCCACTCCTTAAGGTCTCTCTTAATGGACTCGTCTCAAGTTAGTTTAGGTCGACCTCTACCGCTCTTTACATTATCGGTCCGCTTTAGAACCCCACTACGCACCGGCGCCTCAGGAGGCCTCCGTTGAACATGTCCAAACCATCTCAACCGATGTTGAATCAATTTCTCCTCAATTGGTGCCACCCCAACCCTATCCCGAATATCGTCGTTCCGGACTCTATCCCTCCTTGTGTGCCCACAACACCAACGCAACATACGTATCTCTGCTACACTCAATTGCTAGACATGTCGCCTTTTTTAGGCCAACACTCAGCACCGTATAACATCACCGGGCGAATCGCTGTCCTATAGAACTTACCTTTTAACTTCTGAGGCACCCTTTTGTCACAGAGGACGCCAGAAGCTTGACGCCATTTCAACCAGCCGGCTGAAATTCTATGCCTAACATCTTCATCAATGTCGCCATCCTTTTGTAGCATCGATCCTAAATACCGAAAAGTATCCTTCTTGGCCACCACTTGCCCATCGAGGCTAACGTCTCCCTCCTCATGTCTAGTCGCGCTGAAATCACACCTCATGTACTCGGTCTTGGTCCTACTAAGTCTGAACCCTTTCGACTCTAACATGTGCCTCCATAGTTCTAACTTCCTATTAACCCCTGTCCTACTGTCGTCAACTAGCACCACATCATCAGCAAAGAGCACACCAAGGGATATCACCTTGTATGTCCCTTGTGACCTTATCCATCACCAAAGCAAATAAATAAGGGCTCAAAGCTGACCCCTGATGCAGTCCTATTTTAATTGGAAAGTCACTGGTGTCGCCATCACATGTTCGGACAAACGTCACCACATCCCTGTACATATCCTTGATGAGGGTAACGTACTTAGTTGGGACTTTGTGCTTTTCCAAGGCCCACCACATGACATTTCTCGGTACTTTGTCATATGCCTTCTCAAGGTCAATAAAGACCATGTGCAAGTCCTTCTTCTGCTCCCTATATCTCTCCATCAATTGTCGTAATAAGAAAATCGTCTCCATGGTCGAGGGTCACACGTGTCACTCTCCTTAGGCGATGCTCGATAACCCTCTCCTAGAGCTTCATCATATGGCTCATCAACTTAATCCCATGGTAGTTAGTACAACTTTGGACATCTCCCTTGTTCTTGAAGATAGGTACTAATATACTTCTCCTCCATTCTTTAGGCATCTTGTTAGACAAAAAATAAGGTTAAAAAGCTTAGTTAACCATACTATCGCTCTAATGCCTAGACATCTCCACACCTCAATGGGGATACCATCAGGGCCCATCGCTTTACCTCCCTTCATCCTCTTCAAAGCCTCCCTGATCTTTGCCTCCTAAATTCTCCTCACAAAACGTCTGTTGGTATCGTCAAATGAGTCGTCCAACTCAAGGGTAGGATCCTCATTCTCCCCATTAAACAACTTGTTGAAGTACTCTCTTCATCTGTTCTTGATCTCCTCATCCTTCACCAGAAGTCGATCTGTCCCATCCTTGATGCATTTTATTTGCATGGTTGATGTCCCTTGTCTTCCTCTCACGGATCCTAGCAATCCTATAAATGTCCTTGTCCCCTTCCTTCGTGCCTAGCCGCTGATAAAGGCCATCATACACCTGACCTTTTGCTACACTCACAACTCGCTTTGCAACCCTCTTCGCTATTTTATAGCCCTCGATGTTGGCTGCACTCTTGTCATGGTGGAGGCGCTTGAAACACTCCTTCTTCTCGCTAATAGCCCTTTGCACCTCGTCATTCCACCACCATGTGTCTTTCGCTTCCCGTTTGCCTCCCCTACTCACGCCAAACACTTTCGAAGCCACCTTCCGGACACATGTTGCCATCTTTAGCCACATGTCATCGGCATCTTCTCCTTCTTCCCAAGGCCCCTCGCCTAGCATCCTCTCCTTAAACGTTTGCACTGCTTCTCCTCTAAGCTTCCACCACTTCGTTCTCGCAATCTTGACCCGTTTGTCCCGGTGGACACGTACCCGAAAGTGAAAGTCCGCCACCACAAGCTTGTGTTGAGGGACAACACACTCCCCAGGTAACACCTTACAATCAAAGCAATCACGTCTATCTTCCCTCCTTGTAAGGATAAAGTCGATCTGACTCGAGTGTTGTCCACTACGAAAGGTCACTAGATGGGATTCCTTCTTCCTAAAGAGGGTGTTCGCTATCAACAAGTCATAGGCCAACGCGAAGTTCAAAACATCCTCCCCCTCTTGATTCCTACTACCATACCTGAACCCCCCGTACACCTGCTCGAAACCTATATTAGTCGTAGCCGCATGGCCGTTGAGGTCTCCTCCTATGAAGAGATTCTCGCTGATAGGAACGATACTAACCATGCTATCGAGATCTTCCCAAAACTGCCTCTTGGTGCCCTCGCTAAGACCTACCTAAGGGGCATAGACACTGATCACATTCAAAGCCGAATCGCTGCCTCAACGTGCAACCAAACAGGGTTTTTTTTCGAGCAAACCAAACAGGGCTTAATATCACCGTTGTATTGTCTTTTTAAATTTTGGGTGTAAGAGTTTAAGAGTTTTGTTTCCTTGGAGCCAAGCCTACATACACTTGCTACCTTTTGGCCATATTAGACTCTCTTTTATTTTTAATATAACATATGGAACTCTTCTGTCAATCTATTTTAAATAAAGATAAGCTATATCTCTATAAATATAATTTTTATCAGATGTAAAAGAAGTTATGTATATCATGATGAAACAAACCATTTTTTCTTCTTAAATTTCTCCTTACTACAAATTTTATTTTCGCCTAGCACTTTGATACAGAATGAGTTATTTCACACACATAAATAATTATTACTGCCTCGCCCCACTTAGAAAGGATGCAATTCTAGGTTAGGTACCCTCAGTTGTGGATATAGTATAGGTGCATAGGGTACAGCTGTACCCCAAAAGTTTTTAGTAAAACTAAGTATATATATACTGATAATGTGTTATTATCTAGAACACTTTATCAAATAGCATTCTCTTGAGCTCAATTACTCATCCAAGAGGGATAATAGCCTGCAGCCTTGTACTATAGCTCTTTCTTCTAAAGCCTGGGAGCCCAAAATGAACCCATGCACATAACACGAGTATCAGATAAATATGAGAACAAATTAAACAAACAATTTATTTATTGAAAAGTTGATTTTCCCCCTTTCAAACCATCATTATATATATTTTAATTTGCGAAGTTTGAGTTTTGATTTTATTTAATAATTAGACAATTTTTGGAAACAAATCATGTGTAGATTACTCAATAAATAAAGCACAAGAGATTTCTTCATTCAATCTAAATCAGCAAGAAACTAATATGCTTACGAAGACCTTGGCAGTGACTATATTTGTATACTCCTAGATGAATGTTGGTGAATTACATTCTTGGAGCATCTCCAATAGTCTTTTTAAAATTTACTTTTAAAATCATCATTTGGAAAGCTATTTGATTAAAAATCACTTTCTACATCTTCATACACTCCAACGGCTTTTTTATATTTTTTGCGCACTCTAGAGAACCACACGCTCTCCATCTTTGGCTAGCGAGGAATGTAGAAATCCGGAATATATGATGTCTATATTTGGATATCCATTTACAAAGGCCGATGGAGGGTATTATTTGTGCAAAATCTCTATTCATATAACTTAGGATGGATATAAAAAGTCTCTTGTAGTTGCTCTTAGCGAATTATGTCACTTAGGTCATCATATTATTATATAGTTAGCGAATTGCGTCACTTAGGTCCATACCCCATGATTGAAAGCAAAGATTAGTCACTCGGCACCCTTCCATTCATTTATAAGAGAGTGTGGTACTTGTCACCGGAAGACAGAGTCAGACTAAGTTGTTCGGCTGGTAGTTTCTGCGGCTGATAAGGCGGCTAATGCTGATTTGTTGTGAGAGAAAGACACTGAGCCCGTTCGCTTCGCTGAAAAGCCATGGCTGAAAGTACTGTTCGTTGATTTGTTGTGAGAGAAAAACACTGTTCCGACTGAAAAAACAAGCTGAAAAATACGGATTATAAGATAGGCGAACAGGGCCACTGTATCGTGGCTGTTAAGCTGGGCTGATAAGTTCAAATAAACGGGACCACGTATCAACATTTAAGATTTCAAATAGAACTGTAATTTTTTTTGAAATGAGGGAGTATGTATTTCAATCTACTAGCTAATTATATACACTAAAACGAATCAGGTAGCTGCATGCAGTGCGATATAGTACCGGCGAGCCACGGCACATGGATATTTGCTAAATATATACTCCATCCGTCTCAAAACACCGTAGTTGTAGGAATAAACACGCAAACCAATCTATTCTAGCGCATGTCCCTTCGCAAAGCCTGTTCTAGTCTGAGTTGCAGTCCCAGTGTCCGTACATGAGAGAAACGAGTGGAGGTGAGGCTGTCCACGTGTCCTTGCTGAAGTTGCTTTAATTTTTTTTTATTATTGAACATACCGTGGCAGGATTGATCCTAATAAGGTCTGATTTAGTTCCAAAAATTTTTACCTTCACCAATCACATCGAATGTTTGACACATGCATGAAGTACTAAACGTAGACAAAAAAAACTAATTTTATAGTTCTCGGGGAAATCGCGAGACGAATCTTTTAAGCATAGTCTATGAAAAGCGTTAAGTGCTACAGTACCACCATGTGCTAATTAATGACGGATTAATTAGTATCATTAGATTCGTCTCGCAGTTTCCTAACGGGTTCTGTCATTTTTTTTTATTATTATTCGAAAACCATTCTTGACATCCTTTCGACATATCTGATGTAACATCCAGAAATTTTTTCTTTTCGCGAACTAAACGTAGCCCTAGCTTCTCCAAGTCGGCCCTGACATGTCCCTAAAACAACGGTCCTTCGGGGAAAAAATTATACTCCCTCCGTATCGGATTTAGAAGTCGTTTTGGATAAGGTTTGGGTCAAACATTGGGAATATAAATCATCAATAACTTTTAAGTTGTTGAGTTTGTAAATGTAAAAATTATATGAATAGATTTGTCTTCAAAAATACTGTCATAAAAGTATACATATATCACTTTTTCATAAATATTTTTTATAAAAATAAGAGGTCAAAATTATGTTTTAGAGACCGTGTCGCTGTCGTAGACGACTTCTAAATCTGATACGAAAGGAGTACAGTCTTTATAAGCCCGAGGGAGGAATATAAAATCCATCCCACGACCCATCGCATGCACATGTGGGCAGACATGAAAAGAGCGGAGCCGATATCTGCTCAGACTGTCCGCAGTGGGATACTCTAAACGATACTCTAAAGTTTTAGAGTATGAATATAGAGTAAAAACAGCTGCACTGGGTACTCTAAAACGATACTCTATCCTTTCTCTCACTCTATATTTAGAGTAGTACAGTACTTACTCTATAGTGCGCAGTGACGGGCCCCACTAGCTAAACCAAGGAAAAAAATGCTATAACTCACAAACCAAAAATCTAAATTAAATTTCGATTGCACCATTAAATTCGTCTCAATAAATCCTTCAAAACTAGATCACACATGGATATATTTAGATAAAGTGACAAGTAGGTCCCATAGTGGATAGAGTGGATAGAGGATGATATAGAGGATGGATGGGTGAGGGAGAATTGAGTATAGAGGAGAGAATCTTGCTGACCAGAACGTATAGAGGATGAATATAGAGGTCCATGAGTGCGGATAGCCTCAGGGATCCCTCCTATGACCATGAGGCGCCGATACCGCGCATTGGCTGCGCGCCTGCGCCCCAGCCAGCAGCGACCAGGCAGGAGGACGGGAATCTGGCTGTTCCTCCGCGGGGTCCCGGCGGCTCCGGCATCCGGCCACTCTTGGCCGCGCCGTACGTGGTCGCCCACCGCTCGCAGGCGCCGCAGCCAACCGGCGGACGACAACGACGCCGCCCGCGCAGAGGAGCAGCCAGTGAGCGCGCAGACGCTACTAGTCAACCTGTGCACTCCGATGCCCGATTAGTCCCCTCCCCGCCGGCTTCCTGCGTGCTATAAATAGCAAGGCTTGGCTACCGCAGCCCTCGGCCTCCTCGATCGGCTTAGTTTAGTGCGTGTAGTTTCTTTTTAATCTCTCCAGTTTCCGGCCGATAGATCCCCGGCCGGCCGTGCATCGCCGCCGGCCGGCTGCTGTGCCTGTGCCTGCCAAATAAACACCGGCATCTAGACAAGATGGGTCGCCGGCGCGGCAAGGTGGAGTTGCGTCGGATCGAGAACAGCGTGAGCCGGCAGGTGACCTTCTCGAAGCGGCGGCGCGGGCTGGCGAAGAAGGCGCGGGAGCTGGCCGTGCTCTGCGACGCCGACGTCGCGCTGCTCATCTTCTCCGACAAGGGCAGGATGCACCACTTCGCCGCGCACGGCAGGTACGTACGTACGAGTACGATGATCGACGTCGTCTGCATACATGCTCGCGTTCGATCGCGTGCATGCAGGATGCATTGCACTTTTGCATGGTGGTACTCCTACGTACGTACGCCCACCATTTCTTTTCTTTTCTGGTAATCTATCTACTGGGGGTTGTGGGTGTGTGTGAATCTAGTAGTGTGGCGTGGTGAATCCGTGAGTGGTGGCACGTTCTACTACAGTAGTACAGGCCAGTCAGTACACGCACGGACGGCATCTCATTATTTGGAGGCACGGGCACAGGCACCCTACACCCTAGTACACGCGCTATTTATGGAAGTATAGTACACTCCTGTTCAGGGTCGTGTACGGCCCTGTGCTGCCACCGTGCACTGAGCACTGCTAGCTTAGCTCTACGAACGGACCAGTCACGCTCTCAGTCACACACACACAGGGCCACACCAGCTTTATTTAGCTCCGATCCGGGACATGCATGTCATGTTCCAAATAAAAGCCCAGCTCCTGTTCAGATGTGGAAAGTCCGTGTTGTTGTTGGACCCTGGCCGCCTCTGGCGACCGGTGACTGGTGTGTGGCGGGGACAGAGATGCATGCACCCCGGACTTCACCACCCATTGGCCCCTTTTCTTTTTTCTTTTTTTGACACACAACATTCATTGGCCAATGGAGGAAGTGACACTGAGATTCCGTCGACGAAAAAACGTGACGCTACGGAGTCGGACTAGCCCTTGCTGCTTTCATGCTGGGCCGCATCGGTCTGTTTATATAGGTCATTATTAATTTGAACTAACAATAACAATTACTCGCCCCATCGCCGTCTAAGCCATTTCTCCAAGGAAACAACTTCAATCTGTGTGAAAGTGGTGTCTAGTAATTAACAAGTTATGTCAAGGAGAAGCTAGATTGATAGAGGGCCTGGGATTAACAGCAAATAAATAAAGCCCATCAGCCATGCAAAGAAACTAATCAAGAGGATGAACTAATCAGAAAGATCAATGGCTATTCTTTCATGCAAGAAAATAAAGAGATTAAGAAGCTGACATGCGACGAGATCAGAGATATTTATGGGAGAAAAGAAAAGTTTAATTGGCTACAGTATGTAACAAAACTAATCAGTTTAAGGAGTCTAAACAGAAAATCATATGTTGAAAACATGAGCGGCGTACATGCGCTAAATAAAGATTGTGCACTGCCATTGTCCCTAAAAAAAAGATTGTGCACTGCCATTGTCCCTAGCTAGTTTCTAACCATTGCAATCGATTTCTCCATCACACAGTTTTTGTTTGTTGCGCGCTACAATTTGCCTATAAATACTAGTATAAGGTTGACGTGGCAACCTCTTAGGCTTCAACCAAAGTAGGCCTCAACTCTGCTTCACTTACTTACGTATCCACATGGTGCATGTGAATGGGCTGTTTCTGGAGTCGAAAAGAACAGAGGTGCTTGCTAGTTTGAATATAATTATTGAGTTGGACATAAGTCAGTGGAGCTGCAAGGACATCCTGTACGTTGTTCTGAAATGTTTACTGGATTTCAGGATCTACCGTGCTCTGCATGCCTTGTACATTGCCTGCTATTGGTACCTGCATGCATATATTTACCGCAAAAGGAAAAAAACACGCACACTATACATTTGTGGATCACTCAACCGTTGATTGATCTAATTATTGGTCGTGAATTGCTTGTACTCTTACATGCACTCCATGCATTATCCATGCGATAGATCTTCTGTCCACAATTTTGATCGCCAGTGATCTTTATGCATGCGCATATGTGATATAATAATCCCTCCATCCCAAAACTAAAGGAGTGTAATTCTAGGTTTTTACACTAAATCATTTTTTTCTTAAGCTTGACCATGTTTATAGAAAATAGTATTAGTATTTATATCTTTGAATAGGTTTTAAAAATATTTCTTGAGTCATCTAGTAATACTTATTCAGTAGTAATATCAGTACAGTTTTTATAGGTTTGGACAAACTTCAAGTTGATTGACTTATGGAAAAGCTAGAATTGCACTCTTTTTGGCACGAAAGGAGTGCATTATTTTATACTCTAATTGATTGGAGAGTATAAAACTAAAATTTATATAAATGATGTTACAGATAGAGCTCATCAAGTTAACAATTTTCTCCTTTTTGATTGAAAAATATAATATTATTAATACGAAAACATATATGGTGTTGCACGGGATGAGCATAGAGAGAAACTTGTAAATTGATAATAGGGTGATATATTATGTATCAATAAACATTTCCATTTTTTTTTTGTTCTTACGAATAACAGCATGGAACGAATCCTTGACCGATATGAGAGGTACTTACTATGTGAAGATAGGGATGTGACGGAGGATTACCCTGAAGAATCGCAGGTAGGGGAAGTGGGAATACTGTATGAATATTTCTATGTGACTAAAAGTTTATTTAACCTATGTGGAACAACTGTGCATTCATTGTGTTCTTGATCTTACTACCACTTTCATTTGTAACTTTTATTAGGAGAACATGAGCTATGACCACATCAAGTTGAGGTCCAAACTTGAAGCTCTACAGAAGAACCAAAGGTAACAAGTTGCAAATAATTACTGACAAAAAACAGCTATTAAAAACAGAAGCTCAATCAATTTGGATATATACAGAATTAACCAAGCAATCTCTGAAAAAAAACATGTGCATTTGTCAGATAAAAACTCCTGTTCACTCATCATATATGTCTCATATATAAGCGAGATGTGAATAGTAGGGCCCTCATCTGCTGACACTTGTCATATGCTTGCTTATGCAATGCATGTACTCCTGTTTCAGGAATCTCATGGGGGAGCAACTTGAGTCCCTGACATTCAGAGAGGTACAGCAGCTTGAGCACCAGATAGACAGCGCTCTGAGGAACATCAGATCTAGGAAGGTACAGTACAGGTCGCATGCACGGTGATTGTACACATACGTTACAACTGTTACTCACACACGTCAGTGCTCACAGTGCCTTTTCGATGCCTACTTTATCTATTTCAGGATCACATCTTGCTCAACTCGATCGAGGAGCTCCGAAACAAGGCAAATATGCCAAATAAAGCAATTACCTTTAATTTACATCATTAAAAAACAACTTTTTATTCGATCGCAAAGTGGCTAGAATGTTGATCAATTTTAAATTTTCAATTAGTTCTTCAAATTTTTTATTATTGCTTGTTTTGGTTCTCACGTTTTTATTTGTGAGTGGTGGTGGCAGTAATTGGAAGTTTTGTATTTTTAATCCCTACTTGCAGGAAGCTTTTCTGATGGAACAAAATAGCATTCTAGAGAAGGTAATGGATCTTCTTATTACATCTGTAGAACAAAAAGCATCATTGGTTTAGTTCCTAGTTGGTTTATTAGTTTCGAATAAGCTCGCTAAATATATCATACATGTGCCAATGGTGTGAAGTTAATTAATTGGTCGTTGTACCAAAGTTGTACTGGTGCGTGGCACACTCTCCCTATCCTAATGGTTTTTTACCTCGGTTTTCACTTAGAAAATTGGCTGGCACTTGACTTTTTATTTTCTTCTTTCTAATAACAATCGTGAAACAATAACATACTTGATAGTGCAGGTAATCACAGAGCACACATTTTTTTATTAGTATTCTTAGAATCTCCAATTCCCACATGTGTACTTCTCAAAGTGAAACGATGCACTCTATTTCAATGGAAGTTGTCTTTGTTTTAGTTTCTCATCAGTTAATTACCTCCCAAATGCATTCTTCATGGAGTTTGAGCTCAGCGCAACTGATCTGACCTGGAAGTGCTTCTGTGTTCATGTGAGAAGGAGAAGGTTGCACTGGGGGCAGCATCCCTGCACACCACCAACACCGCAGCTTCCTCTACAGCAGTAGCAGCCGCCCTTCCAAACCTGAACATCTGGTGAGCAACAGAGCATCCATCGGGTGGTTGTGCTTGGCATGTTCTTTGTTCAGTTCCTCCAGCGGAAGAAAGCTAAGTCCCCGCCTGAACTTGCCGGCAAAAACTGCAGTCCCGACGACTCCAACGAGCCAGGAAGGACCGTGGCGGCGCCACCGGGAGCGGCGATCAGCTTGCCGTGGTGGATGCTCCAGCCACCTGGCGTCAGCCAACGGCAAGAGCAGGAGCAGCACTGAACTGCATGTCTTCAGATGAAGCTGTTGGTTCGAGCTCGATTCTACTAGAACTCGATTCAGATAGGACGGGGATTTGTGATCTCTATCTGCTGAACTACCGTTCTTATCGGTTGCTAGATTTCATCCTGCCATTTTTAGTATCGTCTGAACCTCTGGTCTGTCGTTTGTTGTAGTTTCTGGTCGCAAATGCTCCAGTCTGCGTCTCTAGTTTGATTTGGTTTTGTAAAATCTGCTGCAGTCCTTCATGTCATTTTAGCTGTTTTTTCCCACCCTGAGCTCTGAAGGCCAGTCAGATGATTACTTCCACTGACGCTCTGACAGACAATTAGGCCCAGGATGCCTTTGGCATATGGGTCAATTTTGGGTTCCAATGGTGTAAGGTCTAAATAGGCTAGAGGGGGGTGAATAGCCTAATAAAAACTTCTACACAAATTACTTAACCACAAGTTAGTACGAAAGGTGGCGAAGCACAACGCACTAGCTCTAACTAATTAAGCAAGCCACCTACACAATTCTAGTACAAGGCTATTCACTAAACACAACAACAACAAGCTAGAAACAAGATGTAATACAAGAGAAAAGCTTCAAGTGATTATACCGCCGTGTAGAGATGAGAAGTACCAATAAACCAATCACACAAGAAAATTCCTCGGCAAAGAGATGACACAATATTTTTTACCGAGGTTCACTTGCTTCCCGGCAAGCTACTCCTCGTTGTGGCGATGCACCCACTTGTCGGTTCACGAGCTAATCGACTATCAAGAGTCGAGCCCTCGGCGGGCGCCGCACAACCGCACACAAGATGGGGATCCTCCAAGCCACGAGCTCTACTAGAGTATCCAATTTGCGAACTCCCGCGGGGAAGGATCAAGAACCCCTTACAACACTTGGTGAAGGCTCCAACAATCTCCAATTGCGAGCTCAATCACCTCCGCTGCTCCAAGCCGTCTACCGTGTCGGGAAACACGGAAGAGTAACGAGAAATCCGCAGCAACTCGAAGATCAAGTGCCTCTAGAATGCAACTCTCAAGCAATGCACTTGAATCTCACTCAATCTCACTCAAGATGTGCAATCAATCAAAGAGATGAGTGGAGGGGTTGTTCTCTAGCTCAAAGTATGTCTCTAGGTCTCAAAATGTGCAAGAGTATTCCTCAAACCCCGGCCACCATCTATTTATAACGAAGGGGTACGCAACTAGCCGTTAGAAACGACGCAGCAGAATTCGCGCTGACCGGACGCTCCGGTCAGGGTGACCGGACGCGTCCGGTCACTACGCGACAGAAGTGAACAGTGCTCGTTCGAACTAGCCGTTACCGTTGATCGGACGCGCTCCTTCGATCGACCGGACGCGCTGGTCACGACCGGACGCGCCGGTCCCGTGACCCACCGGACGCGCCGGTCAACACCGAGCCGCGCACCGCGAAACATCGACCGGACGCGCTGAAGAACTGACCAGACGCCACAGTGCCCGCGTCCGGTGGGAGTCCAGTAAGCTCCCTGGACGACCGGACGCGTCCGGTCACCTGTGACCGGACGCGCACCGCGTCCGGTGGTCCTTGTGAACTGCTGTTCGCCTGACCGGACGCGCCGGTCGCACAGTGACCGCGTCCGGTGCAGCGTCCGGTGCAGCGTCCGGTGCACGCAGTGACCTCCGTTCGCCTCCGTTTCTTTTCCGACTTTCGGCGCAGTAGAAAATAGGCGTTTCACTTCTCCAAAAAGCGCCGAATCCCGCCTCGCAAGCTCGGCGGGAGGGAGAGAGGAACCCAAACCCCTCTCTACCGCTTAAACTCCACCGCCTTCGCAAAAGTGCTAACACCACCAAGTGTACACCACCATGTGCATGTGTGTTAGCATTTTTCACAAATATTTTTCAAGGCGTTATGTTAGCTCTTTACTAGATCCTAAATGCATATGCTCAAGACAATGATCTAGTGGCACTTGATTCCCGAGCTAACCGTGATTGCCCCTCTTGATAGTCGGCTATGTATCCTAAACCCGGTCAATCACTTCTCTACTCAACTTAGACCGGCAAAAGGAAAACCCTATGGTTATACCTTTGCCTTGCGCTCTTAGATCCTTTTCCTCCACTTGATCATCATGTCCATCATTTTATGTGCATTCCATCATGATCAACATTTCAAGTCCATGCGCCATCTCTCTGTGATCTTGTGGCCACCACTCCTTGCCACGTACACCTTCATCACATGTGTTGCTTATGCCTAGCTCAAAACACTTAACACATGGCATTAGCAACTTGGTGTCATTAATTACCAAAACCAAACTTGGGCTTTCAATCTCCCCCTTTTTGGTAATTGATGACAACCATCACAAAGATATGAAATGAAATCAATTTTCAATTTCGATAGTATTAGCTCCCCCTACATATGTGCTTCCAAGAGTTTGGTTCAATTTTGCACATATGTATGGATTTGAATTTTGGGAGAGTTACTACTATCAAATTGATGCTAAGGTATATAGAATGGACCTTTGAAGCGTGATACCAATCGGGGTTGCCTTTATATACCATCCTTAGCATTGATGTAGCTAGACACCACTTGTAATTCATCACTTGTAAAGATCACAAACACTAAAGTACCCCGTGAGATCAACATTATAAGTAAAGGTGTCTAGATACCACTTGTAAAGCTATTCTTAACAAAACATCATTCAAGTTGTATTTCTAGCAATCACCACACAAGCATGAATATGAATTTAAGCTTTGCAATGCAACAATTCATCATGTTAATACACATACAAATGCAACAAATAATTCATGAGCTTGCTCCCCCTACTTGTGTGCTTAATTTTAATTGATCCCTTTCCAAAGTCATTTTCTCCCCCTTACTATATTTTTCTCTCCCCCTTAGTAACTTAACTTTTACTTTTCTATCTTTGTGACTTTTCTCTCCCCCTTTGTCAACAATCACCAAAAAGGTGCCAATTTTAGTGAGAGTTAAGTCAATCAATATGAGGGAGTCCAAATTATGGTCCAATCTAGATCACTTGCCTAGAATATGTAATTCGGTTTGAACCAAGGACAAGCTTCTTCACACCTCATAAAGTATAAGGGTTATCTTGACCATGTTGAATTACACATCATGAGCTCATTTTCTAGATTCAACACTAGGTTTGCAAGCCCACAAACATGTTATATGCTACCACTAGATCAATCAAACATAGAAGCAATAGTGGTACCATATATACATTAAAATCATTTGATTTTCATGAATGAGCCTATTTGTCATGCAAACATGTCTATATGTTCTAACCATGTCCTTAGCAAAGTATGAATGATATGCCAAACAACTTTACCTTGCTATGTCGGAGGAGAGGCATGTCATATAAGAATGTGGGGGTGCACTCATTTCAAGTTGGAAAAGTCAAGTATGTTCAATTCATTCTTCAACTTGTAAAATCTCTTCTCATCAAGTGGCTTTGTGAATATGTCGGCTAGTTGATCTTCGGTGCCAATGCTTTCAATGCTAATATCACCCTTTTGTTGATGGTCTCTTATGAAGTGATGCCTAATATCGATGTGCTTGGTTCTTGAATGTTGAACCGGATTTTGAGTCATCTTGATAGCACTTTCATTGTCACAAAAC
This sequence comes from Saccharum spontaneum, assembly GCA_022457205.1. NCBI lineage: Eukaryota > Viridiplantae > Streptophyta > Magnoliopsida > Poales > Poaceae > Saccharum > Saccharum spontaneum. The sequence goes on along the minus strand of CM039607.1, from coordinate 22,274,125 downwards.
AAAGGCACATTCTTGAATTTTATTCCAAAGTCATTCAAGGTGGCTTTCATCCAAAGCAATTGTGCACAACAACTACCGGCACTAATGTATTCGGCCTCGGCGGTAGATATGCAACACTATTTTGTTTCTTTGATGACCATGAAACAAGAGACCTTCCAAGCAATTGACAAGTGCCACTTGTGCTCATTCTATCAATCTTGCATCCACCATAGTCGGAGTCCGAATATCCAATCAACTCAAAATTAGACCCCTTTGGAAACCATAATCCAACATTATGAGTGCCCTTAAGATATCTCAATATCCTTTTGGTTGCTTTCAAGTGACTTTCTCTAGGTGAAGCTTGATATCTTGCACATTTGCACACACTAAACATCACATCCGGCCTAGAAGCGGTGACATAGAGCAAACTTCCAATCATAGACCGATATTGCTTTTGATCTACCATGTTGCCGCTTGCATCAACACCCAATTGATCATTTGTGCCCATTGGTGTACTCATTGGCTTAGCATCTTGCAATCCAAACTTCTTAATCATGTCCTTGATGTACTTCCCTTGACTTACAAAAGTGCCATTCTTCATTTGCTTGATTTGAAGTCCAAGAAAGTAACTAAGCTCTCCAATCATAGACATCTCAAACTCTTTTGCCATCATATTTCCAAACTCTTCACAAAAGTCTTGATTAGTTGATCTAAAGATAATATCATCCACATAGATTTGCAACACAAACAAGTCATTTCCAACTTTCTTGGTGAAGAGAGTGGTGTCAACCTTTCCCATCTTGAACCCTTTAGAGAGAAGAAAGTCCCTCAATCTCTCATACCATGCTCTAGGTGCTTGCTTCAAACCATACAATGCCTTCTTGAGCTTGTAGACATGGTTGGGCTTCTTGTCATCTTCAAAACCGGGAGGTTGCTCAACATAAACTTCTTCATTGATGTAACCATTGAGAAATGCACTCTTGACATCCATTTGATAGAGCTTGATGTTGTGTGCACAAGCATATGCTAATAAGATTCTAATAGCCTCCAATCTTACAACCGGTGCATATGTTTCTCCAAAGTCAAGACCCTCAACTTGAGTGTATCCTTGTGCTACCAATCTTGCTTTGTTCCTCACAACCATGCCATCTTGATCTTGCTTGTTTCTAAAGACCCACTTAGTACCAATCACATTGTAGTTCTTTGGCCTCTCAACAAGTTCCCAAACTTGATTTCTAGTGAAGTTGTTTAGTTCTTCATGCATGGCATTTACCCAATCGGAATCCTTCAATGCATCTTCTATCTTCTTTGGTTCTTCAAGTGACACAAATGAGTAGTGCTCACAAAAGGATGCTAGCCTTGATCTAGTTTGAACACCACTTTGAATTCCACCAATGATTTGATCCAATGGATGATCTCTTGCAATACTAGTAGGTTGGAGTATTGGGAGTTGGTTGCTTCCACTTGTTTGACCTTGATCTTGCACTTCATCAAGAGAACCACTGGAGCTTGCTTGATTTGAATCAATTTGCACACTTTGATTAATCATATGTATGTCACTATCATCATCAACTTGCCTCGGCCTTATGTCACCAATGTCCATGTTCTTCATTGCATTTGACAATTGATATCCTCTCACATCATCAAGGTTTTGAGCTTCATTTTGAGACCCTTGGGTTTCATCAAACTCAACATCATGAACTTCTTCCAAGGTGCCATTTGTGAGATTCCAAACTCTATATGCTTTGCTTGTGGTAGAATAACCAAGTAAAAACCCTTCATCACATTTCTTTTCAAACTTGCTCAATCTAGTGCCTTTCTTGAGAATATAGCATTTGCAACCAAACACTCTAAAGTATGCAATGTTGGGCTTTCTTCCATTCAATAGCTCATATGGTGTCTTTCTAAGCTTCCCATGGCAATAGAGACGGTTGCTACAGTAGCAAGCCGTGTTGATAGCTTCACTCCAAAATGAATGACTCACATTGTATTCACTAAGCATTGATCTAGCCATGTCAATCAAAGTTCTATTTTTCCTTTCAACTACACCATTGGATTGAGGAGTGTATGTTGGAGAGAATTGATGTCCAATACCAAGATCATCACACAATTCCTCAATTCTTGTGTTCTTAAACTCACTACCATTGTCACTTCTAATCTTCTTGATGGTAGTCTCAAACTCATTTTGCACTCTCTTGACAAAAGACTTGAATAGATCATAAACATCACTCTTGTCATAGAGAAAGAACACCCAAGTGTATCTAGTGTAGTCATCCACTATCACAAAGCCATACTTGTTGCCACCAATGCTAGTATATGTTGTTGGCCCAAACAAGTCCATGTGCAATAGCTCAAATGCCTTTGATGTACTCATTTCACTCTTACTAGGATGTTTATTTCCAACTTGTTTGCCGGCTTGACAAGCACTACAAGGTTTATCCTTCTCAAAGGTGACATCCTTCAAGCCTCTAACTAAGTCATGCCTCAAAAGTTTGTTCAATTGTTTCATTCCAACATGACCAAGCCTTCTATGCCATAACCAACCCATACTAGATTTGCTAAGCAAGCATGATGTCAATTGTGTCTCACTATCATTGAAGTCAACCAAGTATAAACTACCATGTCTAAATCCTTTGAATATCAAGTTTGATCCATCCACACTTATGACTTCAACATCATCACTACCAAATATGCACTTGAAGCCAAGATCACAAAGTTGTGCCACCGACAAAAGATTGAAATCCAAGCTCTCAACTAGCAACACATTAGATATGCTCATGTCATTTGAGATAGCAATTTTACCAAGCCCCTTGACCTTGCCTTTCTTGTTGTTGCCGAAAGTGATAGCATCAAAACCACCATTTTGACTTGTATCAATTGATTTGAACATACAAGAATCCCCGGTCATGTGTTGAGTGCACCCACTATCAAGCACCCAATGCCTTCCTCCGGCTTTGTAATTGACCTACAAGATAAGATCAATTCTTTTTAGGTACCCAAACTTGTTTGGGTCCTCCAAGGTTAGTGACCAAGCTCTTTGGTACCCAAATGGCTTTCTTCTTTGAGCCCATCCATGGTGTACCAATGAACTTAGCATGAACACCATTTGTACCCTTGGTAAGTATATAGAAAGAATCAAACTTAATTGAGGATACATTAGCATTGGATTTCTTGTTCATGCAATGTCGCTCTATGTGACCAACTTGCTTGCAACTTTTGCAATAGCTACCATTGTTCTTCACAAAACGAGTCTTGTGAGGAGCAAAAGCGGCCTTGCCTTTCTTGGGGTTATAGCCCAATCCCTCTTTGTAGAGAGAAGCTCTTTGGCTACCCAAGCACATAAGCAAGCGGTCCTCACCACCATAAGCCTTAGCTAAGGTGTGATTGAGCTCTTTTACCTCCTTCTTGAGATTCTCATTCTCAACTATAAGTGTGGAGTCACAAGTGAAACCATCACTACTAGATGAGGATGATGTAGATGAGCTACATGAAGGGTTAGTGGGAGCAACAATAATGGGCTTATGAAAAGATTCGTCAATTATATCACATGATATGCCTATGTTGCAAGTTTTAGCTTTCTCAACATTAGTTGGTATGTTTTCACATTTTTCAACTAGAGAGGAATGAGCTTCTTCAAGCTTAGTGTGAGACTTTTGAAGCTTCTTATGGTCTACCTTTAGATTCTCATAAGAAGCTCTAAGCTCATCAAGTTCTTGCATAAGATTTTTCTTTTCCTTTAGCAAGCCCTTGCATTCCTTTCTAGATTCTTTATAATGTTGAGTGCAATCTTCTAGCATAGTGATTAGTTCATCTTTAGTGAATTCTTCTTCATCACTATCACTATCACTATCATTATCATGATCACTCTCATCATCGGATGATACCTTAGCGGCCTTAGCCATGAAGCACGATGGAGTGTCGAAGAGGGAGACCTTCTCTTGGATAGCAATGCTAGCATGTCCCTTCTTCTTGCTCTTGTAGTCATCCTCATCATCACTTGAGGAATCATCACTATCCCATGTAGCAACATGAGAATCATTCTTCTTCTTATGAGAACTCTCCTTCTTTTCTTGCTTCTTCTTTTGCTTCTTCCTTTCCTTCTTGATAGCATCTTCATCATCACTATCATAAGGACACTTTGCAATGAGATGGTCCTTGCTATGGCATCTAAAGCATCTCATGGTATGCTCATTCTTCTTAGATGTGTTCTTCCTCCTCCTTGCACGATAGCCCTTCTTCTTCATGAATTTGCCAAATTGCTTGACAAAGAGAGCCATCTTCTCATCAATGTCATCACTATCACAAGAGCTTGAGTCTTCTTCACTTGATGATTCAATCTTGGATTTGCCCTTGGATGTGGTGGCTTTGAATGCCACACTCTTCTTCTTTTCATCATCATTCTTCTCATTCTCCTTCTTCTTCTTCTTGACCAACTCATCCTTCTCATCATCTTCTCTATATGAATCATCGGTCATCACTTCTTGAAATATTTGTTGAGGAGTTGAATCCTTCAATGTAGTCCTCACTAGCACGGTGATCAATGTATCAAACCTCTTAGGCAAGCTTCTCAAAAACTTCATAGAGAATTGATTGTCCTTGACCTCCTCACCAAGTGCCTTGAGCTCATTTACAATGACTTGCAATCTATGAAACATCTCCGGTACACTCTCATCATCTTGCATCTTGAAGCTTGAAAATTTTTCTTGCAAGATATATGCTTTAGCGGTCTTTGTGCCCTCGGTGCCCTCAAAAGTTTCTTCTAGCTTGGCCCAAGCATCATGTGCAACCTCTATATTCTTCACTTGCTCAAATGTCTTGTCATCTAATGCCTCATGAAGAGCACTAATGGCAATATCATTGCATTGGAGCTTCTTCTCTTCCACCGGTGTAGGTGCTTCCGGATTAGCAACCTCAAATTTTGTTTCGGTGACCTTCCACACTTCTCTATTGATTGACTTGAGGTGTGCGGTCATCTTAACCTTCCAATATGCATAATTTGTGCCATCAAAGTGAGGTGCCTTCTTGGTGTTGTTGATGTGCAAACTTAATTGAGCCATTTCTTCTTCACCGTAGGTTGTTAAGCCTCAAATAAACGGTGCCTCGGCTCTGATACCACTTGTAAGGTCCAAATAGGCTAGAGGGGGGGTGAATAGCCTAATAAAAACTTCTACACAAATTACTTAACCACAAGTTAGTACGAAAGGTGGCGAAGCACAACGCACTAGCTCTAACTAATTAAGCAAGCCACCTACACAATTCTAGTACAAGGCTATTCACTAAACACAACAACAACAAGCTAGAAACAAGATGTAATACAAGAGAAGAGCTTCAAGTGATTATACCGCCGTGTAGAGATGAGAAGTACCAATAAACCAATCACACAAGAAAATTCCTCGGCAAAGAGATGACACAATATTTTTTACCGAGGTTCACTTGCTTCCCGGCAAGCTACTCCTCGTTGTGGCGATGCACCCACTTGTCGGTTCACGAGCTAATCGACTATCAAGAGTCGAGCCCTCGGCGGGCGCCGCACTACCGCACACAAGATGGGGATCCTCCAAGCCACGAGCTCTACTAGAGTATCCAATTTGCGAACTCCCGCGGGGAAGGATCAAGAACCCCTTACAACACTTGGTGAAGGCTCCAACAATCTCCAATTGCGAGCTCAATCACCTCCGCTGCTCCAAGCCGTCTACCGTGTCGGGAAACACGGAAGAGTAACGAGAAATCCGCAGCAACTCGAAGATCAAGTGCCTCTAGAATGCAACTCTCAAGCAATGCACTTGAATCTCACTCAATCTCACTCAAGATGTGCAATCAATCAAAGAGATGAGTGGAGGGGTTGTTCTCTAGCTCAAAGTATGTCTCTAGGTCTCAAAATGTGCAAGAGTATTCCTCAAACCCCGGCCACCATCTATTTATAACGAAGGGGTACGCAACTAGCCGTTAGAAACGACGCAGCAGAATTCGCGCTGACCGGACGCTCCGGTCAGGGTGACCGGACGCGTCCGGTCACTACGCGATAGAAGTGAACAGTGCTCGTTCGAACTAGCCGTTACCGTTGATCGGACGCGCTCCTTCGATCGACCGGACGCGCTGGTCACGACCGGACGCGCCGGTCCCGTGACCCACCGGACGCGCCGGTCAACACCGAGCCGCGCACCGCGAAACATCGACCGGACGCGCTGAAGAACTGACCGGACGCCACAGTGCCCGCGTCCGGTGGGAGTCCAGTAAGCTCCCTGGACGACCGGACGCGTCCGGTCACCTGTGACCGGACGCGCACCGCGTCCGGTGGTCCTTGTGAACTGCTGTTCGCCTGACCGGACGCGCCGGTCGCACAGTGACCGCGTCCGGTGCAGCGTCCGGTGCAGCGTCCGGTGTACGCAGTGACCTCCGTTCGCCTCCGTTTCTTTTCCGACTTTCGGCGCAGTAGAAAATAGGCGTTTCACTTCTCCAAAAAGCGCCGAATCCCGCCTCGCAAGCTCGGCGGGAGGGAGAGAGGAACCCAAACCCCTCTCTACCGCTTAAACTCCACCGCCTTCGCAAAAGTGCTAACACCACCAAGTGTACACCACCATGTGCATGTGTGTTAGCATTTTTCACAAATATTTTCCAAGGCGTTATGTTAGCTCTTTACTAGATCCTAAATGCATATGCTCAAGACAATGATCTAGTGGCACTTGATTCCCGAGCTAACCGTGATTGCCCCTCTTGATAGTCGGCTATGTATCCTAAACCCGGTCAATCACTTCTCTACTCAACTTAGACCGGCAAAAGGAAAACCCTATGGTTATACCTTTGCCTTGCGCTCTTAGATCCTTTTCCTCCACTTGATCATCATGTCCATCATTTTATGTGCATTCCATCATGATCAACATTTCAAGTCCATGCGCCATCTCTCTGTGATCTTGTGGCCACCACTCCTTGCCACGTACACCTTCATCACATGTGTTGCTTATGCCTAGCTCAAAACACTTAACACATGGCATTAGCAACTTGGTGTCATTAATTACCAAAACCAAACTTGGGCTTTCAAATGGCCCAACTTTGTATAAATTCGAACTGGACCATCTGGGTGGGCTCTCTTTTCATTCGCCTATTCATGCTGGCCCTTCCCCTTACTCATCAAAAAGAAAAGAAAAAAAATTGCTACCGCTCCCTAAAATGCTGCCCAATGCACAGAAGTTGAAAAGAAGATGTTATTAGCTTTCCCTTTTATAAGAAAAATGAAACTTAGTATTGGACTTGTACTTTAGATTCTCACGCAATTTGTCGAGATGGACAAATAAAACCGTTTAATAATTGGGTGTTTATTTGCAGTAATACACATTGGATTTGTTTTTATAGATGGCTTTGACCATGACCCATTTCAAGTGTGCAAGTTTTATATTTCATTTTGATAAACAACTGTCAACTGGAGCACATAAAAAGTATACAGCTAGATAACATAAAATTATACAAATAGATCTTATAAAAATACATTTCAAATATTATTTTGCATTTTTGTAGCAATGTACTACTATGAATCAAACTTCGGACTTAGACCAGTCCTAGTTGGGCCATAGATGTCATGTCATTTTTCTATTACGAAGCTATTTTGAACCTAAAAAAACAAAACCAAGGAAAGTAGGAAACACATTGATGAATAAACTTTTAGAAAGACTTCTACATCATACTCATGTAAGCGGAACCCTGGGGCTATAGATGATGATAACCTGACCTCCCTATTTTATGCTAAAGCTGCCACAATTTTGGAATTCAAATGTCCAGCTTCTAGTGCCACACATCTGACTCTTATATGAAAAAGTGCCATCATGATGCAGCTACCTAGCTCAAGAAACTCAAGGCAACTTTTGTTCAAATAATCTGTTCCCATCTTACTTACACGCAAACGTGCAAAAGAAAACCACACTATCAGTATGACGGCTATCACAAATAAAGAAAAAAACACCAGTTCACGACCCGTACGTGGCGCTATCATGAGTGCACATAGCAACAAACCCAGAGCTGTGCTGGCCTTGTTGGTGATGAAACACAAACAAAGGGAATATGTGTACAAATATATTGATGTAGATGGCCATGAGCCAGCAGGAAAGGACACACATTTGTCAAACACATGCCTGCATTTTGGTCACCAAATCATGCTACAATGTCAGCCTTTATGGCCAAACAAAAGGCTAGGATAAGATAAGGATTTCAAGCTAGATCCACGGGCCATGATGATTGATTGACAGAATGTCCTAAATTAATAATGCCCTTTCTTTGTTCCTCTTTCCTTGGATCAAACTGTTCTTAATCAAATGCAATGATTTGTTTGATATAGGGATTCCAAAGAACCATAAACAACGCATGTTGAAACTTTGAATTTAAATAACGTGCGTGATGGTAGATCTGTTAATTATGTAATATAAAATAGAAAGCGATCGAGTTAACTGCATCTGGCATTGTCTGGACATGGATATTTAACACCGCATTTTTTAGAAAGGATGGCAAAAGCTTTGCCACGGATTTTATTAGACGATAAAAAGAAAAAAGACGAAAATTACATACTCCACTTTACAAAACAAGAAAGCACACCACCTCTACTTGCACAAACTGAAAAGACAACAACTGTGCACAACTAGAACACCAAAGGCCCTGAAAAACAAAACAGGGAAAGGGAAAAAATTTGTGTGCCCTACTGTCGACTTGCTCCATCACTCCTTGGTGCCATTGCCATGCAGTATTGGAGGATATCATCTTTGCATAGGGTTGCAACTTGTCATCCACTTAGAGCTTGATGTTGGAAGGTTCTCCTATTTCTTTCTTTCCAGATGTTCCACCAGAAGTAAATTATGATTCCATCAAAATTTCTTCTCAGATTTTTGTCCACCTTCATTCTGCATCTCCAGAATTTATACAGAGAACTAGATGAGCTAACTGTGCTAATATCCGTTGTAACCGTCCATTGTTTTACAAGCTCCTAGTCCTCCTTCGCAAACATGCAATCTTTACAGAGATGGGTCGGTGTTTCCTGATGACTCCCACACAATTTACAGACAGGGTCATCCGTCCATCCTCGTTTCATCAAATTGAAATTATGCTAATTCAACTGCGGTTGACTGAAATTACTATTTAACACAGCATTCATGCACCAGAAGTAACATGTCCGGTTTCGAATTTATAAGTTCCGTACCTCTACAAGCCGTCCTGTGAAAACCAGTTCACTTCACCTAAAATTAGATAGACATGATTATAGACTGATTTAGGGAATTTAAAAGCAAACATTTATGTTTAGGAGTATCTTTTTAAAACGATTCAAGCAGAAACCAAGCAGGAGTACAGATTATATTAAGATAAAGAAGAAAGTCTAGCAGATGGAACAAATTAAGTTCGAGAACTAGAACCATATAAACACGAAAGTAAGAACTGATGTTGCAAATATTCATCATGCCCCTTTCCCATAGCCATTCATAGCCACAGACCGTCTCCACTTATACTCTCTTCATCCTAAAATAAATTAATGCCTAGAATCATCCTAAGTTAAAGTATCTTAAGTTTGGCCAACTTTATAAGAAAAAATAGCCTGTCTTTGCTATCAAATACATACATCTCGAAAATATATTTTATAATGTACCTAGTGATACTAATTTGATGTGTGTTCTTTTTCCATAAATTTGATCAAAATTAAAATAGTTTAGCTTATAAATACTTTAAAAGTTGATTGAACGGAGAGAGTACGCAAGGTTTGACGTTCATAGAGTCACTAATCAAATTGGAGTAAGTTGTAAGGAATGTGTTTATTAATCCTCTTTTTTTTGGGAGAGTATACTCTATAGCCAGCTTTTTTTTTAGCCAGGTCAAACCGACCGCACCATCCACAGCCAGCGATGCCTATTCGGGCGCGTGCTCGTGGGTTCCTATAATTCCGTGGAGAAAAGTAATTAATTACCGTAGCTGCTGCGAGCCTTAATTACCGGTACAGAGAATTACGGGAGCCACCTCCATGCATGCGGGATCAACACTCCAGGTAATTAATGACGCTGGATAATTGGAATAATTATTTTGACGCCTTCACATGGTGCCATGCATGCAAGCGTGTACAGATGTGCATTTACTACTTTCCATCATTGAAGAAGAAATATTTACGAGAATTCACACCAAAACATATTTACGAGAATTCGCACCAAAACATATTTACGAGAATTTATACTAAAAAATATTTACGAGAATAATCTGCCCTAAGAAATATTTACGATATTTTGCATTACCAAATATTTACGAGAATCTGCATTAAGAAGTATTTACGAGAATTTGCACTAATAGAGAATCTGCACTAAGAAATATTTACGCCAATTTGAACTAAGAAATATTTACGAGATTTATAAGATTCTGCATTAAGATGTATTTACGAGAATCTACAGTAAGAAATATTTATGAGAATCTACGCTAAGAAAGAAATATTAATGAGATTTATGAGAATTGGAACTAAGAAATATTTATGAGATTTACGAGAATCCGCACTATAATTAGAAGGGGAATTACGACAACTTGCATCTCAATTTCCTCAGGAGCAACTTACAAGAAACACTAATCCATGTGAAGTACGAAAATTTGTAGATACACAATTTGGTGCTTTCCAACAGTAACCAGCAAGAAAAATAACAAAATCAAATACTAACATGTCATTGTTCATCGGTAATACATCCAACAAAAAACGTGCTGCATCAGGGAAGGGGCCTGCCGCCACGCCATCGTGAGGGCCATCGGGAGGGAGGAAGGCGACACCGCGTTGCTAGGCCACCGCCGAGGGGCACCGCTGGGGCCGCCATGCATGCGAGGGAAGCCGCTCCGCCATCGGGGGCTGCCATCCGACTGGGGTGGGCCGCGTTGCCGCCGGAGCCGACATCTATGCGAGGCAAGCAGCTCCGTCGCCAGGGCCACCATCCAAGCGAGACCGGCTGCATCGCCGTCAGGGAGCGCCGTGCGAGCGGGGCGAGCCGCGCCGCCGCAGGGGCCACCATCCATGCAAAACGGGATCACACGGTGGAAGGCCTCACCGCTGCGGCCTAGGGCCGCGTCGCGTGATAGAGCATGGTGCCGACATCGCCGGTGGTGCGCAGGTAGGGAGGGGCGTCAGTGGAAGGAGTGATGCTGCCGTGCTGGATAGTCACCGCCGCCACATGAGCAGCAGATCCAGGAGCAGAAGAGACCAGCTGCAGATGCTAAATCCATGAGCACTCATTGTTGGGACTGCTTCTAGGACGACAAACAAAAAAATCAGAAGGTGCAACAGAACCGGAAACATGGTGAGGCGCTCCTTTTTCCCAGACCCAACACGTACCGCTGCCGGTGACGATCTGCTCAAAGCGCCGGCCCCCCATGGGTGCTCCATGCTCCAGGATCCGTAGTGCAGGGGCAAGCAAGGGACGACACCGCAGCCCCAAACGCAGCTGCACGCCACTAGCCGTGGGGATGCTCGTCGGAGGTACCAGGAGCTCACCTCATGGAGACGAATGAAATGGCGGAGTCGCCAGAGCATGCACCGGCGGCAGATCCAGAATAGGAGCTAGACCGGCGCCAGCTGCGACACTGGTGGATGAATAGGCATATGCAGCGAAGAGCAAGGCACTGCAGGGCGAAGGACGGCGGACGGTGCGAGTTTTGCAGGCGGACAGAGCGACCTTTGCGCCATGTCTGTTGCAGGTCAAAAATGAAGCAATGTGATTGATACGGAAAAAAGGAAAGCAATGTGATTAGAAGGGACCCATGCGGTGGATGAATGGATGGGGTAGGGGATTGAATCACTGCATGACTGCATGCATGCATTGATTAGAAGGGGACCACGGACGACCAAGCCAAAGGCACGCGCTGATGACCATGGTGGGCTGGTGATAGTTTCGGTCCAGCTACGAAATTACTTATTTTATAGCCAGGTATATAGTAATAGTTCTATATATATATATATATATATATATATATATATATATATATATATATATATATATATATATATATATATACACGTGCTATTCTACACTCTAGGTGTAGAATAGTATTCTACACCAAGCTGTTATACTAAACAAAATTCAGTACTGTTCAGTACTCGTGTTTCAGTATTGTTCAGTATTTTTGAGGTGCTGGATGTAGTACTGACTGATACTGAACGTGGTTCAGTAGTACTCAGTATTTTTTCAGTTCAATTTTGACTTGTGGTGTAGAATAATATTCTACACCTAGGGTGTAGAATAGCGCTACCGTATATATATATATATATATATATATATATATATATATATATATATATATATATATATATATATATATATATATATATATATAAAAGAAAAGAAAAAGGCGCGTGTAGGTTGCTGGCAGCCGACCTACAAAACCATCCGTATGTGCATGGGACAAGCACAACTACACAAACGCATCACTGTGAACTTTTTACGGTTTTGCCCTACACTTCCGGTGGGACCCATATGCCAGCCAGTACTAATTGATTATTGATCTCAAGTTCTCAACCATGCCACTCTGTTCCCTCCCCTTCAATTCACTCCTCTGAGCTCTGAAGTCTGAACAACCTCACTCGCCCTGCAGACTGCAGCTAGAACTAGAAATAAACCCCGGCAAACGCGAACATCCCTCCATGGCCAGGCCGCTCTCTTCCTTCTGCCTCCACCGGATCAGGTCCGGCAGTGCTGCGTCCACTGCCGCACCGCCGTCGATATGCGCCAACAGGGAGGCCGCCTCCTCCGACGGCGGTGAGATATGCAAGTCGCTGAAGGATGACAAGCAGGAAGGCTATCGAGAGGAGGCTAAGAAGAAGGGTGGCGTGGAGGCCGTCGTCGTGGGGAGGAAGGTGATGGTGGCGGCGGACGGCGGCAGCGAGGAGGCCCGGACGGCGCTGCAGTGGGCGCTGTCGCACGCCGTCCGGCCCTGCGACACGGTGGTCCTCCTCGACGTCGTCAGGGGCGGCGGCGGCAACGGCAAGAACCGTGCGTAAGCTGCATAATCATCTAGTATTTGCGTGTCCGAAAAACGAGGAAGATGTGTTTTCTTGTTTGGTGTATAATCACCTCATCAATTAAATTAGGACGCGATCCAAGAGGGAGTAGTCAGCACCTGGAGGCAATGAGGAGCATCTGCCAGGCCAAGAGACCAGAGGTAACTCGATCGATACAGAGAAAAGAGGGCATAGTTTGTCTTTCTGATAGTAGTAGTAGTAGCTCCAAGCAGCATTAATTTAGCAAGTGGAATTACATTGACAAAAGAGAACTGATCATTACTAAATTCTTTTTGGGTTACTTTTGATCCAAATCTGTTGGCCTTGTTAGCTGTATTTGAATAAAGTTTTGTATCTACATCTAAACACATCATTGACACAATCTATAAACGAACATCAAGATTTGTAAGGGAACACTAATTGCGACATTAATTTCCTCTCACAACTAACTGCAACATCAAAGATTAAGATTGGCATTGATGTTGGTGTTCCATAGCTAGAACTGGTATGCATTCATTGTCTTATTAGTGATGGTCTATAAAGAGGAGTCCCTGATCTGATGCCATCCATAGATGATAGCTCATAACTATACCCTGGTCCTCCAAAATAATTGACATCTTTGGGATAGTACAACAAGTTTCTGTTGAGCAGGTCATCTCCTGCTGTGTTCGTGTTCTCTTTGGCACGTACATGCAACAGAATCCAATGAATGTGCAATAGTAGGATTCCATTGTTCACGAAGATGCATTTTTCTGTTGTTTGCGCCATAGCTTTGTGTTTGCCGAAATGCATAGCGCAACATCGCGCCCATAATCCCCAAATTTGGCTAAAAAAAATGGAAATATAGCATGTGTACGTCCCTATGAAAATTAGTGGTCTTAGCAGAGATCTTACTCTATTACCTAACCAGTAGCGTGGCTTTGATTGATGACACTGTTTGGAATGCAAGAATTTTATAAAGTCGGTATGGTACATACTTCCTTTTTCCCAATAAACTGGCCGGTCTATACAACTTCTCTCCAAAGTTACTGTCGAATTCAGTGTTCCAACCTGGACCACGTTTATTGATTCGTGCAATTCATGGGAATGTCCTAGATTGTACCTTTCGTTGCTGGAATAATGTGAGGTGACATCACAGATTGCTGATGCTGTAAAACTCTTTGCCGACACCTCAGGTGGTCACTCCATGGCATTTTTTTTACCTTTGGTGGCATAGATGAAAAAGTGTCCCTCAAGCAGTGAACTAGTGATACAGATGAAAATTCCGATAAATATTACTTCAGCACTCGAATAAGACATACAACTGGTAGATAATCAGACAAACAAAAACAATTCCTTGGCTACTTAAAAGTCTTCCACTCCAACTGTCCAGCGTGCCCACGGGACATGGCATTCTATGTCAAACAGTGCAAAGGAAAGAGGGTCCCATTACTGTCAGATCAAAGGGAAAGAAAGAAAGATGCCAACAGCACAGAGCTGCAATTGCAAGCAAAGATCACACAGCTAACAGCAGGGGCATTGGGGCTGGGGCAGCATGCATGTGCTGAGCATCATCATCATCATCAGAGGGGGTACAGGCATCATGCATGTCGTCCCAGACAGGATCATGGCCCTCCGTTTCCAGCTTGACTTTGATGCCTCCCTCCTTCTGGCTCCTGCTCCTGCCCAATGCAAGCAGCTGACCGATGCGCGTGTAATGTTTTGTTGTGCATGCCTAGGTGCGCGTGGAGCTTTCCCTGGCGGAGGGCGGCAACGGCAAGGACCGCGGGGCGGTGATAGTGGAGGCCGCGAGGAAGCAGGGCGTGTCGCTCCTCGTCGTGGGGCAGAAGAAGCGGTCGTCCGTCACGTGGCGGCTGCTGTCCATGTGGATCGCCGGCGTCAAGGGCGGGGCCGGCTGTACCAGCGCCAGCGCCAGCGCCGCCGACTACTGCGTGCAGCACGCGGCGTGCATGGCGCTGGCCGTCCGGCGCAAGAGCCGGCGAGGCGGCGGCTACCTCATCACCACCAGGCGGCAGAGGGATTTCTGGCTCCTGGCTTGAGGTCCTCAGTCCTCTACTAGGTGTTGTAGGTGTGTAGGTGACAATAGTTGAATAGCGAGTGGAGTGGCATAAGATATTAAGGTGCTGAGGTTTATAGACATATTTAGGAGGAATAATGCAGTGGATTGGTGATGCGGATTGCCGTGGTCTGTGTGTTTTGTTGCTGTTTTAGAACTGACATGGAATCATGGATTGCAATAAGAATCAAGCGGCAGCATTTGGAGTTGTGTGCCATCCATAGACTTTCCTTCTACTTGCTCAGTCAGTAAGAGAACTGATAGCATCCTAACAGTCAAGGGACGAAGAAATGGGTGCCTTGGTGAACAGCTTGCTAACTGGGTGTAGACGGGCGGAGAAGAACAGCTGATGAATTGTTCAACGACCAAGATTAAGGCCCTGTTCTGCAGGTCATGTTTCGGCTTGTTTCAGCTTATTTCAGCTTATTCTCTCTCACAGAACACTATTGAATCAGCCGAAACCAGCCGGCTTTTCGACCAGCCGAACCAGCCCTAAGTGGAGTTTGCATGAAACACATAAATCTAGATTGTTTGACTCACCAAAACAAATTACATCACTTCCAGGCTCCAGCTAAGATGAACTAATGCCGAAATAATATCATCATGATTCTTGCAGACCACATGGACGATCATAAACACGCAGGTAATTCTACCCCCGGCTCTCAAGGTGGTGTCGTAATCAAGGGAAGGAGTAGAAAGGAAAAACGAAACATAAACAAATTAACACGACAGTGCAGCGTGCATGGCCAAAGCAGATTAGCAGTAGTCAGCTGTGGCGCTCTTCTTCTGGAGTTATATACAGGACAGTGCTCTAACCTCAGCGCCAACTTGTACAAAACCTGAGAGGTGAACATGCTGCTACAGGTCGGGGTCTAGGAGGCCGGGGGAGACTCTAGGAGACGGTACATTGTGATCTCTTGCTGCTTGAAGTACCTCCGATCTTCCTCGTCCACAAGGACCAGATTCAGGTAATACTTGACGCTGAACTTGTTGTTTATGTTGCGGTAAGTCGGGGTCAACTCATAAGGTGTCAGGAACAGCCTCACTGGAATAGATTCACCTGTAAAGGAATTCGGTTAGGTATGCAGCAAACCGCAGCAACATCATTGGAAAAATGATGGCCTAGTTTGGGCAGGCTACAGGCTAGAATTAGACAAATCCTGGTTCCATCCATGATGTAATTCAAGGACAGATCATAATTTAGTCCAGTTCCAGCTCAACCAAATGGTTCCAATGTGGACAGGCAGGTAAACAACAACAGCATCAGATTCAGGCTTCGAACCGTAGGTGGTACTGGACAATGACAAATCATGACAGTGAACATCTGAAGAAAAGTTGTCAATTTATGCATCATGGTCTGTTTGCCAAGATGAGCATCCATGCAGCCAGTCGCCCAGTCCTAATTCAACTGCAGACAGGACCCACATCTATAGTTCCCAGCAAAGTGGCAAAAGTTGTACAAGGGACTGATGAAGCTAACTGAGAGACCTCCAGTTATCAGCATCCACATGACTATTTAAAACCAAGAGCACCAGTAGTAAACTCAAATTGAACTAGCTTGTCAGTTCTTCATATATGTTTCAAATTGCTCACAAGTTGAGGTATTTAGGTACTTTTTTACTTCGAAGTTGAGGTATTGAGAAAGGTACAAGTGAAAAAGAGTGCAGCTATGAGCTGAAGAATGGACATGAATACTTCACAACAAAGAAGGAAGCACTCACTACATTGTCTAAACTTGAGGGCACAGGCCAAACATTTAGAATTTGAAAAATGAAAAAGTGGCAACAAAATCACTATCATACCTCTCACAGGAGCACCATCCATCAACTCAAACTTCGCAAGAGTCTCAGTTTCAACATATGTGTTAGATCCTGATCCTGTTGATTCCCGACGCCGAATCTCCAGCTCCATATTTTTTATCTTTATTCTGACAAGAAGAAAATATATCTTCCCAATAATCACATCATTGAGATGGTACCTGGACACAAATGGGGAATATGAGTAACATGCAGGTTTCCAAAGTGACCAACTTCTAAGAACAGACAAAGCAGATAGGCATACGGTTATGGTCTTACTTGCTTTTGCTGTATTCAAACTCAATATGTAAGCAATCCTCAATTCCTACTTCCATCTGAAAAGGGGAATATCAGTAGCATGAATTGCACAATGAAATAAATAATCATTCACCCTTTTGAGAAAGGTCATTCTTACGTAACAGTTTTACCACATCAAAGCAAAAACACATGCAGCTAAGTATATCGCTTAGGGCTCCTTTGGAACATAGGATAGGAAAAGTATAGGAATAGGAAAAATGAAGGAAAAGGGTAGGATTGGAGTTGGAAAACATAGGATTGAAACCATAGGAAACTTTACCATGGTTGTTGTTTGGGTAGGCATAGGAAATTCGTGAGAACTGAGTTACCGTATCTTACAAAGAAAATTATAAAGATATCACTTTTAAGGGCCACTAGAGAGTTCCGTATCTTATCCCCTCCCCCATCGTTTTCATCCACTCATTTCACTAGAGCTCCTTCTCTCAGCTCATCCACTCATTTCACTGAAGCTCCTTCTCTCAGCATCAATGGCAAGTAGCAACAGGACGCGGAGCGAGGGTGAGGCTGCAAGCTCGAGCGACAAATGCAGCCGTGGTGCCGCAAGCTGACAGACGCGGCACGAGGCTGCAAGCTCGAGCGCGCACGGGGCGGCAGCCTGGGCGATGAGGTGCTCGAGCTCCCGCACAGCAGGTGAGCGGGCGACGACGAGCTCAAGGTCCCACATGGCTCGCGAGCAGGTGAAGACGGGCTCGAGCTCCCGCATGCTTGGCAAACGGGCCGGCGGGCAGGCCACAACGAGCTGCAGCTGCAGTGGCCGGCCGGGCCGACGCGTCAAGTTCTTTTTTTTTCAGTTTTCTTGGTCTTCCTCTGTTTCGTGCTTACTGCCATGAACTTGCTCGAGCGACACGATTATCCTGGATCCGGCGCAAAGGAATAGAAAAAAGAGGTCTGCGTGGATGTTAGATTTCCTCCGTTTTTCCTCTGGAATAGCTAGCATAGGAAGATTTTCTCCGTTTTTCCTATGGTCATTTCCTGTGATCCAAAGGGGTGAACAGTAGCTGAATCCTTAGGATCCCCAATCCCCTGCATTTCTCCTCCTATCCAAAGGAGCCCTTAATAGAGTGATACAGAAATAAATCATTAAATTTCTCTGTTTAAAATCATAAAAAAGTGTCAAGTAACTCTAATGAACTCCATCACATCAGAGCAGTTCAATCTATATACTTGGAGCAATCAGATTATCAAATTTAAACCATCAGGACAGCATTGCTCATTTACATTATAACACAAGCCACAGAATGGACAGCCATATGTGTAATATAACGATCTCAGAATGGTAGGTAGGGTCAGGACACTACAAGGCTTTTGTTTGCACATCTAAACATTCCACCTTCTGGTTTCTATCTACGATTCAATTACGTCAGAGGTCAGAATGGTAACATCATCTCAGAGTATCAGACAGCTTAGTTACTCAGAGATCAAGAACTGTGTTTTCTGCAAAAAGAAAGGACCTGGGGTGGTAACCAACAACAAGCTAATTTATCTCTTTTCTTGCTTTCAAACTTTCAAATCTGATATTTTCAAGATTTGATACCTGGATCATGTCCAAGTTAAAAAAGTATCCATTCTTAAAAGGGGACAAAAGTGTCTATTGGGCTATGAAGTATCCGATTTTATCAAAACAAGACTGACTAAAATTCAGAGTTTTCAGAAAGAAAGAAAAAGAACAGTCTTCAGGAGTTTCTAGAACCTGATGTGACCACTGACCACAGCTAACATGAACTGTGAAAAGAAATTTTGTCAACATTGTTAAGGCCCCAGGCACACACAATGCTGATATGGAAGATTGTACCAGTTCAACCTAACATGGTCAAGTTATATGCTAAGTTGCTAGAGTATCTTAAAAGCATCAAATGAAAAGTTCCCATTAATAAGAAAATAAGACCTCACCTTAATGCTGTTATTGATTGTAGGGACAGGTGAGTAGTTTCTCACCTGCAAACGAAATAGAAATCATTATTCTGAATAAACACTGCAATTTGCTAATTGCTGGAACACATTAAATTAAGAATTATCTTTAATGAGTTAGTTCATCTTAATGATGGCAAAACTAGAATAGTGATTAACATAACAAAAAAAATCTGATAATTATAATAGCAGTTAACAACTTACACAGAAATCCCGGTACTCGACAATATTCCCAACATAGTTTCTGCCAATAGTCACCTTCAAAATGTACCTTCAAAACATAAAGGGTAGTTGGTATTCACAGGTGCTTCAGTTCTTCGCTAGCATATGAGCATTTTATGCAGGACATTTCAAACAAGTGAAATGACATAAGAGGGGTCGAAGTTGACAGTATACAGATGCAAAATTTATATGCGATATGGTTAACAGTGGACTAGCCATCAGATCTCTTGAGGCCAAAATAGACAAGTATGAGAAAAATATGATGGCTCTCTCAATTTTAGTAGCCAACTATTAAGACGAGTGTATTTGTAATTTACTACAGCCTAGCATCTTTCACAGGAAGACATGTGTTCTAAAACAGCAATTCAACCATGTATCCTTATCATAGAGAAAGGCACAACCCTAATCAATGGAACTACACAAATGGCACCATGCCACCACCCTATGTCAAGCGTGTAAAGGCGGTAAAAGGTATTATACGTCAGATTTTCTATGAAGCTTTCCACATGTTCCAAATTATAAGTCATTGGAAAGAAGATATTAGACATTGTGACAGACAAGATAGCAACCTCCCAATGCCACTGGTAACTAATTTTCACACTATATACTGGGAATATAAAAATCTTGGCCTTGGAATATTTAAATAAAGATTTTAAGTGAATAACAGTATTTAGACAGGGCAAATTCAAAAGTGCAATTAAATTCAACATTTCATGTTATCCGTAAGATAAACCAATACCAAACATGGTCCAGGAGTTTTTGCAAAACCAAAATTTATCACTAAAATCTTTAGCAGAAGTAAAAATGTAAAACAAAACATAATAGAAGTCCAGCTCTAAATCGTAGCGCTTGCTTACCTCAGTCTGACATTTGTCCCATTGTAAGACTCGTATGGCATTTCAACAGTTGAAAACTCAAATGGAAACGTCTTCCTTTCATAAATTTCACCAGGAATATCTAATTCACGTACTGCATGGACAAACAGTGCATTTCAAGTCATAATATCTTCTCACACAATAATAACATGTATGCAGAGCAATCATCAGTAGCACTTGATCAACTTGCCACTAGCAGAACACAAATTTGAGGACACCCTTTTGAGACATCTTAGGTACTAACCAAGATTTCTACTTTCTAGCCAAGATAGGTGATTTGGTTTTACACCAGCAGTCTAACTAAAAGAAGTGGTTTTCATTTGTTTTTCTCGTTGACTTGATAAATCTGAACCTGTAAGTTTTCATAGGGCTTCACTTTACTTTCTTTTGTTAAAAAAAGAATCATCAACTGTAAACATTTGATTAATTAACAAAAATGAATGTAAATGTTGATGTAACTTGTAAACTGTAACACCCACTTTGACTTCATAGGATTCTATTGATACATCACAACCCCTTTGGAGGATACAACGGTTTACCTAAGAGGGCTAAAGATTTAGTCACTTACGCATTAAGGTACAGAAGATAATGATACAGAACAAATGAAATATATAAAGCTCAGAAACTAAGGATGAGAACACAGCATTTAGCATTTAGCAGCAGAATAATACTTTGATAATAATTACTAACTAGCCTCCTGTTCCCAGAAATTGAAGAACCCTATCATAAAAGAAAAGATCACAACTCCAGACATTGCACACATCCAGTGTAGGAGCTATTGGCATATCATGCACCAGAAACTCACCTAACGAAGTGAAATCATAGAAGTTCCCTCGGTCGAAATATAGCTCTGTAAAAGAAATGGTCATGCATTGTAATTATCAGGGCCTAGGAGGGCAACAAGTATTAAACAGTACTCCCCCCGATTTTTAAATATATGCTTGTCCTAAACATCACATATTTAAAAACAGAGGAACTAGATGGAAGTAATTTCGTAAAAAGTTAGCCAAATGTATTCCATAAATGCACAAACATCCAGTACTTTCATCCAGGATGGAAGCCACATTCAGCAAAGCATGAAGAAGACATGTAATGCAAAAATATGTCAAGCAAAACTGAAGGCTGTAACTGGACATGTAATGAAAACTCTATAAAGCAACATTTCAGCAACCACAAATATAAAAGCTACTGGAGGATGCAGAACAATGCATGCCACTTCCAGTTTGCATCAGAAATTATTGGAAATGACAACCATCTAAGAGCACCATAGCAAAACACATCTGCAGTATGCACTACCAATGTGTGTAAGAATCATTAGAATAACAGCATCTTCATACAATAGCAAAATGAGATAAATCCATAACAAGAAAGTAAATGCTCATGAAGAACTCAAACAAAGATAACTAGCATTGCAAAGTCATACAACCTAAGCAGCATCTATAGAACTGAATACCAGTGTAACCATTGCATGTCTAGAAGAAAAACCGTTCTCTCATAATTACTTGCTGCAGAAATTGATAGCACAAGCGGCAGAGAGGGTAGCATAGCATACCTATTTGGCCGAGCAACTCAATCTTGACACCTGTGTGTTCAATCCTTTTACCTGGGACTGGTGCTATTGATACCTGAAAACCATTTCACCCAAGCTGGTATTAGGCATGATACCAAGCAAGATAGAAAAGAATAAGAGAACAAGGAAATCATACTTCTCCAGAAATAGTTTCCAGGCTCTGGAAAACAGGGACCATTGTTGTCTTCCCATTGTCCTTCTTAACCGAAACCTGTGAAACAATAACAGCAGAAACTGACCACTTGTAAGCTATAAGCAGAACTCAAGTTTGCAACAGGTAGCAGCACGAGGATATGAAGAATTGAACCTGCTTCCTGGTCCTCGCATCAGAGAAGGTGATGGAGATGTCACATGGTGGCTTGAATGCTCCAATGATATAATTCTGAATAGGAACACCCATATATCACAAAAGATCAGAAGAGCATTTCCACATGGGAATAAGATTAAGAGCTGAAAATTCTATATGCAGAGCATTACTATTCATGAGAAAGCTGTGTGGTCATAGAATCAATCAAATATAGAGTAATGCTAAGAAAAACCAAATTAGCATGGATATTGTCTCGGTCATAGTCCAAGTATCAGGCATGTGAATGTGAATCAAACTTTTCTATGTTGCAACCGAAGTAGTTGCATTTGCAATTCAGGTACCCAGCCTAAACAACGGAACCTGAAAATCCACGACTACTCATCATCTCGAGTGAAATAGGTGAGGCCCCCTGGCGCACAAGTTGTCCCAGGATCACACATAGGGCAGCAATAAGATCATTTTTTTAGCAAAACAAAAAGGAGCTACAGCCCACTGATGAGCGTGGGAGACCCCACCACCGCGCAGCAGCCTCCCTTACTGAGCGGCCGGATTCAACGTAGGCCGCTACTATCGCTGAAATCAGAGCACCAAGCATCCGAATCCAGCAGCCCGAAGCACGAGACCCGCACTGCAATTTCTCGCACCGGCTGCACCAGAACTACAGCCACTAGGTTCGAGGTTGGACAACAAACCCCAACCCCACGGACCCTGGCCATCTGGAGCGAGGTGGGTGGTCCCGATCGCCCCGCCGAGCCGCAGCTCTGTCGCGCCGCCCCGAGAGCCAAATTCGGTCGGCTCCGATGAAATCGCTAATCCGAGGGGGTGGAACTTGGAAGTGGGTGGTTAGGGCGGAGGAGGAAGAGGGGAAGGAAGGGATGCTGCTAACCATGGCGGCTGCGTCGATACAGCGGCAGCCGGCGAGGGGAGGAGGCGGCGGCGCTGACCGGGGGACACCGCGTCGGGGGGATCGAGATCGGATGCGGCAGAGGAGATCGCGCGCACTCACTGAGGCGAGGGGAGAGGCCAGAGCCCAGAGGTGGGCCTGCCCTTTCTCCTCTGTTGGAAAGTATGAGATGCTGACTGCTGGGCCCAACTTTCGACTCCGCGATCTGAGCTGGACCTGGACGGGTCGGCCATCAGGGTATCCGCATATGGACCTCTATATTCGTCTACACGTTCTAGATCAGCAAGATTCTCTCTTTTATATTCAATTCTTCCGCACCCATTCATCCTCTATATTATCCTCTATCTACTTTATCTACTATGGGACCCACTTGTCATTTTATCTAAATATATCCATGTGTGATCTAGTTTTGAAAGATTTATTGAGACGAATTTAATGGTGCAATTGAAATTTAATTTGGATTTTTTGTTTATGAGTTATAGCATTTTTTCCTTTATTTAGCTAGTGGAGCCGCCACTGCCCACTGTAGAATAAGCACTGTACTACTCTAAATATAGAGTGAGAGAAAGGATAGATTATCATTTTAGAGTACCCAGTGCAGTAGTTTTTACTCTATATTCATACTCTAAAGCTTTAGAGTATCGTTTAGAGTATCCAGCGGTTGTCTGACTCTGACAGTCTGACGTGGACTTTGCACAGTACTGATGAGTCCTTTTTTTTTGGGTGTACTGATGAGTCCTTGGATCTTGTAGTGACTGAAATCTGTAAAATCTGAATTCTAGAGGCAAAAGATATAAGATGATTACGGTGGTGTTTAAATCAAGGGACTAAAGTTTAGCACATCGGGTGTCACATGAGAGTATTTAGATAGTAATAATAAAACAAATTACATAAGTCCTCAGTAATCCGCGAGACGAATTTATTTAGCCTATTTAATCCGTCATTAGCACATATTTACTATAGCACCACATTGTCAAATCATAGATTAATTAGACTTAAAAAATTTGTCTCGCAAAGTAGTCGCAATCTATGCAATTAGTTATTTTTTAGTCTATATTTAATACTCTATGTATGTGTTCAAACATACGATGGGATAGAGACTAAACTTTAGGGAATGAACTAAACAAGGCCTGGATCTCATTCTCATAATAATTATTGTTTTTGCATAATGAAATTATCTAAATATGCCTCGCGAAAAAACCTAAATAATACTCTCTCTGTCCCTTTATATCTGTCGCCATTGGTGTGCGTGCCACAAATTTGACTCGATTTATATAAAATGCGTGCAATATTTGTACCTCAAAATAAATTTATTAAAAAGCCAGATTTAAAGACCTTTTCAATGATACTAATTATGTATTATAAATATTAATATTTTTAAATATATATTTAGTTAAAGTTATTTTTCGGGAAGCGCAAACAATAGATATTTAGAACAGAGGGAGTATGTTCAGAGTAAATCCCATTCTTATTTTTCTTATAGAAGATCCAAACAAACACTTCCTTTTGTTCTCTCTTCTCCTACTTTATTATATAATTGAAAAAGGATGGACAAGGAGGTAGATGATTTCTCCTAGTTTGTAGGTTTCAAATTATATGTTGTTTTAATTTTATTATAAATCAAAATTGTCTAACTTTAGCCAAGTTTATAAAATATATTACACCTATAATATTAAATAAATAAATTATTAAAATATAATCTCTTCATTCCAAATTATAAGTCACTTTGACTTTTTTTGGTTCATCTATTTTTTTATGTATCTAGACATATTATTATATCTAGATGCATAGCAAAATGAATATACAAAAAGTCAAAACGACTTATAATTTAAAACGGATGGAGTATTTCATATTAGTTGATATAGCTTAAATGCTACTTCGGTTATGGGTCATCTAGCTTTATGCGCTTATCCGTTAGTGCACGGGGCAGAACATTTGTTTCCTTTATCTATAAAAAGTTATATATAATAAGAGAAATCTTTGTTGTGCATTTCTTTTGTAAATTTAATTAAAAAATTAAAATCCAGAAATGACAATGCACAATTGCACACCACCAAGTTGCTCATACATGCACATGGTAAGAACAAATAACTAGCAAACTCGATAACAATATGGTATACAAATCCCAATGCAAATAGCAAATTATAACACAATTTGATTCTCATTTTTTCCAACATCAAGTGACGAGGCGGAGGCAAGAATTTTTTTAGATGGGGCAAGCTCTATGCTCAAGCTAAATCAAAAGCAGTGGCAGAGCCAGGGCTCACCGTCGCAAATCTTGGCTGACTGCACCCCCCTCCCAAACGGGGTACTCGCTATCTCAGTCCATGCACAGGCACACGACTGTGGGCTCGCTGCTAGCGTGGCTGGCGCTACCTGACCTCGTCGCCGCCGCTGCACTGCATGCTCAATTGCTCCTCACAAATCGCGCCCAGGCCTCTGGCAAGTGGTGGTCGCTGGCTACTTGGCTTGCTGCTCACTAGGCGCCAGCTAGTGGCTAGGGACTAGGGTTGGAGATGGACATATGGTGAGATGCATGTGACAATTTCTGACAGTGGCGTGACTAGGGATTTGGGATTTCACTGCAAGGTTTGCCTTCATATGGGGTGCTGCTAGGCGGAACCAAAGTGAGAAAAATAGACCCTACCACCACCAATCTTCTATCACCGCTCATCGCAATGGTGTGGAGAGTCGGCACAAGAGCTCGACAACCAGAGATAAGGAAGAAGGAGGGCCTAGCTAGGGGGTCTGAAACGATCACACCAGTAGATGGGGCGGTCGCTCCACCATGCTGCTAGGGTGGCTCCGCTCCGATATGTGCCTTCACCCTAGGAAAATGGAAAAGCTTGCTTGTGCTCTAAAGCAATTCACAAGAGACAATACTGATAACCTGGAATTGAAGCAATTATCTGCTAGGGAATAGCTAGTTTGCCATATAGGTGTAGTAGAAAAGTCTTGCAGGAACCAAAATAACTCTTTATAGTTACGTGAAAATGGCACAGGCGTAATTATTATTATTATTATTATTATTATTATTATTATTATTATTATTATTATTATTATTATTATTATTATTATTATTATTATTATTATTATTATTATTATTATTATTATTATTATTTATACACTTGTCCTAAAAACATTGTAGGTTACCTTGGAAGCAAAGCACTTGTGCATTGCTAGCTTCAATTGTATTACCAGAAACTATTGTACATGCGAATGTATAAAATGGCAATCAAGCACACTAATAAGATCTTGGAAGCAAAGCACTTGTGCATTGCTCACTTCAACATTTTTTACCAGAACTGTACATGAATGTCTAAAATGGCAACCAAGCATATCAATAAAATTCTGGAAGCAATTTTTTGCTAACTTTGAATGCAAAAAACCATACATATTGAACCAAACCAGGAAAAAAATACATAGTACAATTCATGACAACAGTATATCACGAAGAAATGATAATTCATTTTGAAGGACATTGTCGTAGACTGCTTCATGGCCTGATATCTCTATGTTTACTTGATATAATAACTTTCATGCAGTGGCGGATCAAGAAATAATATTTAGGTGGGGCTGAGGCAAAGAGAGCTAGAACAATTGAACCAATTATATCCCATACAAAGTTAAGATATAGCAGTTTCAAACCTTTTACATGATAAGTATGATAAATAATCGAAAGTGCATTGTAAAATGCGTGAGGAAAAGTAAAAGATACAATTTTTATAACTAACCAACAAAAGATCGACATTCCGCTGCCGCATTCTTCATGAGTCATTAGAAGCAATCTATACGCAAGAAAAAAATAAATTAGTGACACAAATTTCAAGTATATAACTTCAAAATTTTGAAGATAGAAGAGAACATATATCATACCACTAAATTGTTCCGAGGTACTAACATACGCCGTGTTTTCATGTCTTCAAACCTTTTTATGATTTTGTCATTCTTGATGTTTCTAAATATCTCCTTCTCAGTGTAGCATATCATTTGGTCATTGAGCCATTCATCACCCATTCTGTTACGCAAATCTGTCTTTATAATAGACATAGCAGAAAATATCCTTTCAACTGAAGTTGTTGCCACTGGAAGAATTAATGTTAATTCAATGAGCCGATAAACCAATCCATAAGATGTTTTCATAGTAGTCTTCACCATAATTTTAGCAACCTTTCCAAGCTCTGTACATCCAAGAAAGTCTGGAGTTTTTCTAGCACGATTGACAAATCCTCTAAGTTGAGCAGGCAAACGAACAAGGTCACCAACATCAAAATCTGCATCATAAATTTCAGCAAGTCTCACAAGCTTATCCACATCAAAATTAGAGAAGGAGTTCCTTGGGTTAAGACATGCCATGTAGACTAATAATTCTGAACTAACTTCACCAAATCGATGATTCATCTCAGAAAAAATGACATCTATGGCAGCAAGGAAAACCTCAACATGGTAGAAGTGCTTGTTTGTTATCTTTTGCTTTCTACGTGTAGATGTCCCTCTAGCATTTGTTTCCTTGTCCATATGTGGCACTTCAATCTCATTCTTAACACAAAATGTTTTCACTCTTTTGAATAAGGGATCCCATCCATTGTCCCTCATATCCTGCAACTGCTCTTTCACATCTGTGATCAAATGTATTGCCTCAACAATGTCTTGATCCTTCCTTTGCAAAGCACATGATAGAGAGTCTGTGATGCTCAACAATTCTATCATTAGATGCATAATGAACACAAAATCAAAGCTCTCCATTTTACCTATTAAACCAAATCATGCACCATTGCTGGTTGGTTTAACAGAGTCTTTCTTGACTATCTCAAGAATGTCTATGACTGCTTCCCACATCACCAAAATACAAAGTAAAGTTTTGAGATGTGAACCCCATCTAGTATCTCCAGGCCTTGCTAGGCTACATTCTTGGTTCAAACCCTTTCCAGTGATAATCTCCCCACTCTTCAACTTTTCTAACAACACATCATGATGCTTTGCAAGCAAGATATCCTTTCTCATACATGATGCACCAACAGGGAGACTATTAGAGGAACATAGTTAAAGAAATCTGCAATGGCTGGAGTACAAGTAGTAATAGTAACAACCACTAATTTCAATTGATGGGCAAAACAATGCACATAGAAAGCATATGGATTTTCATCTCGAATCAATTTTTGCACACCATTAAATTCACCTCTCATATTGAAAGCTCCATCATAACCTTACCCACGAATCCTAGAGATTGGTAGCTTATGACTGTTAAGCATTTTGACTAGAGCTTCTTTCAATGCAGCAGCTATACAACTACTAATATGCTGAAGTCCAAGGAGCCTCTCCATCACCTTCCATTCACCATTCACAAACCTGCAAACCATATTTTATCTCATATTAGTACAAGTGTACAAATAAAAGTCGAGGAAAAAATAAAGTTGTCATCTACTAACCTCAAATTACATCCATCTGTTCTTTTATTGATACATCTCGAGACTCATCAATCAATACAGAGAACTTTTTATCTCCAATCTCATCCATAATCACTGACATGACTTCTTCTGCACAAGCTTTTGTAAGGTCCTTCTGTATATGATGAGATATCATTGCGCAATTTTTTGCACCTTTGTCATATGCATCCTTAACAATCTCAACTTTATCTTTGTACCAATCAACCATCTCTCTATAGAAACCCTTGTTGTAGGAAGTAGAGGACTCATCATGCCCACGAAAAGCTTCACCTTGCATTATGAGAAATCTTGCTACATCTAAAGAAGAGTTCAAGCGGATATCATATCTTTTCTCTTCCTCCTTATTAATTACATCAATTCTTCTAGCCACATTTGTTCTTTGGTTCATAAAGTCATCACACTTTAGCATAGCATTAGTGTGAGTCTTGCAGGTATTGTGCTTACTAAGATTGTCCTTAGCTTTTTTCTAGTTATTGTAACCATCCTTTGCAAAGAAAACACTACCAAATTTTTCAGGCTTCCCCGGATCAAAGAAAAGATAACAATGTAGGCAATAAGCTGCATCCTTGGTCTCACTATACTCTAGCCAATCAAACTCGTCAAACCAAGTTTGCTGAAATAATCTCCATTGACCACTTTGCCATCTACGAGGAAAGATAAGATTACGAGGTTGGGTTGGACCTCTCAAAGCATATGCCCTTCTAATTTGGTCTCTAATTTCATGTGGATAGTTTTCAACTGGTATGCGATTTCCTGGATCACCAACTACATCAGACTAACTAAACTCCACTCTACGCTGAATTGGTTGATTTGTGCTGTCATTGGTGCCTAGAGTTGATATACTACTTGAACCAGAATAATATGAATGCAATGTTCTTTTGGACATTTTGAACAATCTGCAATTTATTAGATCTTATAATGAAATTTGGAACAATTACAAAGTTTAAGTTTATAAGGAAAATCTAAAGAAAAAAACATGATGTATATGTATATACCTCTTGCCGTTGCTTGCCTGCTTGCTGCCTCGCCTGGCCGCCTGGCCGTGGCCGTGGCCGCCGTGGACAACCAATCGGCAACCGCGTCGCACGTCCGCCGGGATCCCGTCCGCCGCGCCGCTGGCCACCTGGCCTTGGCCGTGCCACAGCCGCTAACGGCTAACCCTAGCTGTGCCGCCCCCGCTCACAGCCTCGCACGACTCGATGGCGCTCTGCTCTGCTTGATTGGACTCCCCTGCTCCCTCCCGTATGGACTGAAAAATAAGGTAAATAAGGCCTTCCTCTTAATGGGCTGTAAACTGGGCTTCTCTATTTTATATATTGGGTCACTTAATAACTCAAATACAAGAAAAAAGGCCCACGAAGAACACCAGTGCCGCAAGTCGTCTTCAACCTTCGTCCTGGCCGGCTAAAAGGCCTCCAGCCCCTCCTTCCCTTTGGAAAATGGCTCAATTTTTTTGGGGGGGTCTGAGGGGGGCTCCATTGGCGCGGGCAGGGTAGGGGGGCTAGAGCCCCCCAGCCCCCCTAGATCCGCCCCTGCCTTTGACATCAGCGTCGACACACTGGCGTCGACACTGGCTCTAGCAGAGCAGCACAACTTCGCCCAGCTCAAGGCCAAGTGCATCGACTTCATCAGTGGAGGATCAAGTAAAAATCTTAAAGCCGTCTTGGAAACAGAAGCCTACAGGCATCTGGAGGCCAGCAACCCCTCACTGTTGACTGAGCTCCTCAAGGCTGCTCATGGAAAGAAGAGGAAACAATTTATGGGTGGATTCTGTTGAATTAGGATGGAGAATATATGGCTAGAGAATAATATATTATGTTCAGCCTTAATTTCACTCTACATGTATTATTATTATTATCATCGTGACCAACTATAATTGCTTGCATTTCTGAACTTCAGTCTGAAATAACTTTGAATTTATGCTTATCGTGTCTATATGAGTTATTATTTGTTGTTACCATGTGTGTGCGTATGACAACTTCTTGGTGTGCAATTGTGCCCTGACGTAGTGGGTTTAAACAGTTTACTAACTTGCTAACTGTATTCAATTTATGAATATGTATGCTAGAAAATAAGGAAAATATTGAACAAGGGTCTCCGGACCCTGGTCATTGGACCCTAGTTGTTGATCCTATGCCACCCAACGGCTCAGTCTGATGCAGTTTGGGGCACTCCGGAAGCTCTCTATATTGCACCAGACCCTGGTCACCTTTGGTCCAACGGGCGTCGAATACCAAGGCAGCGGACCATGCGCGCTAGTAACTATTGGCAGGGAATGACTATTTTTAAGTGGTCGACTACACGTGGCAGCTACAGAAGGCGTGATGATCTGATGAGGGGCACTGGATGGTCTGATACCCTCGAATTCTGTGTAGTAAGTAGCCCAACGGCTATTTTCTCCTTGGGTGTTATAAATAGATGTTAGTCGGCCCATGGCCGGCTCTCTTGGCACTGTAACTTGACATACACATTTGTATGTACAAACAGCTCCCACTTATATCTCTTTGCCTATGGCTTGATCTAAATTGAGATTGAGAGTGATCCTAGTGCATTTGCGTTGAGTTCTTGCATCTAGTGGCACTAGGAATCGAGTTGAGCTACGGGATTCTTGTGACTCTTGGTGGTTGCCAACACCTAGACGGCTCGGGGGCAGCGGAGTCCTTCTGAGATAACATGGCACAAAAAGGAGACTTTTTTCAACCAAAACTCACACTTATTTGCTAGAGACAATATGATAACCTCGTACTGATTCAGTTATTTGGTAGGGAATGGTTTGCCGTGTAGGTCTAGAAAAGTAACCTGAAATACAACTCTTTATAGTTACTACATGAACATGGCACAAGTGCTTTGCTTCCAAGATAGTAACTTACAGTACATGAATGTATAAAATAGCAATCAAGCACACCAATAAGATTTTGGAAGCAAATCACTTGTGCATTGCTAACTTCAACTTTTTTTACCAAAAACTGTACAATGTATAAAATGGCAATCAAGACACCAATAAGATTTTGGAAGCAAATCTTTGCATACTTTGAATGCAGAAAAACCATACATATATTGAACTAAACCAGGAAAGAATTGTATATAGTACAAATCATGGCAACGGTATCACAAAGATTTGAGAGATTATTTTTGAAGCACGTTGTAGACTGTAACTCCAAAAACATTCTCTTCATGGTCTGATATCTCTATGTTTACTTGATAACTTTAATGAACCAAGCCTGACAGCCACAAGCAGGACAGCCACAAGCAGGAAGCCTATAATAATAATAATAATAATAATAATAATAATAATAATAATAATAATAATAATAATAATAATAATAATAATAATAATAATAATAATAATAATAATAATAATAATAATAATAATAATAATAATAATAATAATATATAGAGTGAAATTAAGGCTGAACATAATAATTATTCTCTGGTCATCCACCCATATATTGTTTCCTTTTCTTTCCATGCGCAGCCTTGAGGAGTCAGTCAACAATGAGGGGTTGCTGGCCTCCGGATACCTGTAGCCTTCCGTTTCCAAGACGGCTTTAAGATTTTCACTTGATCCTCCACTGATGAAGTCGATGCACTTAGCCTTGAGCTGGGAGAAGTTGTGCTGCTCTGCTAGAGCCAGTGTCGATGCCACTGTGCCAATGCCGATGTCAAGGGTGAGCCTTTCCTCGCAGATTGTCTTGAGCCTATCTAGCTCATACCTGTCAGCAGCTACAAGCAGGTGCTGAGCCATCACCGTTTCATCATCGGTCGAAGCTGGTTGCTTATGATCATTGTTATCAAGCTCAGGCACTGTATCGGTGTAGATATAGTGAAGCATGGCCTTGAACACGGTCGGGTGGATGTCCTGGATCTCCACACACTGGGAGCTCCTCTCCAGCATGTTGCCAAAGAACTCGGCCATAAATATCGGGGACCTCGCCGCTAGTATGCTCTTGTGTGCTGAGATGGACTCACCGGCCACGACGAAAGTGACGTCTACTCCAGACTGGTTCTCCAAGAGCTTCCCGAGGTGTTGGTGTAGGTCAGACGACGGCAGAGAAACCGAATTCGGGTCCCTGCGGCTGTGCACGTTGATCATGCATTCCACAGTAAATGAACCACCCTTGATGAGATGACCTGGTGCTTGCTCATCGTCTCTAACCCTCCCTCTGCCAAGGTGAATTGGAGGAGAGCGATCCAAGGGATGCTTAAATGTCACGGACCTTGTCATATCTAACCCTACTAATGGAACAAGATCATAGCTTTGATCTACCAGATGACAGCTCAGATCCACCACCACACCGTCACATGGTGCACCGAGGTAGACAAGAACGAGCGCTACATAATACTCACCGACGCGCAGCTTATAAGGTGAAGTGTGGAACTAGATTTCACAGTCGTACCCATCGACGCTGCATCTGGATTTGATGAGGTAGTCGTTTTTGTTCCTGATCGTGGACTTGGTGATAGAGAAACTATCGACCTTGAGACGGTGCACGGAGGAGACGCAGACATCCTCAATGAGGTGAGTGCACTTGTGCTTCATCACGATTGAATGGAGCCCTGATTCTGACCTGGAACTTACCGCAGAGGACGTGCCGCCGGCCAGTCAGATCGGCCGATCGGAGGTAGAGGAAGCAGAAACACCCGCCGGTCAAATCAATCGCAGGTAGTAGGCCAGATCGTTAAGGGTCAGCGCAGGTGAGACGGCCGCCGCTCAGGGGAGGGGGAGGGGGAGGGGGAGGGGGAGGATAATGTCTAGGGGAGGGGGAGCAGGAGTGACCCAAACATTATATAGGCAAAGGAAGAGGAGAATTCCCAAAAAAAAGGAAGAGGAGAATAAACGATCACGATGATGTCTTCATTTTCATTGCTACCATGATATTCGTGATACATAAGGCCTCATTCGGTTGCCTCGGAGTGCCCTGTTTTCAAACAGGCCCCATGGTGAAATCACCGTTTGATATGGGCTGGCTCAAAAAATAAACATGCCGGAACCAACTTTGCACTCCCTCCACACCCTCTAGCTCGGAGTCAGGCGTCAGAGGAACGCACGCACGAACCAGGCAACGAGGCGGCACAGGAGGCGACGGCGCGACACAGCCACCACCGCGATAGCAACAATGACGGGCAACGTACAAGCAGTTCTGCTGCAATCAAACGGCTTTGTTCGTTCTGCTCTGTTTTCCAGACTAGCGAACATGACCGTGCGTTGCAACGAGAGAAAAGACATATCAAACCTTAATTTGAAGCGACGATGTTAATGATATAGTTTCTATTTATAATTTATCTTTTCTATGAAACTTGAAATCTATAATTTATTTTATGATGACTATGACATCCATAGTATAACTTAATGTTGGCATTAATATAACAATACCCTACTAACACATGTATCAAATTAAAATACAACCTTGAGAATTTTTTCTTTCTTATTCCAAAATATAAAAAAAATATTAAGAATTGGATTATATTAGATGTAGGATTACTGATTTGTTAAGTGCATTGAAACTGTCCTAGCAATATATCAGTACATAATACGAACGATTTTATTTGAATGATACTTAGACACAATATGTCTAGACCACTTGGTCCATATGGGTGAGACCAATTTGGGTAGGCTATAATTATTGTTAGTGTCATAATGCTGAAGTCTAAATGGACTAAAATATAACACAGGCAGGCTAGGCGGTGTATCGTGTGTTTGGTTTGGGGTAAGATAGGATGGACCCGTTCCTGAATTTTGAAATGGGACTGGCCTATTTTTGTGTTTGGTTACACAATACAACGTAGACACCCATAACACACACGAACACTCAGCCATATGAATACACATACGCAAACTCTACCTCTATAAGCACCTTCGAAGGACTGAGTCAACAGATTTTAGATTTTAAAATTCACAAAGTCAACACAGGCGCCCCGCTGTCAATGGAAACGTCCCCTGTCACTGAAAACATAGCGCAGTTAAATCCCATAGTAAATTAAGGAAAATGCGAGTACGCGTGTCAAAACCAAGGACTGGAACTCGAGTGGGCATGTTCCACCACAAAGAAACCTAACTAACTGATCTAGACATAGAGTCATCTTTTTTTTTGTTTAGTCAAAAATTAAGAGAAACGGGATAGAATGTTAGTAGCTGTTGATGCAAAAGTGAATCTGCAAACACAAAGGGCTAATACCCGAAATCGATATCCAAAGCGTGCTAGTCGATTTGACCTGTTAATCGACAAGAATGAAGATACGAGCACTTTGGTCCTGACAACAGCGATACGCCCGGAAGTCACGGCCAAGAGGTACTCACGCGGAACTCGAGGATCAACGAAGATTGCACTTAGAGCAATGCAACTCGCTGAATCGATGAGAACTCGTAAAAAGGAAAAATATGCAAATTGACGAAGTCGTCGAAAAGTAGATGTAAATAAGAGTAAAAGCTGTTTTTTGATGTATATTGATTGATTTTTACATTGCCCTTCACTCTATATTTATACCCTGATCTATAGAAACATAACCAAATACGATTATGACACTAAATCCAAATCTAAGGAAAAACATGACTTTGACACAACTCAGACTCTACTAATCGTAAACAAGGAAATTAACTCCTATTTTATTCCATAGTCCGCCTTAATCACGATGGTATTCTTATCGACCTCCTTTTCAACGGCACAGCCCCTATTCCATCGGCAGCAGCCTTCGAGCTCCTTCCATCGGTACATTCCCTGTTTCTTCGGCTGCAGTCTTCATACCTTCCTTCATCGGTACATCCCCTTATCTCATCGGCAGCAGTCTCCAAACCCTCTTTCATCGGCATCGGCAATAATACCCTTAACCTCATCGGCAACTTTTCAAATTAAATTCATACGCTGCCACCACTCAAAAACAAACTTATTCTCCTTGGCTATCAATTTACACAGTAATCTTTCCTCTGTTGATTAGCCCTACCTGATCATCTTGACACGTGCTAAAAAAACGATGTCAACACATGCCCCCCAATTTCGGAGTATAAGATACTGATGCTCCGAAATTTACTCCAACCGATGCTTGCTATCACTCATTTCTTTAACCCATTCTCCAAGCATAACATGATTTGTTACCAGATTCAATCAAATCTAGATCCACTCCATGTATCTCAATAAATATCGCACATTTTCCAACCTTCTTTGCCTTAATTACGGTTGAGATACCAAAATAACAATCCATTAGCAAGATCTTACCACATCGCATCATCATTTTTTTTAGAACTGAAAAATCATGTATCGAGATATCCTTCAAGTCATGATTACTTGCCGTCAAATCTTCTGTACCATCCCTTGATTGTCGTGCGAACAGTTACCATATCCAACTGAACCACCTCGATCCATCCGCATACGGCATAGAGATAAGTCAAGAATACCCCTGCTCCAAATAACCTATAAATAGATTTCTCTGGGCTGTTCATCTTCTACCTTCAAACTCCATCCTTTGGCATTCTCACTCCAGCGGCAACCCTAACCAACGACCACGCGTCCTCAACTCATCAGAGCCATCATCATCTTCAAGTTTCTAGCTCGTACCTTCATCCGCTTGAAGCAATGGCTGTCAACTTCGACGTCCCTGCGGTTCGTTCTTCCTCTCATTACTTTTACTCCAATCCTTTCGGTTCCCTGTGAGTTCTTACAGTCGACATCTTTCTTTCTCTTTCATTTTCTTGGTCCTCGAAACCTAGGAACTTCGCAACACACTGGTGATTCCAACCCATCAACCTCCCCTCCATTGCCTAGGTCCGATGGGCGACCCAGATCCAACTGACTTGATTAATGCAGAGGCAAATCGTATTCCCTTCAAATCTCAAAATTTCTCTTTGAATCTGTGGAAAGATACATTCCGTTCTTGGCCCAAACCCACCAAAGGGTGGAAAAACTGGTTCTTGAGGGTCAACAGATCAATGCAAGTGTTTTGGGCAGAACGGAAGATAGATCAGTGTATCAGGCTATCCATTGCCGATATGCAAAAGAATGAATCCATGATGATAGCTGCTGCTCAGTTTTGGTCTGACACCACCAACACCTTCATGTTCGGTCATGGCCCATGTGCCCCCACTCTTGCTGATGTATACATGCTCACGGGCTTAGACATCTCAACTGTCGATGAAGGCCACATTTTCGGCAGAAAAGCTGAATACAGAATAACTACACGCAACATCGGTGGCTGGACGGGATATATCCAAGAGTACCAAAAGACTGGCACCGTCAATCAAAGGGAACATGCCACATTTCTGAACATGTGGCTAGAAAAGTTTATTTTCTGCGGCCGATCGGTAGGGCCAACTAACGCTTTTCTCCCAGCAGCAGAACTCTTAGCCAACGGTGTCAGATTCCCGCTTGGCCGATATCTCCTGAGCTCAACCTACCACCTTCTCCACCAAGTATCTCAGAAGCTTATTCTTGGCGAACCCATCGGCAATCTGGGAGGCCCATGGTGGTTTGTTAATATGTGGTTAAACGCTCACATGCACAAGCGTTTACAGTGGGATCTCTTTGCTTAGGAATTCCCACGAGAGCTTCCTGAAGAATACGTCCTTAGGGATGATGAATCGGCAACACGCCCCCCTCTCAACTTCGGTGAAGCAATAATCGTCCTTCCCGGAACAGAAGCCAATGAGGACCAAATCGGCAGATTCTTTCAAACTTTCTACCATGGCCTCCCTCGTGACCTCAGGGCTTGGGTACCTTATATCGATGAGGATAACAAGTTCCCTCTCCTCTTTAATTTTGCCGATAGCGATCTGAACCAAGACAATAATCTCATGATGGCCATTATCACCCCCAGAGCAATCCCAGTCAACACATTTGGTAGTGGGAAAGCCTCCCATATTACTTATGAATTCTACAATCCATCGGCAGTATCTCGCCAGCTGGCCTTTGGGCAATTACCTATCAAACTATGCTATGCCGATGTGATTAGGCCCAGAGAAATCATTACTTCTGGAACTGAATGGAGCAGGATAGTAAGACTTGCTCCCGATGCCGATATTTCAAATGTCGATCTCTCCGCCTGGTCACCAGCATCTTTCATAATAGAGTCATATAAGCAATGGTGGCAGGAGTGGAAAGAACAGCTGTTTTCAACGTCTGTTCACACATATCGGCACCTGATCGACCCCGATTATGCTATTCCTGACAATGCAGTAAGCTCCTTTT
Source organism: Saccharum spontaneum (assembly GCA_022457205.1). NCBI lineage: Eukaryota > Viridiplantae > Streptophyta > Magnoliopsida > Poales > Poaceae > Saccharum > Saccharum spontaneum. The sequence continues at coordinate 22,236,579 of CM039607.1, read as the reverse complement.
AACTTTTGTCCTTTTCCTTCCTTTTATTATGTATATCGGTAACTAACTTTCCTTGAAACAGGCTGATGATCCAGTTCCACCAATAAGCAAAAGTGGAAAACCCTTCAACCTCCATCCAGCCTCTCCAATCTCAGCAATCGGCTACAACGCCCCCACCTTAGAAGCCTTGACCTTCCAAAGGGCTCGCACCAAAACCATCACTTCTAGACCAAGACAAGGAACATCCAGGGCTTCTCCAAAAGCTGCTGCTTCAAGCCTAATCAAGGCTTTCAAGGTAATAATCTTGCTTACTCTGTTTTCTGCCGATACACTCCATATTAACACACAACTATCAGGGTGTACAAGCTGCAACCGGATCGTCATCGGCAACTTTACCAAGCACCGCAACTTCTACCCCTCCTTCAGAGGTATTCTCTTATTTTTACATTTTGCTCTATTAAATATCCAATCTTATACCCATTTTTGCAGCAACAGATGGGCACATCGGTAAGCATACCAAGCATGCAGGCTCCTCAACCAACAGATGTTGATGCCCCCCAGCCAGTTGTTGTTGAAACACAAACAAAGTGTAAAGCTTTGACCGATGCTGAGGCTCAACAGAAACGACAAAAATCTACACCAGCCCCTGCGTCTGCTCCAACACCCGTCAGTTAGCCTTCTGAACAAACTGCTCCTGCCCAAGACACATCATCGACAATTATACCTCAAGAGCCGACTACCGATGTGATCATAGAAGACATCCCATCGGCATCTTCTGCCGATCCTTCGTATGACCCTTTACAAGCCGCTCCCTCAAGCCAAGCTCAAGAAATCGCCCTGAAGCAGGTAAACCAATCAATTACTTGGTTTATTATATCCCCAAATATCATAAACAAGATTTCTAATCCTCTTTATTTCATAGGAACAAGACTCTCCCGATAGCTTATTCTCTTTTGCTATCGATGTTTCTGATGACGACGGAGAAGAAGCGAGTTCCTCCCTAGCGTTGGGAACAATATCATCAGATACCTATGGCAAGCTAGAAACCCTCTTAAATCTGCTGCAGCAAGACACTGCCCAATTGGTGATCGACTCGGATCCTGCGAGGTCTATCTTCAAAACGATCCGTGGCCAAGTCCCTGCTAATGTTGAAGAAATCATCTTTCCAACAGTCCATCTGGAGAGTAGACAACTTCAATATCAAAGGGCCGTTCATCGTATTGCTGACAGAGCAGCTCAGTCTCAACTTAAAGAAGAAATGCTACAGCTGAAGCAGACTGCCGACGAGAAGCACAAGAATATCAATAATTTGCAAGCCTCCAGTGCCGATATTAGACAGAAAATCTTAGATCTATCGGCAAAGAAAGCAGCCCTGCTAGCTGAACTAGAAAAGGTTGAGACAGCTCTGACTCAAGCTAAACAAGAAGAAGACCAGCTTCCCGACGCCATCAAGGCCTTTCAACAGGAACGAGATGCTCAAGCTCGCAAGGCCTTGGCTTTGAAAAAGAAAATCAAGCATGTGGAAGGGAGTGCCGATGAAGACGCCAAAGAATTACAAGAAGCCGATGAAATTCGCCTGCGTGCGATATCAGCCATCCAGGCTTTGTTAAATTAGCGCATCGGCACAATTGATACTTTGTTTTAACTCCAGCCGATAGGATTGTTATCGGCAACTATACTCATATGCATCTATCCAGATACTAGGGTAATATTTCTTTAAATATTTTCCATTTAACGCTCTGGTAAATACAACTCCTTCGAGAGTTTCAAGAATATACGCATTACCAGGAACAAACTGATTTATCCGATATGGACCTTCCCAATTAGGAGACCATTTGCCAAACTTAGAACTTTTAGTCCCAATCGGTAAAATCAATTTCCAGACCAATTCACCATCGACAAATTCCTTTACCTTTACTTTCTTGTCATACCATTTAGCTACCCTTTTCTTATTCTCCTCGATGCAAACCAAAGCTTTTAACCGATGACCTGCTACATCTTCCAATTCATCTTTCATAAGAATATCATAATCATCGGCTGTCAGTTGATCCTGAAAGCGCATTCGCCTAGAGCCAATCTTAATCTCCCAAGGTAATACCGCATCGTGTCCATACACCAATTGATAAGGTGATACCTTGGTTGCACCATGACATGCCATCCGATATGACCACAAAGCCTCATTTAATATTGTATGCCACTTTTTAGGATACTCTTTGATCTTGCGCTTAATAAGTTTGATAATTCCCTTATTAGATGCTTCAGCCTGGCCATTAGCTTGGGCATAATACGGTGAAGAATTCAAAACTTTAATTCCCATACTTATAGCAAACTCATCAAATTCACCTGATGTAAACATAGTGCCCTGATCGGTAGTGATGGTTTGAGGGATGCCAAATCGGTAAACAATATGCTCCTTCACAAAATCAACCATGTTAGCCAATGTCACCTTTTTCAAAGGAATTGCTTCAACCCACTTTGTGAAATAATCGGTAGCAACCAGAATAAACTTATGCCCTTTACTCGATGGTGGATAAATCTGACCGATGAGATCAATAGCCCAACCCCTAAACGGCCAAGGTTTAATTATGGGGTTCATAGCCGACGCGGGTGCTCTTTGAATATTACCGAATTTTTGACATTCCTGACATCCTTTAAAATATTTAAAACAATCCTCAAGAATAGCTGGCCAATAATATCCATTTCTTCTGATCATCCATTTCATCTTGAATGCTGACTGATGAGCCCCACATACTCCTTCATGAATTTCACTCATCAGGCTTTTTGATTCCTCTATGTTAACACACCTGAGTAAAACTCCATCTATGGTTCGATAATACAATTCATCATCGAGGAGTACATACTTTGTCGCTTGGAACCTTATGCGTCTTTCAACCTTTTTAGATGGATTCTTTAAATAATCAATAATTTCCTATCTCCAGTCATCGGCATCAGCCACCGATGTCAATGCTTCTTGAACAGGTTGATATCCTGAAGCATGCTGAGCTAATCGGTTAGCCTCTTCATTATGCATCCGGGAAATATGCTCCAGATGAAAACTCCTAAACCCTTTTAACAATTCCAAACACTTTTCATGATATGAAATTAGAATTTCACTCTGGCATTCATAAACCTCAATCAACTGATTTATAACTAGCATAGAATCACCAAATACTTTAACAGCATCAGCCTGTACTTCTTTAAGCAATTCTAGCCCTTTTATCAGGGCTTGGTACTCAGCTTGATTGTTTGTCGATGTGGCGACGATCGGCAATGAGAATTCATACTTCTTCCCTTGAGGGGAAATCAACACGATGCCGATGCCTGCCCCTTCACCACAAGTAGACCCATCAAAGAAAAGTGTCCATGGAGCAACTTCCAGAGAATTCATCGTGTTGCAATGTTGAGTAACAAAATCGGCCATAACCTGTCCTTTAACTGCCTTAGCCGATTCATAACGTAGGTCAAATTCTGATAAAGCTAAAATCCATTTACCAATCCTACCATTTAATATCGGCATAGATAGCATATATTTGACCACATCATCTTTGCATATGACAGTACATTCAGCCGATAGTAAATAATGCCTCAACTTACTATAGGAGAAATATAAACATAAGCATAATTTCTCAATGGCCGAATACCTGGTTTCAGCATCTATTAACCGTCTGCTCAAATAATAAATAACACGCTCCTTTCCTTCAAATTCTTGAATAAGAGCTGAACCGATAACAGTATCTTCTGATGAGATACAGGCCCGATCTTCCGAGAGGTAACCGGTAAGTTCGACTTGTGGAGATCTCGACGTTGGCAATCCGGCTTCAAATCAGACACGATTCGAACCCTGCAACCGTTACACCACTGCTCCGTTGGTTATCAACCAAGCACAACTTGATTGACCTCGCCAAGAAGGCTTTTCCTGCAAGCGAATCGAAGGACACAAGCAAGAAGGTAAAAACACGCAATCTGAAATTGCAAATATGAATGATGCGAATATCAATATAGGGTTCAAGAACTCGGTTCCAAAGGACTAATCGACACAGTGGAGGAGATCAAGAACAGGGGCCCTGGATCACTGTAAAAGGATTTGTCACCACAGTTACAATGAACGATTCAGTTTCTCGATGGAAAACTAAACTCTAAACAAAACCCAATTGTCTAGCAGCGGCGGCGGCTATTTTTATAGTCTAAGACTCGACCTAGGGTTGAGGACGGCCAGGGGTTGGGCGCCCACAACTTGGGCTTAAGGCCCGACACGATACATGGCCAAGTTGGCCCAAATAGGTGACGCAGCACCTTGCCGTGGTCACACAGAATGATCCACAGACCTTCTGGAGCTGGGACCAGATCCAAAATGACGGCGTCGTCGTCCCCTTTCCAACGCATCCAAGAACGCCCCGTTTCGATGTCGTATGAGAGAGTTATGACCGAAACAGTGACGACGTGTCTGCTGAATCCGAGGGTGACGTGGCAGCTGAGTTGGGGACGAATTGCAACTTGGAGAAGACCATAGCGTCGGTGTGTCCAGCGTGGCGATGTCCTCATCATCCTCCCCTTCTTGAATTGGAGTCGTCCTCGACTCCATCTTGGCGATGTCCTCATCATCCCCTCCTTCTAGAATTGGAGTCGCCCTCGACTTCATCCCATCATCAGCGAACTCCTGCAAAAGGTTAGTGACAGCAGGCAATGCACCAGACATAATAGGTTGACAAAACATAGTATAACATGGTGCATCAGGATTATCACATAACTCAGCAGTAGCAGAAGTTGTAGCAAGAAAAGTACCTCCTTTTAACTTAATCCCATTATTTTTAGCAATATCAGTTGGAGGTTTATTTTTAATCTCTTTAGCATGTTTAATAATTTCCGTAGGAGACAAAGGCAGCAATGTAATTTTCTTATCCTTATGTACGATAGTGTATGTATTAGTTCTACCATGGTGTATAGCATCATTATCAAATTCCCATGGACGACCTAACAAAATAGAACAAGCTTGCATAGGAACAACATCAAAATCAGCAGTATCATGATAAGAACCTGTGAAAAAGCTAATGCGTGCTGATTTAGTTACCTTAGTCTTACCACTATTATTGAACCATTGAAGTTTATATGGATACGAATGTTGTCGTGTGGTCAAGCCAAGCTTGTCAACCAAATCTGAACTCACCAAGTTATTGCAACTTCCGCTATCAATGATAGTGAGAACACGACAACCCTGCACAATGAAATACATGTGGAACAAATTGTTTCGTTGGATCTTCATCTCGTCTTCATGTCCCACACGTGTACTTAACACACGCTGCACAAGAAGGCTAGGGTAATCCGCGGCAGCAGCCACAGAGTCAATGATGATAGCCTCCTTGTCTTGATCGCCCTCGGTGGAATCTGCATCAATGTTAGCAGCAAGGGCTAAATCATCTTCAATATCACTTGTACTTACATATCCATCCTCGGTAGCAATGAAAGCACGACGACTGGGGCAATCCTTCATGACATGTCCCATGCCTTTGCATCGGTGGCAAATGATTTTAGCGCTGGACGAGGAGGAGCTAGTAGAAGCACCCGGAGTGGCACCTTTCTTCTGCACATTAGACAATTGACTTACCCCATGTGGTGCAACAGAAAGCTTGGGCGTCTCTGGCTCAGCACGCTGCTGAAAATTCCTCCCATTGTTAGACCTGAAAGGCTGGTGTTATTTGCGGCCCTGTACTTCACGTTCTGCCTTAATAGCAAGATGATACAATTGGGAAAAATTGCGCCATTCTTTGTAATCAAGTATGTTCTGGATATCATGATTGAGACCACCAAAAAATCTAGCACTAGCATCATTATCATCTTCATTTATACCACAACGGGCTAAACCAATAAGCAATTCTTGATAGTAAGCTTCTACTCCTTTATCACCTTGTTTTAAAGTTTGCAGTTTCAAACGTAAATCACATTGGTAATAAGGAGGAACAAAACGAGATTTCATACGTTGCTTTAAAGCATTCCAAGTTTGAGGCACAACAGCAACATTATTAGCATTGCAAAGATCACTCCACCAGAACAAAGCAAAATTAGTAAACTCGCTAGTAGCAAGTCTAACTCTATGCTCAGCAGGAACATTATGAGAATCAAATTTTTGTTGAACAGCAAGCTCCCAATCTAAATAAGCCTCTGGATCAACATTACCAGCAAAAGAAGGAAGGCTAAATTTAATTTTAGCAAAAGGATCATTATTACCATGATTATTACCTCCCATACCGCGACGATTGAAGTTGAGGCGGCGACGGGCATAACCGTCAGCATTCACATCCGTATCGTCATCACCAAAATCATCCGCATCATCATCAACAGCACGATGAGGTGGAGGACGTTGCTCGAGTTGTTCAATGCGGTTGACCAGATTATTCACATTGCGCGTCAGCTCGGTCATAAGATTGCGTTGTTCAGTCATGAACGTTGTAAGCTCGCCCTTGGACACGCAATCATTGAAGTCCGTCGGAGATCCTGCCATGGTTAGAAGATAGAAAAAGACAACACCAAAGTATTATCCCTATCAACTAAAGGAACCAAGTGGTGGTGGTGAGAGTGGAATGCAAAATCACAAGCGGCTTACCACCGTCTTGCCTGTATTCTTACCAACGCCAAACAAGAGCAAAACCAACGTGGCGAAGCAATCTGTTGTTGAGCGTGGGTAACAGTTGCAAGATAAACCTGTGCTGACAGAAGAATATGTGGAGCTATGGGTAGGCACACAATATGACAGCAAGGATTAGCAATTAACGAATACAGATTAGCGATTGTTCAATCCGGATCCAAAGTACAAATCACAGCTGCTGGCTAAGACGTGTCGAGACGTAGCGCAACAAGGTGAAAACAAAGGATGATGAAAAGAACGCACAGAACAAGCAAATAACCGGATTTTTCTTTTTTCTGAATTTTTCCCTGATTTTCCCAAAAGGCACTAGTAGGAATCAAACTTTTTTATTTTTTCACTATTTTTTTTATATTTTTCTCTGAACAAGGATCACAAAAGATGCAACCACAAAAATTGGCACCTACAACTGAGGTGGGATGTGGTCTACAGAAAAATAGCACGTTCTCTGAAAAGCGTGCAAAACCTTTGATAATTTTTTTTCTTTATTTTCCTGATTTTTTTTGGCAATTTTGACGAAACCAAACAAGGCAAAGCCTAGTTTGGGTCGGCTCCAAATGGTGTCAAGAAGCTGCTGTAAAAATTTCAGATTTTTCTGATAAACGAGCGAAAAGTTATGCCTGTTTTACCGAAGGTATCTCAAGTTATGTTTTCCGGAAGGCACAACACGACAGCGGCAGTTAGGGCAAAGCGTCCCTAAACTCCAACACCGATCACAAGATTGTCCCTGTAACTCCAACAGCGACAGTAGGTATTCGCCTGATGATGTAAGGAGGGCTGCGATGCAGGCAAAATACGAGTGGCTTGCAACCTATCTAGGGTTTGCGCGGCGGCGAGAAGTCACACAAGGCGGCTAGCGGGGGCAAGTCGAGTAATGTGGTGGCTTCGACTTGTTGTTTGGGAACGGTGGATGGGATAGCGGCGGAAAACAAAAATCACAGCAACGGGCGATTGAACTACGACCACGAACACAATCCTAAACCAGCAACAAGACTCGACCACGGACACAAACTCAACAACGCGAATCTGAAACGAAATTGCAAAGGCACAAAAGGTGATAGGACAGCGGAAATTGAAATATTTTTGGGCTTTTTGTGGACTCTAGGTAATGAACAAATATGAATCTAAGGCAAACGAGAATATACCTCGCGGTAAACCTAAAATCTCTGATACCAATTGATGAGATACAGGCCCGATCTTCCGAGAGGTAACCGGTAAGTTCGACTTGTGGAGATCTCGACGTTGGCGATCCGGCTTCAAATCAGACACGATTCGAACCCTGCAACCGTTACACCACTGCTCCGTTGGTTATCAACCAAGCACAACTTGATTGACCTCGCCAAGAAGGCTTTTCCTGCAAGCGAATCGAAAGACACAAGCAAGAAGGTAAAAACACGCAATCTGAAATTGCAAATATGAATGATGCGAATATCAATATAGGGTTCAAGAACTCGGTTCCAAAGGACTAATCGACACAGTGGAGGAGATCAAGAACAGGGGCCCTGGATCACTGTAAAAGGATTTGTCACCACAGTTACAATGAACGATTCAGTTTCTCGATGGAAAACTAAACTCTAAACAAAACCCAATTGTCTAGCAGCGGTGGCGGCTATTTTTATAGTCTAAGACTCGACCTAGGGTTGAGGACGGCCAGGGGTTGGGCGCCCACAACTTGGGCTTAAGGCCCGACACGATACATGGCCAAGTTGGCCCAAATAGGTGACGCAGCACCTTGCCGTGGTCACACAGAATGATCCACAGACCTTCTGGAGCTGGGACCAGATCCAAAATGACGGCGTCGTCGTCCCCTTTCCAACGCATCCAAGAACGCCCCGTTTCGATGTCGTATGAGAGAGTTATGACCGAAACAGTGACGACGTGTCTGCTGAATCCGAGGGTGACGTGGCAGCTGAGTTGGGGACGAATTGCAACTTGGAGAAGACCATAGCGTCGGTGTGTCCAGCGTGGCGATGTCCTCATCATCTTCAGTCGATAAATACAATCTGAAAGGTTTTCCATGCTGGGGTGGAACTAACACTGGAGGATTCGTTAAATAACTCTTAATCTGATCTAAGGCCAATTGTTGTTCATCCCCCCATTTAAACTCCTGATCGGCTTTCAATTTCAATAATGGACTGAAAGCCTTGATCCTGCCTGACAGATTAGATATAAACCTTCTGATGAAATTAATCTTACCGATCAAGGATTGTAATTCAGTTTTATCGGCAGGAGCAACAACCTTGTTGATTGCCTCAATAGATTTTCTACTAATTTCAATGCCCCGCTGGTGCACCATAAAACCCAAGAATTGTCCTGCCGATACACCAAATGCACATTTATTGGGATTCATCTTTAATCCATGTTTTCTTGTGCACTCCAGTATCTTCCGTAGATCGGTTAGATGCTTTGTGATGTCTCCAGACTTAATCACTATATCATCAATGTAGATTTGTACCAACGTGCCGATATATTCATGGAAAATAAAGTTCATAGCTCTTTGATAAGTAGCACCGGCATTTTTCAAACCAAATGTCATAACTATCCACTCAAATAATCCCACATGACCTGGACACCTAAAAGCAGTCTTGGAAATATCTTCTTCAGCCATGAATATTTGGTTATAACCCGCATTTCCATCCATGAAACTAATAATCTGATGCCCTGCTGCAGCATCAACCAACAAATCAGCAATTGGCATTGGATAACCATCCATCGGTGTGGCCTTATTAAGATTACTGAAATCAATACAAATACAGAGTTTTCCATTTTTCTTGTATACAGGAACCACATTAGAAATCCACTCTACATATCGACACTGCCGAATAAACTTTGCCTCAATTAACTTGGTTATTTCGGCCTTAATATCAGGGAGTATATTAGGATTGCATCGGCGAGCCGGCTGCTGATGTGGCCGAAATCCAGATTTAATAGGCAACCGATGTTCAACTATAGATCGGTCTAATCCAGGCATTTCAGTATAATCCCAAGCAAAACAATCTTTATATCCCTTTAATAAATCAACTAGTTGCTGTTTACACTTGGAATTTAACTTAGAGCTAATAAAAGTGGGCCTTGGCCTATCGCCTTCACCAATATCTACTTCTATTAAATCATCTGCCGATGTAAATCCTTGACCTAATTTTCCGTCATCGGCAAATCTATCCATTAAAACTCTTCTTCAGAACCGACTGCTTGGATCGGTAGAATTTCATAATCGGCAATCTTGAGGAACTCCTTTTTCCTGGCTTCTCCTGATATGCACTTGGTTCGCTCATAAGTATCTGATTCTGCCGATGCAATGATATAAGAAGAGTCACCAGGAACAACTTCAATCTTATCTCCATCCATTGTACCAAACATTGATGCATTGTAGAAGGAACACAACAATTAGCATGAATCCAATCCCTTTCCAAAAGTAGATTGTATGCACCCTTGCCATTAATAACAAAGAAAGTTGTCGGTAAAGTTTTACTGCCGATGGTCAACTCAACACATACTGCCCCTTTAGCTGGAGATACATTGCCTTCAAAATCCTTTAGCATCATATCGGTCTTAGTTAAGTCTTGATCTCCCTTACCAAGCTTCCGATACATCACATAAGGCATGATATTAATCGCAGCTCCTCCATCAATAAGTATCTTAGACACAGGCTGCCCATCAACTCTGCCTTTTACAAACAAAAGCCTTGAGGTGTTGTCTCTCATCATCAGCAGGCTTCTCAAAAACAGCCATCATTGGATCTAACATTAATTGAGCTATTTGATCAGAGGAAACAGCCTCTTCTTCGCTATCAGACAGAGCCAAAAATTCCATCGGCAACATAAACACCATATTGACATCTGCCGATGGACCTTCATTCTTGTGCCTTATCTGCCACTGCTGGTTACCAGATTTCTTATTGGAGGGACTTTCTTCTTGATATAAATCTTTTTGACAATCTCGCTGCATTTTTCTCTTCTATGTCTTTGTCAAACCTTCTGGACACCATTGAGGAAGCTTAGTTTTCCAAACTGGCTGATAAGTCCTAGTTGTCTCCACACGACGTATATTAGGATCCCTGTAAAATATTTCTTCATCAGGAACTCTTGCATTTGCCATCTCTTCGAGTTCCTTTTGGTTTCTTGGAAAATATGCAACGCATTTACCAAGCCTTTCATACACACTGAGCCTGCTCCCCAGCCGATCATGTACTGATGATCTCCCTCTGATCGGCTCATTAATGAACAGACCTTGATTACCAGATTGAAACCTTCTTGCAGGATGATTAACTCCATAATAGCCATTGCACTCTAGACAATTTTCAACAGTAGGTAACTTAATACCTTCTTCCCAACAATGAATAAAAAACGGACAATTCCAATGATCCTTATGCCGATTCCACTCTTCTTGACGCCTTTCTTCTTGTTGTCGTCGATACCGGTCCCTTCGCTGACGCCAAACTTCTTGTTGTCTTCGATGAGTAATCACGATGCCAGATCGAGGAGGCCTCCTAGAACCGCCACTTTCCGTCAATAACCCCTTGCCTTTTGCATCATCGGTAGTTATCCGATGTTGGGGATCTACTGATGCATTCTTTTCAGCAGCTACCGATGTCAACACCTTAATTTTCCCTTCAGCATCTAACATATTTGCTGGAAAAGGATGTTGATCGATTTTCATTGGCTTTTGAATCTTGGAATTGCCAAATTTTATTCTGCCAGACTCAATAGCTAGCTGCAATTGCTGTCTAAACACCTTGCACTCATTGGTACTGTGTGAAGTTGTATTGTGCCACTTGCAATACAGCATATGCTTCAATTCTTTTGCCGATGGAATCACATGATTGGGTGACAATTTAATCTGGCCCTCCTGAAGCAAAAGATCGAATATTTTATCGACTTTGGTGACATCAAAAGTAAACTTCTCTAGCTCTTTATGACCGAAGGGACAAGATATCGGTTTTTTATTCTTAACCCACTCTGCCAAACCGATAACTGGTTCATTATCTGAATCAAAATCTTCCGCCTCTTTAACAAATGAAACTTTCTTGTTCCAATTTCTCTTAGGTTCAAAAACCCTAGTGTCTTGATCAGAAATCCTTTGTACTAAATGACTTAGGCTTTCAAACTCCTGAGAAGCATATCTGTCCTTAAGGTGTGGTAATAATCCCTGAAAGGCTAAATCGGCAAGCTGCCGATCATCCAATACCAGACTATAACATTTGTTCTTTACATCTCGTAGCCTTTGCACAAAGCCTTCTACCGATTCATCATTGCACTGTTTCATCTTTACCAAATCGGTGAGCTTCTTTTCATGAATTCCAGCAAAGAAATACTTATGAAATTGCTTTTCCAGATCAGCCCAGGTGATAATAGAATTTGGCGGTAGTGAAATAAAACCACGTAAATGCTGATCCGGATAGAGATGACGAGAACAGACGAACTCTCAATTCATCTCTACAAGCTGCCTCTCCACATTGAATAATAAAACGATTAACATGCTCCATGGTTGATGTATCGTCTTGCCCAGAGAATTTAGTGAAATCTGGCACTTTGTAATGATTTGGGAGAGGGATTAAATCATATGCTGGAGGATACGGAGTCCGATAAGAATAAGTATTAACCTTGGGCTTGATCCCAAATTGATCCCTCATAATTTCTGTTATCTTATCGGCCCAAAAAACATCGACATCTTGCTGACGATATGGTTGAATCTCTGCTGGAGGTATCTGTTGATACCCTTCTGCATACCTTTGTTGCCCACGATTTCCAGCAATTGGCATATTTGCTACTAACTGTGGTCCATTAACCTGCTGAAAAGGGTTCATCGGCTGAGCTGCCGATGCTTGATTCTGAAAACCAGCATGCATGTGATCTTGATGAATTCATGTGGCTTGCTGATTTGGCTGAACTGTATGTTGAGTAGGAAACTGCCCTGACCAATTATTAGTATTCATCGGCACAAAGTTTACCGATGACTGGTAGCTTGTTGGCATTGCTGGATAATTACATCCAACTTGAGGCATAACCTGGACTCCAGGTTGACTGGTGATAGGAGCCTTCTGCTGCATCGGTAACAAATTTGCCGATGGACTTGAACTAGATGTTTGACCCAGAGACGCCTGAAAACCTCCTAGACTCGGTTGTACAGTAGTTGTAATATATTGAGGCGCTTGGGCTATCGGCAAACCAGCCGATGGCATAGGAGTTTTTCCCGCTGCGTCAAACACTTGAGATAATCCATGATTGAAAGTAGATGGCTCTGGAGGCATACCATATCCCCACCAATTAGCAGGAGTTTGATTACTCTGTGGTATAGGACCTGATAAAGCTGATGCTGATAGATCTGTACCAAGCTGAACTCATCCTGATAATGCTGAATCTGGACACACCGGAGTAGACTGTACATTAGATAATCCTGCTGATACTGGATGAGAAGAAATCTCTATACCCGCAACGGCTGGAGGAGCCGATGGAGCAATGGCAGATGCTGCTTCTGGTTGATGATAAGCAGGCCCGACGTAATGAGGTGACGCTTGCCCTTCTTTGAAAGTTCGAATCGCGGCATTATGAATAGTATTGGACAGCACATTCGAGTGATTAATTAAAGCATGATTCACCGCAGAATTAACCATCTCTTGAAGTTTACCAGGATTAGGATCAAAGGTGACCTGCCGAGGCAACGGCAAGTCCTATTTCTGGATGACTTGTCCACTTTTGTTCACGCTGAATGACTTCAAGCAAAGCTGTCTGTATTCTTCAATAGCCCTTTCCATAGCCTGCCTCTGATCATCCTTAAGATCTTCTTCTGTTACCGAGATGATGTTCCTAGCATCAATCTCATGATTAGGCATCTTGACTAGATCTGTCCCACCGAGCGTGCCAAAAGATGTGTTGATGCAAAAGTGAATCTGCAAACACAAAGGGCTAATACCCGAAATCGATATCCAAAGCGTGCCAGTCGATTTGACCTGTTAATCGACAAGGATGAAGATACGAGCACTTTGGTCCTGACAACAGCGATACGCCCGGAAGTCACGGCCAAGAGGTACTCACGCGGAACTCGAGGATCAACGAAGATTGCACTTAGAGCAATGCAACTCGCTGAATCGATAAGAACTAGTAAAAAGGAAAAATATGCAAATTGACGAAGTCGTCGAAAAGTAGATGTAAATAAGAGTAAAAGCTGTTTTTTGATGTATATTGATTGATTTTTACATTGCCCTTCACTCTATATTTATACCCTGATCTATAGAAACATAACCAAATACGATTAGGACACTAAATCCAAATCTAAGGAAAAACATGACTTTGACACAACTCAGACTCTACTAATCGTAAACAAGGAAATTAACTCCTATTTTATTCCATAGTCCGCCTTAATCACGATGGTATTCTTATCGACCTCCTTTTCAATGGCACAACCCCTGTTCCATCGGCAGCAGCCTTCGAGCTCCTTCCATCGGTACATTCCCTGTTTCTTCGGCTGCAGTCTTCATACCTTCCTTCATCGGTACATCCCCTTATCTCATCGGCAGCAGTCTCCAAACCCTCTTTCATCAGCATCGGCAATAATACCCTTAACCTCATCGGCAACTTTTCAAATTAAATTCATACGCTGCCACCACTCAAAAACAAACTTATTCTCCTTGGCTATCAATTTACACAGTAATCTTTCCTCTGTTGATTAGCCCTTCCTGATCATCTTGACACGTGCTAAAAAACGATGTCAACAGTAGCCATCGCCTGTGGACCTCATTTGACATATACAGACCCCACTTGTCATTTTCTAATAACTTTCTCATTTTTCAGTCGGACCTTATCTACTCTGTTTTTTTCCCATCGGACCTTATCTTCTTCTTGGAGACTCTGTGCACGTTCACGAGAGATCGAACCAGAGGGCCTCCGACGTAGAGAAGTAGACGACTATGCTCAGGCCTTCGTGTGGGGGTGGAGCGCCATGCCACGAGGGGAGGATGTGCCGTGCTGCCACAAGCTCTGCCGCTAGGGGAGGAGCCGCCGCACTGCTGCGAGTTTGGCTCCCTCGAGGGCAGGAGTCAGTTGCGCCGCCATGAGCTTGATGCGGGAGGATCCGGCCTTCGCCGCCGCGACCTCGGTGCAGGGAGGATCTACCGGTGCCACTAGCCCGTGCGACGTGCCGAAGAGACGACCTGCAGCTGCTCACGTCTGCGGTCAATGGAGGCAGGCGCGTCCCGGTAAAATATGAGGCCTAGTTCGAAACAATAAGTGGAGGCCTAATATCTAGTGCCAAAACAAGAAAATGATGGCAATTATCAATATATTACTTATATTGCTAAGTGCAACAGTGTAGACCAATGATTGTATCTATTGTATAACCATCATTTGAAAAGCGATATTCTTTTAACATTCTTTGAAATAAAATCTTCAATGATATATTCATAATCAATCTTCTCCAGCGTGCCACTCTTAAGTGATATTAACGCCAATACATTAAGTCTTTCTGGTACCCCAGCAGGCCGTGTTTATGGGCCAAAGAAGACAGCTATGGCTGATTTATTAATTAAAACAAAGCCCAAAACTATTATATATACTTAGGATATTTTGTAAATCTTGGGGCCCATGATTTTTGGGGGCCCTATTCGGTCGCACAGCCCGCATGGGCCCAGGGATGCTCCTGATGGAGGACCTGGCGTGACCGACGTTGCTCTCGATGCCGTCCAGTTGCTCCCCCTGCGCGGCCACCAGCGGCTATGTCGTTGAACACCTGCTTCAACTCCAGGTTGCGCCCCATCTCCGCCGCGGCGCCGTGCCGCTCCTGGATCTCCGCCACCATGCCTAGCACCCTGGCCCTGCTCCGCGATGGCGCACTGCAGGAACCGCTCTGCCTCCCTAGACTCCACCAGCGCGTCCAGCGTCGCCTCATCAGGCTAGGGCCCCTGTGACTGTCAAGTACCGTCATGCCACCATGCCCCGGTACTCGGACGCGATGCAGGACTGCAGCGACGAGAAGGGCTCCGATCCACTGAGTTGCTGAGCTTCTTGCGCAGCCTTGATTGCTGAAGCCGGAGAAAAACGGAAATAAACATAAAGAACTGGAAAAGAACAGCGCACGGAAACATATTCCACGCAAAAAAAAGTTGCATGATTGATTGATTGCCAAATCCGAGCCACTTTACGAGTATTAGGTTGGACAAAAATTTAGATGTGCAAAAAATTTTGCCTCTTTATTATTATTAGGGATAGATAGATGTTCTGGATGTTGGTGCACCGTATAGTCATTGTTCTGTTATGTTTTTTTTGGATGTTCATACAGTCAAGCTGGATGTTCTGGATGTTGATTAATCATACGTTATGGTCATTGTTTCTGAACTACTTACGGTAACTTAGTTAAGTACAACTTTGTTTTATCCTATCGGTGTTTCGTAAACTGGACTAGTGAACTTATGTGATTGCTGTGCCGCTCTAGGAAGATGATGGTTGCATCCAATAGACACGAGGATTTATACTGGTTCAGGCTGAAGCCCTACGTCCAGTCTCAGAGGAGATCGAGTGCGTGTTCCTCGCTTAAATTCTCTGAAGTTCTTACAATAGGGGTGCAAGAATGATGAAAGAGGTGGTAGAACCTATGCTAGATGGGGAAGCCCGAAGAGAAGCTCCAAGAGCCTCACTGCTATGGATGGAGTGGTAGAGGATGAAGAATGAGAATGTGACCCGAAGTGGATGCCCTAGCTGCCCTTATATAGAGTTCGGGGCCAGGGCTTGATACAAAGAGGCAGTTCCCCCGACCGAAGGGTTGTGAGCACGAGGGAGATCCTAACTAACTTGGCTTGCAAGCTACGCTGTCTTCTGGTATCCATTCGGACGTGGCCGTCGTCATGGTCTTGTGGCCACGTTGCGATAGATCGAGACGTGGTGCTACTGTGCTGGCCGTGGCGGGCACTATAGGCACATCAGTGGTTCGTCAGCCGTCCTATGCAACGTGGTGTCCATCATGGTCTTCGCTGTTGTCTCCAGGTTCCCTGGGGCATCGTACCCGTAGTAGGTAGCCGCCCAGGGTCATCGTTTGCCTGGTCGCTTTGTGGGGCTGAGGGCCACGACCCCGATCATTGGGGTCAGGGCGCTCCGCTAACCAGAGAGGTCTCTAGGTCGTGACCCTTATCATGATCCCATCCCATAGTGGGTGGGATCGTATGCGCGTCCTTTCAATCCATATTCGGACGGTGGGTTTCGTACCCGTTGCCTCCACTGTGCAGTGTTGTCTCGTTGGTGCAGCATGGCACAGGGATTGAGTCTGACCGGACAGAATTGACCACTGTCACATCGGCCCTTGCGGGGTCAGTGCGGCGCGCCTGCCCCTATCATAGCAAGCATGCTCGACCTCTCCCTGTCCTGCCCAGGGGTCATGACAGGGGAGAGGCCGCGCGTCTTTCGTGTGGCCGAGGCGGGGGATGGGGTCATGGCCGACCCTAACCTAGGTGTTGGTCTGGCATGTTTGTCCTAGTTGGGCCTCGGTCGTTCAGGCTGTTGTTAATCTGACGAGTTGTGGGTCGTGTGGCCTGCTAACTAATCGATGCCTTGAGATACCCTAGGGTTATAACCCCGACAGTAGCCCCCGAGCATTTTTGTGATCATGAGGTGATCGTGAAAGCACTGGTGCGCGCGTACATTATGGCATGGACTCGCGGACGCAGCTTATTCGGGCTCCGTCGCTCGGCTCCCTACTGGTCGGTGTATTTAATGCGACGAGCAGCCATCGTGTTTTGCTTTGTCAGGATGTCCTGATGATGTGGTACTCGACTATCGTGCTTACGGGCCGTGCATTAGGGTTTGCATTCTAGGTGGGTCTAAGCAGTCTCGTCGATGTTGTACCGGTCCTGCCTTTAAGAGGATCTCGATTTTTCCCGATCTTTCATGCCTCCCACTGCTTCGCCACGTGGCGGGGGAGTACCTGGCTATTCAATCCACTCTTGGGCTTATAAGTGAGGGCCTTCCTCCATCCAGGCTACCCTTGGCGCCAAATTTCCTTTGACCCCTTCGAGGGGTTGAGCTCCGAGGGGGAGAGAGAAAGGTCTTTGAAAGGAAACATGTGGTTTTTGGGCATGCGTCCTGCTAGAGATCATTCATGGTGGCCAAAGGCCGTCATTGCTAGTTCCAATAGTCGATACTAGAGGGGATTTTGTGAGTCGGAGGGTGAGGGGTAGTATGGCCACCATGTGAGGTTATCCGTGACATCGGTGTGCCATCTCGTCGCCATTTCTTGCTCTGAGCCTAGGTGGCTCATGTGCTCGAAATGGGTGATGGCTGGTGTCACTCCCGGCTTCCCTTGGAGGCCTACGCGCTAGTTGTCGGCCTGCCCAGACTGTCAGTGAGATGGGAGGATGATGAATCAGTGCTTCCTCGCCACTCCACCCTCATTAGACGGGGTAGGATGGCGACACAGCTGTACTACTGCTGCCGGCCGCTCCTTCCTCTAAGGCCAGGGGAGTTGTGGTGGCACTCCTACGTGTTGTGCCCTAGAGGCATGACGCCATCCTTGGTGGCGCTTGGCCCTAGGTTGTCAATTGGCATCACCATCGTGGTGACACATTTTATTGATGTTTTAACGGTGCGACTGCTTTTGTTCCTTCTAGAGGAATCTCCTTGCGCCTCTCGTAGCCTGCCCCGTGAGCCCCCAAGCCATGGGTTCAGGGTCGTCCGGTTAACCCCACTCGTTTGGAGAGGATTTTTGTTCGGTTGTTCTGGGGGGTCGTTCCCCGACCTCTTTTTGCACAATCATGAGGTTTTTTGCGGTCGTGCGCCGGCTCGTAGGTCTTGGACCTTTCACTTTTTCCTTGTGACTGAGCCATGATCACATTTTGGGTTTTGCATTGCGCGTCACCCCCGGCCTCTTTGCTTCGTCGATCTCTCCCGGAGAGGTCATGGACCCCTGACGGTTTGTGAGTCTCTGGAGCAGGCCTTAGGTCTGAGACCAGGGACACAGGGAGGAGTTAGCCATGGCTTGACCCTGGCTTCTTTTGGGGTAATGGGTCCCTACTCCATCTTTCCTTGATGTTCTTGCCGACCTCGAGAGGTCATGTTGTCTAGTTGAAGGCGGGTTTGTTTTTGCCCCACGCGGGGAGAGGCTTGTCCACTGTAACCACGTGGTCGGAGCGGTGCGCCTCGTCGGGGTCTATGGGTAATTCGAGTGGGACCTGATATCCTCCCCAATCGATGTGGAGTTTGGCTATGCCTCATGTGAGACGTCCCATAAATCGTCAGCCGTCAATCCCGTTGGACCCTAACCGTCTCCGTAGCGGCTATAGGGCAAGATGCCTCCCCTATAGGGGGTCAACCCAGGAGACTTAGAAGCGGATGACTCGAACACAGGGAGAGATGGTCATGTGGCTCTGCACCACCAATTAGAGCCACGAGGGCCCATCTCCTCCCTGCCCCTATCCCTTTTGTGGCCTCGAGCCCTTCTAAGGACCAGCCCAAGAGTGAGTTTCCTAAGTATGATGCGGGATCATGGTTGCGACGGGCCGCTTGGCACACGATCCTCGGGGAACGGTTGGCCTCCCTGGTCACATCGTGGCATGATGGCGATGGCTCGTCAGAGGTCGTGTGCCATGAAATGCGGACGCGTAAATCGAAACAATAGGGAGAATGTGGGGGTGCGCGCAACTTACTTGATTCGCGCCGTCGCTCAGGCGACCGTCGTTCCGCCTCCCTTCTGATTGCTTCACCTGCTCTATGGGGTTTTCCATGCAATTAGTAAATGTAATCGTGCGTCATGCGCTTTGAGTGCCCTTAGTGGTTACAAATACACTTGGAGTGGAACCGCAAGGATGCATTCGTCTTGAGTCGCCAGCTCCCCCACTTCCCCATTTTCGTTCTTGCTCTTCTAGAGTTCCCTCCTTGCTGGTGAGGATGAGTCATGGCAAGTGGCCACTGGGAGAGCCATCCGGTGCCGGTGGGGCACCACCACCTATCTGCCCTTGCCTGCGCGATCAAGGGTAAGTGCATTTGGATGATTTTTGAGTTCAAGGGTCCGATCTGTGTTGATTCTATGTGGCCTGCAGGGCTGCCTCCCGCGATGTGCCCACGGGGGCCATCGATGCTCCTCGTGCCATGACCCCACCAACCGGGGGGTCGAGCTCGTCATCATCTTCCTTGGATGATCGCCGTGAGTTCCACAAGCTCGACCGCAGGGCAAACGAGGCTCGCAAGCGCTACTCCTACGCCACCTGTGAGGTGAGCCGGCTACAGCATTGTCTTGAGGTTGTCCGGGTGGCCCTCGAGGCTTCGGAGAGGGAGACCGCCGCTGCGTAGGTAGCGGCCGCCGATGCCTAGGCCCGCATCATGGGTAAGGATGCTTCTACATCTTGTTGTCTCATTCGTTGTTCGTCATCCTTGACCTTCTCGCCTTCTTGTTGCCAGCGTTGGAGGAGCACCTGGTGGCTTCCCACCACGAGGCGAAGGAGGCTCGCCTCCAGGAGGTTCTTCTGATGGAGGACCGCGAGCGCGTGATGGTGGACTGAATCCGATAGGGGGCTGGCGTTGCTCTCGCCGCCCTATAGTTTGGCACCAGCCGTGACATCCGTCAGGTGGCGCCTGGGTTTCTGGATCATGCCAGCCAGGCAGAGTGAGCAAAGCTGGTTAGCGGCTTCGTTGCTGCTATTGTCACCATCGTGGCCGCTGTAGACGTGGAGGATATCCTCCGTGGTGGTGTCCAGGGGCCTTAGGTTGTACCTATAGTCCTTTGATGAATGAAACCCTTCAGCTTGTGTCTCGTGTTTCTTTTCTTTCGAGCGTCGGCTATTGATTTTGTGCATTTGAATGCCATGGTTGCGGCCTTGCCAGGGGCTCGACCCACATAGTATGGCTAGGTACGGCTCTGTTTTTGTCACCTTGGTGTCGTAGGAGGGGTCCAGCGATAGTGCGTCTGGTGCCATTCTCTTTTCTTTAGGTCGTGATGATTTTTCCAATGAGCGCCAACGCGTAGTATGCCGCAGTTTAGTCCCCCGCGAGTGAGTCGTTAGGCACGCGCTGTTCGACATGGGTCCCTTAGGGGCGAACGCGTCGTTAGAGTGTCACCGTGACACACACTTGTTAGGGCGTGTCACGATCTCTAGGTGTGGAAATGACTTATTGATGATTATGTACAAAATTTTCAGTGGGCTGGAAGCAGCCTTGATACGAATACCAAGTGTCCACGCTATAGGTCATGGCCTTCGTCGCTCGCGGTGTCCGACGTGGCGGGGCCCGGGGCTCAGGGCTTGATGAGTCGTGGAGCGCACTGTGTTGCGATCCTTCTGGCGCTTGTTGATCGTGCCATCGTCAAGCCGCGTCATCGCCTGCTTTACGATGCACCATGATCGAGGTCACAGGGTGCAGCCTTCATGTGCTCCCCTACCACGTAGGGAAGTCATATTCGAGCTAAGCCCCCGGGTGCTGGCATGCGGCGGTCGTGATGTCGTAATTCTCCTGCTCGTAGAGGTGGGCCTGCTGAAGGTCGCCCCCTATGGTGATGACCCCGCGAGGGCTGAGCATCTTGAGCTTCAGATAGGTGTAGTTGGGGACGACCATGAACTTGGCGTAGCATGGCCGACCAAGGATGGCGTGGTAGGTTCCAGGAAAGTCCGCTATCTCAAAAGTGAGCATCTCCATGCGGAAGGTGGCTTGACACCTGAACGTTACAGGTAAGTCAGCCTGACCGAGGGGGACGGCTTGGAGCCCAAGTATGTGTCACAGAACCTCCTAATTATGATGGCCCACAAGTACACGTCATTGTTATAATGACCTCTGACAGTCGTACTTATGTTTACCATAATTTAAAAAGCCTGTTTTCCTCCGAACAGGATCCAATCACAGGAGTATTGCAATATTACAACAGTTTATTTAAAATATTCAATAGAGTAAAGTAGTGGAAGTCTTACAATAACTTAGGGTTACAAACTAGTTTTTCAAATCTCAAACCTTATGTAACATTATTACAAACCAGTAGTAGAGAAGTATCAGTATTAACTTTATTACAGCACACAAGCGAGATGCCTTGCCCAAAGGCCACACAGCCTACTCGTCGTTGCTTTCTTCAACCACGACGGTCATGCAACAAGGCTCGAAGCAGACTTGTTCATGAACCGCACCTGCAACAAGGGGTTCAACAAACCCTGAGTACGAGAGTACTCAACAAGACTTACCCGACTAAGACAAAGACTCCAAGGGCATGCTAGCTTTAGGGAATCAAGGTACGGGTAATCCAGAATCAAAATTTTCTTTTGCAGAAAAGCTTACTAAAAGCTTAACTTCTAAGCATAGCGAAGCATACTACGCATTTTCTGTAAAACAGGTATCAAGGTAGATATCACAATAATCAAGGATGATAATGCAGCAGTTAGGTTATCACTCAACTCGTAATTACTTAATGCAATAAACCATATTATAAATAATAAAACATTTGTAAAATTCAAGGTAGGGTTTAAATGCACCGGGGCTTGCCATGCTCTGACACGACGACTGACTCAGACTCGAGGACTCCAACATCTGGTCCGGAACCCACCGACGATCGCTCTTCTCCGGAAACTTGCTCGACGACTTCGGCTTCTTCGACAGCGAAAACTACACGAATACATAACATGCTTTAACATGATGCTCGATGATAAACATGATGCTTGATGATAACATGCTATGAGTTACGACTTGAGTACAACTTCCCTTTACGGTACAGTCGCAAACAGAAAACCTACTAACTAGTAGCGACGATTTCCAGCGATACCAGCTTTTAACCTAAACAAGTTACTAATGAGCTCAATCATGAAATTAAGGTGCCAGAGATCATCAAAGGGTAGTGACCTAAGGACATCACTCAATCAAAAAGGCACACAACACTTAAAGTTCTCAAATTAACATTTATTTACTATTTAAATAATTAGGGCATAATTAGAAGTTGAGCAAACTTTATCTAAACAAGCTCAAACTTTTTCTATGGGTTAAGAATGATTTATAACAGTGTCATAATAAATTTCATAATTTTTGAAGAAATAAATTAATTATTAAAATTCTTGGAAGTTGCATTTAATCATTATTGGAACCAATTAATTCTACTGCACAAAGTATTCAAATTCATGATTTACATTTTTCCTAGATAGTTTATACATTGAGAAGCTTACACAAAAATTTTCATGAATTTTGGAACTCTACAAAATTTTTAATGGAATATACAAATAACTACACTATTCATTTATTTGAAAAAGAAAAACAAAAACGAAAATCCGAACCGGGCTGCTTCCCTCCGGTCCGGCCTAGCGAACGGCCCGCGTGCCCGCGCGCTTGCCCGCACCAGCGCTCGGCCCAGCAGCGGCCTGCTCCGCGCTCGCGCCCGCGCTCTCTCCCTCTCTCTCTCTGACAACGCAGCCCCGCCTGTCATCTTCCTCCTCCCGCCCTCTCGCTCGCTCCCGCGACCTGGCCATGCCCGCACGGTGGGGATGGCTGGCGAGCGCTGCTTCGGTCACCCAACCCAGTGACTCTACAGCATCAGCACAACATGGTGAACCCGTTTTCCCACCTAGCGGCTACCCTACGGCCTCGGAAGGACTCCCCCGACGGCCATGGCGGCACGACTGCCACGATGACCGACGTCCCGGCGATACGGTGTGGTAGTGGCTAAAGCGATGGCATAGGAAGCATCAGGGGCTCACAGTGGTTGCAGCGAGGTGCCCGGGAAGCTCGGATCGACGGTGGAAGAGGCTGGCCACGTGAGGCAGCTCGGTCGCCGGAGTTGAGCACGGGAGCAGGCGGTGCGGAGGCTTGGGTGCGAAAACGATGAACTCCGGTGGTCCATGAGGTGCGCGAGGATGAGGCGACTTGATTGGTGCAGCTTGCATGGCCGGAGGTGGCTTGGTGGCGGCAGCGGCGAGTGGCGGAGCTAGCGGCGGCGGCGATGGCGAAAAACAGGGAAGAAAGAAAAACGACGGCGACCTCGACGTATTTATAGAAGATGGTCGTGGAACTGGTCTCTAGAAGATGCGTGAGGTCGCGCTAGCGGTCCTAGCGCACGCGAAGGGCATGGAAGGCCACGGCGACGATCGGTCGGCGCCCATACCGGCCGATGGCCGTCGGCGATTGGCCCGACACTGTAGCTCCCCCCAAACTCTGAAATTCAAACTGATTTTTCAAATTACTTTCAAATTCATGTAACAACTTGAAAAACTTCCAATCTATGAAATCTTCAGAATTTCAAGCTCTACAAGTTTTGTATTGAACACTTTTTCAAATTCTCACTGGATTTTGAAATTTGAGTTTAAATTCAAAAGGGGACACATTTTTCAGATTTGGTAATTTAGAAATTACTTTTGATTTTATATTGAAACTTCAAAATCTCCAAACATCAAAGTTGTATATCTTGACCAGACCTACAACTTTGTTGTTCAAAACATTTTCAAATTCTGCCTCCATTTTGAAATCCTAGTTTGGGGACAAAAATGAAACAAATCTGAAAT
The DNA here is from genome assembly GCA_022457205.1 of Saccharum spontaneum. Taxonomy (NCBI): domain Eukaryota; kingdom Viridiplantae; phylum Streptophyta; class Magnoliopsida; order Poales; family Poaceae; genus Saccharum; species Saccharum spontaneum. Next base: position 22,212,526 of record CM039607.1, on the reverse strand, counting down.
TTGTTTATTTTCAAAATTGCTCCACATTTTACACTAAAACTTTGAAAACTCAAAACACCTAAGTTGTAGCCCTTGAAAAGTTCTACAAACTTGGTTTTGAACTTTTTCCCAATTTTTGCTTAGATTTTGAATTATTTCAAAAGGGGTAAAACAGGATTTTGAAATTTAGGGTTTTCGAAGGAATTTTCAATTGGAATTTGTTGCTACTTTGATTTGTGATTACTTAGTGATCAAAAACTCACCCAAGGGCATCATTTGGACCAACATGACATGGTTGACCAAATGCCACTCTTGGTTGACCAATTTAGCTTTTGAAATTCTTTTACATTTCTCCCCAGATTTGAATTTAAATTCGAATCGGAAAACTCGTGACGAGTTTTGGGACTCCAATTTAAACTCAAAGTTGGAGCTTCATTTTAGATGTTGTACTTGAGCTCATACCCTACACTTGACACTAGTGTGCAACACAGTCGCACACCTCAAATTACGTAGGGCATGGACTAAGTATTTGCGGTGGCATTCGAAATTAGGGTTTTCGGGTTCGGAGCACACCACTGAGAAGCACATCCAATCTAGATAAGTAAACTTGTTTTAGTTGATGCATAACAAGGTTAACCTAACAGGGATGCTTTGCAATGCATTATGATGACATGGCAGATTAATTAGCACTATAACACCCAGGGTGTTACAGCCCTTCCCCCTTAAAGAAATCTCGTCCCGAGATTTAAAGCCTTGAGTTAAGTAGTGGAAAAGGAAACGTGTCACGCAAACACGTCCAAGACTCGTCTACAAAATAGGTAGGGGTTTTCTACATTACAAAGATTTTAAAAGGATAGGTTACAGTTTAAAGAAGAAATTGCAACCTAGATAGAAGCAAGGAACTCCGGGAAATTCTCTAACAAGTAATCCTCCGATTCCCAGGTAGCTTCCTCTTCTGAATGTTGATTCCATTGGATTCTGTACCATTTAGTTGTTCTACTTTGGGTAACATGATCTTTTTGATCCAAAACTCGGACAGGATGTTCAGAATATGTTAAGTCCGGTTCAAGTTCAACTCCCTCAACATCAACCACTTGATCATGTACTTGTAGACACTTCTTCATTTGTGATACATGAAATACATTGTGCACGGCTGACAGTTGTTCAGGCAGTTTTAACTTATATGCCACCTTTCCACATTGTTGAATGATTTGAAAAGGACCAATATAACGTGGTGCGAGTTTGCCTTTGACTCCAAATCTGCTAACTCGTTTCATGGGTGATACGTTTAGATAAACATAATCCCCTACTTAGAATAACTAAGGTCTACGCCTTTTATCAGCATAACTCTTTTGTCTGGACTGAGCAACTTTCAAATTATTCTGGATCTGTCGAACTTTTTCTTCTGTTTGTTTCACAAGATCAACACCGAAAAACCATCTTTCTCCCGGTTCTGACCAATTCAATGGAGTTCTGCACCTACGGCCATACAATGCTTCAAACGGTGCCATTTTGATACTCTCTTGATAACTATTATTGTAGGAGAATTCTGCTAAAGGTAACCACTCATCCCAAGTGTCTGAATAATTAAGTGCACATGACCTTAACATGTCCTCTAGAATTTGATTGACCCTTTCAGTCTGACCACTTGTTTGTGGATGATAAGCGGTACTGTGCAAAAGTTTTGACAAACTACATACCTCTATCAGATACAATGGTCTTGGGCACCCCATGAAGACTCAGGATTCATGTAATATATATTATTGCATAAGTTATAGCAGAATAATCCACCTTAACTGGAATAAAATGAGATGACTTTGTTAGTCGGTCCACAATGACCCAAATTGAATCAAAGCCTCTTGAGGTCTTGGGTAACCCAGTAATGAAATCCATACTGATATTTTCCCATTTCCAGGATGGAATGGGCAAGGGTTGTAACATTCCTGCCGACTTCAGGTGTACTGCCTTCACTTTACAACAAGTGTCACATATGGCAACATACTTGGCGATCTCAATTTTCATTTTGGTCCACCAGAATCTCTGTTTCAAATCTTGATACATCTTATTACTCCCTGGATGAATAGAAAACCTTATACTATGTGCTTCATCAAGAATGAGTCAACGTAACTCTAGAACCTTTGGGACCACTAGCCGGTTCTTAAACCACAACACATCTGCATCATCAATACTAAAATCTGTTTGTTGACCAGTTCTAACTTTTTCCTTGATATGAGCTATTCCGAAATTCTTTCTCTAAGCAGATACAATCTGGTCTTTGATTGTTGATTCTACTGTGACATTAGTCAACTAACCTTGTTGAACTATTTCAATATTCAACCTTTCCAATTCATAACATAAACTGTAATCTATTGGCTTCACAGTCATGCAATTGCAATGATTCTTTCTACTGAGTGCATCAGCAACAACATTCGCTTTTCCAGGGTGATAGTGTACTTCTAAATCATAGTCCTTTATTAACTCAAGCCACCTTCTTTGCCTCATATTCAATTCTGACTGAGTAAAGATATACTTTAAGCTCTTGTGATCTGTATACATGTGGCAAGTATTACCTAACAAGTAATGATGCCAGATTTTCAATGCATGAACCACAGCTGCTGGTTCAAGATCATGTGTCGAATAATGTTCTTCATGGCGCTTCAACTGTCTCGAGGCATAAGCAATTACTCTGCCTTCTTGCATCAATTCACAACCAAGGCCAATACCCGAGGTATCACAGTAAACATCAAATGGCTTTTCTATATCTGGTTGTGCCAAAACTGGAGCAGTTGTCAATGACTTCTTTAGAATTCTAAAAGCTTTCTCACATTCTGGAGACCATATGAACTTAGTTTGATTCTTTAATAACTTTGTGATTGGCTTGGCTACCTTTGAAAAGTCAAGTATGAATCGATGGTAATAACCCGCCATTCCCAGAAAACTTCGGACTTCATGAACTGAAATTGGTGGTTTCCAATTCAGAATATCTTCCACCTTGCCAGGATTTACTGCTACTCCTTCGGCTGATAACACATGTCCTAAGAATTGCACTTCTCTTAACCAAAACTCACATTTACTAAACTTGGCATACAGTTGATGATCTCTCAGACGAGTCAGAATAACTCTGAGATGCTCAACATGCTCTTCTTCACTTTTGGAATATACCAGAATATCATCAATAAACACAACCACAAACTTGTCAAGTTCTGGCATGAAAACTGAGTTCATCAGATACATGAAATGTGTCGGTGCATTAGTGAGACCAAAAGACATAACTAGGTACTCATACAGTCCATATCTGGTGGTGAATGCAGTCTTTGGGATATCTTCAGGTCGAATCTTGATTTGATGGTACCCTGATCGAAGATCGATCTTTGAAAATACCTTTGCCCCCGCAAGCTGATCAAAGAGTAGATCAATGCGCGGCAACGGATATTTGTTCTTAATGGTTACTTCATTCAATGGCCTATAATCAACGCACATCCTTAAAGTCTGATCTTTCTTCTTAACAAAAAGAGCTAGACATCCCCATGGTGAGGAACTAGGTCTGATAAAACCTTTGTCACGTAACTCCTGCAATTGATCCTTAAGTTCTGCTAGTTCATTCGGTGGCATTCTGTAAGCTCTTCGGGATATTGGGGCAGTACCTGGTTTTAACTCAATCACAAACTCTACATCTCTGTCCGGTGTCAGACCTGGTAGATCATCTGGAAACACATCTGGAAATTCATAGACTACCGGCATATCACAAATCTCCTGTACTGAAGTTGCACATAACCTTTCAACTGTTCTCTTTGGGATAGGAAGTTGGATAAGAAGATGAGATTTATTATCTAGCAGGTTCAACCTTATAGTTCTGTGCAGTGCATCTATAAGGGCTCCTCGTTGGTACATCCAATTCATACCCAGGATTACATCTATATCCTATTTCTGTAATATTATCATTGAGGTAGGGAATATATGCCCACCTAACTCTATAGGTACGTCACGTACCATCTCCTTAGTACACAGTCGTCCCCTGGGCGACTGGATAAAGAAATCTTCTTGTGTTCCCATAATTGGAATGTCATGCTTAACAACAAAGGTGTGATTTATGAATGTATGCGATGCACCTGAATCAAATAACAATACTGCTGGATGATTAGCAACGGGGAACATACCCATCATAATAGGTTCTCCCTCTGAGATTGCACTTGCTTGAGTGTAGAACACACGTCCGGTCTTCTTCTTCTCACCCTTACCCTTCTGAACATTCAGATTATTATTCTTGCTCTGAGGTTGTTGCTGTTGTGGTACGGGAGCTCTGGGATAATTGGGATTGTACTGCCTTGGATACGGGTAGTCCTTGGAAAAGTGGCCTGACTTTTCACAATTGTAGCAGGGAAAGTTATGGGTTACTGGAGTCTGGTTTCGAATACCAGGGGCATTTGGCTGTTGTGTAAATTGCGGGGTTGCGGCAGGACGGAAAAACGTCTGCGGCTGAGCTTGGTATTGCGGTGGACGATAAGTTGGGCGGAAATGGTTCTGAGGGTGGTAAACAAACTTCTGGCGCTTCTTAGTGCTGCCAGACGGGCTAGAAAACACTGGCTTCTTTTTCTTCGACTCTTTGTGCAGTCAGGACTTCTCTTCTGACGTAATAGCCACATTGACTATCTCATGGTATGTGGCATTATAACAAGTGACCAATGCTTCTTGGATTCTGGTACTCAAACCTCTCATGAAACAACTTTTCTTCTTCGCATCAGTGTTCACATATTCCGCTGCATATTGGGACAGATGATTGAATTTACCCACATACTGTAGAACTGTCTGGTTCCCTTGCTTCAGCGAGAGAAACTCTTCTAATTTCATAGCCATGACACCATCTGGGATATAATGTGCTCTGAAGGCTTCACGAAACTCCTACCAGGTGACACGGTGGCCAGCAGGCCGTGCGGCGACCAGATTCGCCCACCACGCACCTGCGGCACCTCTGAGCTGCTGTGCTGCAAACACGGGCTTCTGGTGCTCCGTGCACTGTAAAAGTTCAAACTTCTACTCCACGGTACGGAGCCAGTCATCCGCCTCTAGCGACTCATCTGCCTTTGAGAACACTGGTGGACGGGTATCGGTGAAATCCACATAAGTGGTTTCTGAAAGCATCTAGGCCCCAAGGTTTGGTTTTGGCAATTGATGACAACACTTTATTACCATGACTAACGTGTGTTTTGCAGAAACTTTGGTAAGTTAGGTCATGGAGGTCATAACTGCTTTGGGCACCATGGTATTCATGTCCCTTGATGGAAATCGTTTCGGTTTTCAAAAGAGTGACGTCAAGATTAAGGACGGTTAGTTCCGGATGTCGAGGTGTTGAGATACATTCGGAATAGTCGTTAGGATCTTCGTTTTTCTCTTTTGGCCGTACTATAAAGGGGGGCATGAGCGGGTAGCTTGACCAAGGCGAGTCCTATGTTTAGGTGTGGTGCACACTTGTTAAACTTGGCGCTAGGCAGCCCTAGATTAGCTCAAAGTTCAGTTGGAAGCAACTTGGTTCAAGTTGCGACGCGTTTCGGAAAGTTTCGGGTCGTTTTCCACTGACCGGACGCGGTCCTCGGCATGACCGGACGCGTCCGGTCAGTACTTAACCGCGACTAGGGTTTGCATCTGACGACCGGACGCGGTCCTCGCGAGGACCGGACGTGGTGGTCAGAGGCTGACACGTGTCACTTGAGGGGAACACCCGATCGGACGCGACCTGGGTGTGATCGGCGCGTCCGGTCACAGTCCAGTAAGGTCCAGAGACGACCGGACGCGTCCGGTCATTACCGATCGGACGCGGCCTCACGTCCGGTGCGAGTACAGTAAGCTCCTTGCACGATCGGACGCGTCCGGTCACCCCTGACCGGCGCGTCTGGTCACTCAGTTGAAAAATCGGTTTTCGACCGTTACGAGTGACCGGCGCGTCCGGTCAGCCCGTGTCAGAACGTAACGGTTCGTTTTGTTTGAGGGGTGTATAAATACATCCCCACCACCTCTTTTAGAGGTCTCTTGCTCATTTGATCAGCTGAGAAAACCCTTTAGAGTGCAAGGGAGTGCAAGAGCTCTAGTGAGGATAGAGATTTGAGAATCAAAGCTTGAGAGCTCCTCACTAGCAATTAGAGAGTAGCAAGTGTGCATCCACCTTCTCATTTGGGCTTGTTTGTGATCAAGTGAGAGTTCTAGCTTGTTACTCTTGGTGATCGCCATCACCTAGACGGCTTGGTGGTGATTGGGAGTTTGGTGATCATCCGGCGGAGCTTGTGGATGACCCAACTCATCTTGTGAGCGGTTTTGGGTGATTCACCGCGACGGAGTGTCGAAGAATCAACCCGTAGAGAGCACTTGATCCTTGCGCGGATCAAGGGGGAGCTACACCCTTGCGCGGGTGCTCCAACGAGGACTAGTGGGGAGTGGCGACTCTCCGATACCTCAGAAAAACATCGCCGTGTTCCTTGCCCTTTACATTCAAGCATTTACATTCTCGTATTTACTTTCATTGCTTGATTTACATTCCTAGAATTGCCATGCTAGACTAGGATTGGAAACTAGGGTGCAAAACTTTTATCGGTAGACTCTCTAGGAACACAAGTAGGCACTAGGGGTGAATTCCGGCTTGTAGGATTTAATTCTTGCAATTAATTTTTAGAAAAGCCCAATTCACCCCCCCTCTTGGGCATCTTGATCCTTTCAATTGGTATCGGAGCCGTGTTGCTCCTAATTTAGGCTTTACCGCCTAGAGCAAGATGTCTAACGGGGAAGGACCACCTCCCACCTTTGAGGGGGATGATTTTCCACATTGGAAAATCCGCATGGAGGCGTATCTCGAAGCCATAGATGTTGGGTGTCTTAGAGCCGCAACCCAAGGGCTTCCCGCTATCAAGGATCCCGCAAACCCCATTGGTGACGAGGAGAAGTACGACTGGTGGAATGCAAAGGCCAAAAATGTACTCTACCGGGGCTTAGGCAAAGATATCTTCAATCGTGTGCGTAATGCAAAGAACGCTCATGAATTGTGGCAAAATCTTTGTGCTCTCAATGAGGGAACTAAGAGTGAGCGTGAGGAACGCTATCACATTGCTTTAAAGAAAATTAATTCTTTTGAGATGCTTCCCAAAGAAAGTGCTAATGACATTTACACTCGCTTGAATGTTCTTGTAGAGGACCTCAATGCTCTTGGGCTCACTCAAATGAGCCAATCGGATGTTGCAAGGAAGATCTTGAGTGTTCTTCCCGTTGAGAAGTATGGTCACATTGTCACCGTGCTTCACCAAAGCGATCTCTCCACCGCAACTCCGACACAAGTATTGGGGAAGATCAATGCTCATGAGATGTACATGCACATCACTCCGGAAGAGGGCTCATCATCTTCCAAGAAGAAAGACTTGGCCTTCAAAGCTAGCCATGATAAGAAAAAGAAGAAGGGCCAAGCCATGATGGTGCAAGAAAGCTCAAGTGAAAGTGATGTCGATGATGAATCACTTGCACTCATGGTGAGAAAGACCACCAAGATGCTAAAGAAGCTCAACAAGAGTGGCATCAAGTTCGATGGCAAGAAAAAGAAATTCTTCACAAGTAGCAAGAGAAAGCCCATCTCGGAGATGGATTGCTACAATTGTGGTGAACTTGGCCACTTAGCTCATCAATGCCCTAGACCACCAAAAGACAAGTACAAGAACAAGAACAAGGGCAAGAAAAATGATTCAAGTGATGAAGAAGATGAGAAGAAGAAGAACAAGCCATATAAGAAGAAGGATGGCAAGAAGAAGGAGTTCTACAAGAAGAAGAAGGGAGGAAAGACATACATTGTTGGTGATTGGCTCACCGACATTGAATCATCTTGTGAGTCCTCCGAAGATGAGAGCAATGATGAGAAAGAGAAGGTTGCCGCTTTTGTGATGGGGCTATCATCTTCACCGACATCTTCATCACCACCTTCACCGCCTCCTTCACCATCATCGTCCACTACTCACCTATGCCTTATGGCCAAGGGTGAACGAAAGGTACAAAACCATGATAGTGATGATGATGATGATAGTGATAGTGATGATGAATTTGATGCACCTTCTTATGATGAACTTGTAAAATTGTTGAACAAATACACTAAAATCATAAGAAGGACAAGAAATGAAAATGATGAACTTCAAAATGAAAATGAATCACTCTCATCAAAGCTTGAAAATGCTCAAAAGACTAGTGGTGAGCTTAGAGATCAAAATGAAGTTATGTCTTCTCATCTCAAGGAGCTCAAAACCTCTAATAAAGAGCTTAAAGATCAACATGATAAGCTTGAGAAGAAGCATGATGAGCTCATCACTAGACATAGCTCTCTAAAAGACAAATACACCACATTAAAAATTGACTATGATAGTCTTGTGGTTGCAAATGAACTTGCTCTTGAGACACATGATGCTACTAACAATGTTGTTAAGTGTGATATAGCTACATCATGTGATGATTTGATCATTGAAAGCATTGTGCAAGGTTCTAGTAGCAAAGGCAAGAGTGTGGTTGAGTCAAACAACTATGATGATTATGCCAAGATCAAGTGTGAGAATGAGAAGCTTGCAAATGATAACAAGAAGCTTAAAGGTTTGATGGCTCTTGAGAAGCAAACAACTAATGAGTCACTCATTGAAGAGAACAAAAAGCTCAAGCAAGAAAAAGAGCATCTCAAGACCGGTCTAAGCAAGTTCACAAGAGGCCAATATTTGCAAAGTGAGCTCCTCATGAACACCGTAATGAAGATGGATAGAAGTGGTATTGGGTACTTGGCAAATCAAGAGAAGAAGGCAAAAGTTCAACAACAACAAAGCTGGTCAAAGCCCAAGCCAAAGAGATGTGTTGAGTGTGGTCAAGAAGGTCACTTTGCTCATGAATGCAAAACTCCACCACCACAACCCTTGCCCAAGCATGCTAGACCCTTTGCCTTCAATGCTCATTACATGCTAAGAAAAGATTCAAATGGAAAGATGAAAGTCATGTTTTTGGGTCCCCCAAACAAGAATAGGCTAAAGAAAATATGGGTTGCCAAGTCACTAGTTGAGAAAGTCAAGGGCCCCTCTCAAGTTTGGGTCCCTAAACAAAAAGCTTGATCTCTTGTGTGTAGGTGAACTACAAGACCGGTGGATCTCATTGGGTTATTGATACTGGTTGCACTCAACATATGACCGGTGATCCTCGTATGTTCACCTCCATTGAAGAGAATGGGATATGTCAAGAGAAGATCACATTTGGGGATAATTCAAAGAGCAAAGTCAAGGGTATAGGCAAGATTGCAATATCAAATGATCACTCACTCTCAAATGTGCTCTATGTTGCTTCATTGAGTTTCAACTTATTATCCGTCGGGCAACTTTGTGACCTTGGCTTCCAATGCTTGTTCACACCAAATGAAGTGGAAGTTTCAAAGATAGATGACAAGCGAGTGATATTCAAAGGCTTTAGATACAACAATCTTTATCTTGTTGACTTCACCTCCGAAGATGCAAATTTGATGACATGTTTGTTCACCAAGACTTCACTTGGTTGGCTTTGGCATAGGAGGCTTGCACATGTTGGAATGAGCACTCTCAACAAGCTATTGAAGAAGGAACTAGTGAGAGGATTGAAGGATGTGAAGTTTGAAAAGGACAAACCTTGTAGTGCATGTCAAGCGGGCAAACAAGTTGCAAACACTCATCCAACCAAAGCTTTCATGTCAACTTCAAGAGTGCTAGAACTTCTGCACATGGATTTGTTTGGGCCTACAACATACAAGAGCTTGGGTGGTAATCTCTATTGTCTTGTAATAGTGGATGACTACTCAAGGTACACATGGACTTTCTTCCTTCATGACAAATCCGAAGTGGCAAATTGCTTCAAGAAGTTTGCAAAGAGAGCTCAAAATGAATTTGAAGTCAAGATAAAGAAGATTAGAAGTGACAATGGCAAAGAGTTTGACAACACAAACATTGAAGCTTATTGTGATGAAATTGGAATCAAGCATGAAGTTTCTTCAACCTACACTCCTCAACAAAATGGTGTAGTTGAGAGAAAGAACCGGACCTTGATCACCCTTGCAAGAACAATGCTAGATGAGTACAACACTCCGGAAAAGTTTTGGGCCGAGGCAATCAACACCGCATGCTATGCTTCAAATCGCCTCTTCCTCCAAAAGTTTCTTGGCAAGACCCCCTATGAGTTGCTTAATGGGAAGAAGCCGGACGTCTCATTCTTCCAGGTGTTTGGTTGCAAATGCTACATCTACAAGAAGCGTCAACACCTAGGGAAGTTTCAAAGACGTTGTGATATTGGTTTTCTTGTTGGTTACCCATCAAAGTCCAAAGCATATAGAGTATTTAACCATGCCACCGGTTTGGTTGAAGAAACATATGATGTGGAATTTGATGAATCTAACGGCTCCCAAGGAGCAATTGAGAATTGTGATGATGTAGGTGATGAACCCTTGAGGGAGGCCATGAAGAACATGCCCGTGGGAGACATCAAGCCAAAAGATGATGAAGACGATGTTCAAATCATTGATCCACCATCTTCATCACGTGTGCCTCAAGATGATGACAAGAATGAGAGAGTTGAAAATGAAGACACTTATATCTCTCATGAACAAGCCGAGGCACAAGCTCAAGATGTTGATGCTCCCCATCCACCTCCTCAAGTGGTTGATAGAAGAAATTCACCTCTACTCCAAGCACATCCACAAGAACTCATCATAGGGAGTCCTACTAAGGGAGTGATGACTCGATCTCAAAAGCTTGCTTCTTTTGTTGAACATCACTCTTTTGTCTCTTGTGTTGAACCTAAGAATGTAGAAGAAGCTCTTCAAGATCCGGATTGGGTGAATGCCATGCATGAAGAATTGAACAACTTCACCCGCAATCAAGTATGGACACTTGAAGAGCATCCTAAAGGTGCAAGAGTCATTGGAACCAAGTGGGTGTTCTAAAACAAGCAAGATGACCAAGGCATAGTAGTGAGGAACAAGGCAAGACTAGTTGCAAAGGGGTTCTCTCAAGTTGAAGGCCTTGATTTTGGAGAGACCTTTGCACCCGTTGCAAGACTTGAAGCCATTCGTATCCTCCTTGCATATGCATCACATCATGATATGAAACTATATCAAATGGATGTGAAAAGTGCATTCTTAAATGGCTTTATAAATGGACTAGTCTATGTTAATCAACCTCCCGGGTTTGAAGACCCTAGATATCCTAATCATGTTTATAGGTTGTCCAAGGCGCTATATGGGCTCAAGCAAGCCCCTAGAGCGTGGTATGAGTGCCTCCGAGACTTCCTCATTGAGAAGGGATTCACCATTGGGAAGGTCGACACCACACTATTCACCAAGAAGCTTAATGGAGAGATCTTCATTTGTCAAGTGTATGTTGATGATATCATCTTCGGGTCAATAAATGAAGAGTATTGCAAGGAATTTGGTGAATTGATGTCGAAGGAGTTCAAGATGTCAATGATTGGTGAGCTCACATTCTTCCTTGGTTTTCAAGTCAAGAAAATGAGAGAAGGGATTTTCATCTCTCAAGAGAAGTATACCAAGGATCTTCTCAAAAGATTCAAGATGGAAGAATGCAAACCAATCAAGACCCCAATGCCATCAAATGGACATCTCGACCTAGATGAGGGAGGTAAACCGGTTGATCAAACTCTCTACCGTTCTATGATTGGCAGCTTGTTGTACCTCACCGCATCTAGGCCCGATATCATGTTTAGTGTGTGCATGTGCGCTCGCTTTCAAGCGTGCCCTAAAGAACCTCACTTAAGTGCCGTAAAAAGAATCCTAAGATATCTTAAGCACACCCCCAGCATTGGTCTTTGGTATCCCAAAGGAGCTAGATTCCAACTAGTTGGCTATTCCGATTCGGATTATGCCGGTTGCAAAATTGATAGAAAAAGCACATCCGGAGGGTACCATTTGCTTGTGAGATCTTTAGTATCTTGGTCATCTAAAAAGCAAAATAGTGTGACTTTGTCCACCGCCGAGGCGGAATACATTGCCGCGGGGGCTTGTTGTGCACAAATCTTATATATGAAACAAACCCTCCTAGACTATGGAATTGTTCTTGAAAAGGTGCCACATTTATGTGACAATGAAAGTGCCGTTAAAATTGCTAACAATCCGGTACAACACTCTCGCACCAAGCACATTGATATCCGCCATCACTTTCTAAGAGATCACGTTGCTAAAAATGACATATCACTAGAAGGTGTAAGAAGTGAAAATCAATTAGCAGATATCTTCACTAAACCTTTGGATGAGGCTACCTTTTGTAGGCTAAGAAGTGAACTCAATGTGCTTGATTCAAGCAACTTTAAAAAATGAGCGTGTGTTGTCCCTTGCATTGCATTGTATTATTTGTCATGTTTATTTTATCGCAATGCATTTAGGGTTTGGCTAACACGGTTACAATAACCCTCCTTTGGAGGAGTGAAGAAGCCTAACCGTGGATCAAACTTGACAAGCATCATAGCTTTACTTTCGTGTATTGCATTGCATATGCATGGTTGTTCGTTTGTCGTTTCTTTTCGGTTTCGCTTTGAGCAACCTCTGTGTTCGTCCATGGATAGAGAGAGCATTTTGACGCTCCTAAAGGTCCAAAAACTCTATTGCATGGCCATACGTTGCTCCTCGGGTGTTTATAGCCTATTTTCTTAAAAATAATACTAGCCTAAGGCAAACTATTTTGAAAAATTTGAGGGTTTGAGTGAGGTCACTCATATCAGGTTCCAATTGGTGTTTATTTGTGTCTCTTTGAATTGGAACTTGATTGGGAGAAGTCACGTCGGAGTTTGGAACGAAGAAGGGCGAAGAACTATGACCAGACGCTGCACCGGATGCAGTGATGCTTCACCACCGCGTCCGATCCCGGCGTCCACCAGCGCGTCCGGTCATCCAGAAGACCATCTCCAGACCCAGTGACTGGACGCTGCACCGGACGCGCCTGAGTTGACCACCGCGTCCGGTCCCGGTTACCACCACCGCGTCCGGTCATCCGCGATGAATTCCCGAGCTCCCATCGACCGGACTCTGACCGCGTCCGGTCAGTCCTCACCGGACGCGTCCGGTCACTCCAAGAGCTTACTAGAGTGTGACCGGACGCTGCTCCACCGCGTCCGGTCATAACGACCACCGCGTCCGGTCGTTGCGCATCGAGCGGATCTAAGTCCTTAATAAAACCGTTCGGCCTCGATTGTTTTTCTTCACCTGCGCGATTCCACCGCCGCCGCGAACCCTAGACGCCGACTCGCCGAGTTCGCCGCGCTTGCTCGCCGTCCTCCTCACCGCCGGCGACCCTGCCGTGCCCGCGCTGCTCCTCCTCGCTTTCCTTTCTGCGCGCGCTCGCTGCCGCCTAGCCCGTAGCCGCGCCCGCGCATAGCACAGCCGCGCGCCACCGCCGCCTTTTCCCGCCGCCGGCAAGCAACCACCGCCGCCGTGAGCCTCACTAGCAGCAGCCACAGCTCCCCCGTGCTAGCCCGAGCACCTCATCCACCTTCGGCTGTGCTCTTCCCTAGGGTTTGCCCAAACCCTAGCCTAGGGTTTGCCCTAACCCTCGCTCGAGGTATCGACTCGTTCGTCTTTTCATTCAAGTCTTCTCAATTTCGTTGTTAGGGCTAACCTTGATCGTAACTCTCCGTTGTTTATCTCGACTCGGTCCTTTCAGAGCTCGTTCGTCGAATTCGGGAAATCCCGCGACCTAGGTCACCGCATCTTGTCACCGTTGTCTCGTCGATCCGAGGTAGCTTCGCGTCACGATTCACTTCGTATCTCACATGCTTGCTATCTCTAGGGTTTCGTACCTTTTAGTTATATATGTGCTTATAGTAGATCTCTCTATTCCGTCATTGCAGCTAGTCAGTCGGTGTGTCAGGGTCAGATCTGTTTGCTAAATCCGAGGCCAAGCCTATGGATACGGATTGAGGCCAAGCCTCTCGAGTGACAGTTCACCATCTTACAGAGGTTCTCAGTCAGTTTGTCAGCATGGTGCGTTGCAAGAACACCGGTGGTGCTCCTGGTGACGGGGACGACAGTCCTCCTCGTCATACTGAGATTGCGTGTGGAAAGCAGCGTATCAAGATAATGGCCAGAAAGAAGATGAAGACACTTACAGAGGCAGAGATTGCTCAGGCCATGGCAGATGCAGCAGAGCAGGCAGAGAGAGGTGGCAGGAGCAGTGGCATACGCATAGGCGAGCGTCGCTTTCACCTTGAAGGTCGACAGCTCGGCACTGAGGCCACTGAGGGTACCGAGGATACTGGGGCTACAGAGTAGATGTTAGTTGATCCACCTACAGAGCCAACAGAGGCTACAGAGGCTCCAGAGGCTCCAGAGGCTACAGAGGATATAGAGGAGCAGCCAGCTCAGTCTCCACCACGTCGCCGCTCCACACGTGCTCGTACTCAGGTGACTCCTAGGCCAGAGGGCCAGCGTCGTGGAGCACGTCCTCCTCCCAGAGCTAGAGGTTCACCCCCGGTCGAGCACTTTGACCTGAGGGGTGCTACAGCACGTCAGGTGCAGGGGTTGAGGTTCGTGGAGGTCAGCCGTTGGTTTCCACCTGTGAGGGATCACAGAGCTTCAGAGGGTTTCTATACCCCCCTTCAGGAGGACTTCTACAGGGCTCTAGTTGACAGTGGTATAGCTTTTCGACCCTAGAGGGTATGTCGGCTTGAGGCACTGGTTGAGGTTGTGGGAGAGCAGCTTCGTCCGCACCTGTCCTATATGCCTGGCTTGTCAGATCTTCTTGGACGGACAGGTGCATACTGCGGCACATGGGTCAGAGAGTTTTATGCTTCACTTTGGATTGATCCTGCCCATGAGTTCATTCACTTTGCTTTCAGAGGCCGCGATCACAGACTTTACAGCTCCAGAGCGAGAGAGATCCTCAGACTCCCAGCTTCTGACACGAGGATCCATCAGTTGTGTTATGGTCAGACTCCTCCACCCAGACACCCTCACGGCGGGGCAGTGCCACCTACTGACTTGGTTCGACCCTGCTTTCGCGAGCCTTTTGGCGAAGGGTCTCGTCGTACGCCTGCCAGCCTGACACCACTTGCCAGAGTTTTAGATGCTATTATCAGACGCACTCTTCTTCCCAAACTTGGCTACAGAGAGGGACTGACGCGTATGCAGCTATGGGTTGTTCACCACCTCCTCTCACAGACTCAGTTTGATATTTGGGATCTCATACTTAGTGAGATGAAGGACACCATTGCTGAGGGCTTCAAGGGTAATCGTCAGCTGCCCTATGCACACTGGATCTGCTTTATTATTAGATCTTCTATTCAGATGCCACCAGAGATCAGGGCGGAGATATCAAACACTACCACTGCCTTCCCTGAGTACGATATCCGTCAGCTTTGGGCCTCAGTCACCAGAGATCAGGCCCCAGTGCCAGGACAGCGTGAGCGACCTGAGGTCCCTGAGACAGCAGCTGAGCAGGATGCCAGAGTTGACGAGCTTGCTGAGGCAGAGCTTGCGGACCTTGACGCTCAGACTGCTGATATACCTGAGGATGCGACTTCTGACAGCACTGATGAGGACTACCAGCCCATCCCCAGGTACCGGTCTCCTCGGTCTCACGACCACGAGGCCGGTGGCTCTGGCTCAGCCTCCCGCTCAGACCAAGCCATGGTGGCTATACTTGAGAGGCTGACCTAGGCTCAGGAGCAGCAGCAGCAGCAGATTCAGCGACAGGCACAGGATATAGCTGCAGCACTTGCACAGATGCAGGCACGCCAGGACGAGTTTCAGCGTCAGCAGCTTAAGATTCAGAGGCAGCAGGTTGAGATGCAGCGATAGCAATATGAGATACAGCGACAGAGCGCAGCTAGTCAGCAGCAGTACCTGGGTCTCCTGCGCCACCTTGTCACAGTCGGGGTTCCTCCGCCTGCTTCTGTCATGACTCATGCTTTACAGTCCAGTGGTCCGTCGAGTCAGGGACAGCCGAGCTTCCAGTTCACATCTCCACAGCAGCAGGTTCCCCAGTCTTTCCAGTCCCCGAGCTTCACTCCTATTCATACGGGGTTTACACCGTCAGACCAGCCTCGCCCGCACCTCCTGACAGGCACACCACTCGGTGATTTCAGTGCTACCTACAGCGAGTTGACTGGTCAGCCGACACCCTCGCACACTACTACTTTTGTTACCTCTTTAGGGTTGTCAGCTCCCGAGGCAGCTATTCCTCTAGTGACAGGGACTGGGACTACAGAGACTATCCCTTCGTCAGTTGCCTCGATAGATCCCCCTGCTATTGGCTCACTATAGGCTCAGGTCACTCAGACGGATCCTCTTGTTGCTACCACGTCAGTACCTGTTCCTGCTCAGACCCAGACCGCTTCGCAGCCACGTGCTTCTTCAGAGGGTCAGCCAGATAGCTCAGACTCCGAGGGTGATTCGCTACACTTCGTGATTACTCCGCGCACCTCAGCACCCGACACGACTCCGTCTGTCCCCCCATCAGATCATTAGATTAGTTTTTGGCGCTTGATGCCAAAGGGGGAGAGAGAGTAGTTTCAGGGGGAGTTTTGATAGAGGGTTTTCGTTCTTTGTGTGCTACTTTCATGCATCATGTTTATTTTTTAGTCATTGCATTCGTGTGACATGTCGTCGTGTGATAAACTTTGAGTCTTAATGTGTTATCTCGTCACAGTGTTAATTAATGTCACCGTTTTAGTTATAGCTCTAAGGTCATGCTTCCGTGCCTTACTCCGTTTTCTTATGAGCTATATCTTTATGTGTACTAACATTTTTTGTCTTATCTTATGAGTACGCTCTTTTGGCTTGGGGCACATAAGCAATTCCTAACCTTTGTGCTTATTGCTTTTTGCTTATGTGAACCAAGCATGCTCGAAAACCTCCACTCCAATCTTCTGAAACCTAGTGTTGTCATCAATCACCAAAAAGGGGGAGATTGAAACCATCTAGGCCCCAAGGTTTGGTTTCGGCAATGGATGACAACGCTTTATTACCATGACTAACGTGTGTTTTGCAGAAACTTTGGTAAGTTAGGTCATGGAGGTCATAACTGCTTTGGGCACCATGGTATTCATGTCCCTTGATGGAAATCGTTTCGGTTTTCAAAAGAGTGACATCAAGATTAAGGACGGTTAGTTCCGGATGTCGAGGTGTTGAGATACATTCGGAATAGTCGTTAGGATCTTCGTTTTTCTCTTTTGGCCGTACTATAAAGGGGGCATGAGCGGGTAGCTTGACCTAGGCGAGTCCTATGTTTAGGTGTGGTGCACACTTGTTAAACTTGGCGCTAGGCAGCCCTAGATTAGCTCAAAGTTTAGTTGGAAGCAACTTGGTTCAAGTTGCGACGTGTTTCGGAAAGTTTCGGGTCATTTTCCACTGACCGGACACGGTCCTCGGCATGACCGGACGCGTCCGGTCAATACTTAACCGCGACTAGGGTTTGCATCTGACGACCGGACGTGGTCCTCGCGAGGACCGGACGCGGTGGTCAGAGGCTGACACGTGTCACTTGAGGGGAACACCCGATCGGACATGACCTGGGTGTGATCGGCGTGTCCGGTCACAGTCCAGTAAGGTCCAGAGACGACCGGACGCGTCCGGTCATCACCGATCGGACGCAGCCTCGCGTCCCGTGCGAGTACAGTAAGCTCCTTGCATGATCAGACGCGTCCGGTCACCCCTGACCGGCGCGTCCGGTCACTCAGTTGAAAAATCGGTTTTCGACCGTTACGAGCGACCGACGCGTCCGGTCAGCCCGTGTCAGAACGTAACGGTTCATTTTGTTTGAGGGGTGTATAAATACATCCCCACCACCTCTTTTAGAGGTCTCTTGCTCATTTGATCAGCTGAGAAAACCCTTTAGAGTGCAAGGGAGTGCAAGAGCTCTAGTAAGGATAGAGATTTGAGAATCAAAGCTTGAGAGCTCCTCACTAGCAATTAGAGAGTAGCAAGTGTGCATCCACCTTCTCATTTGGGCTTGTTTGTGGTCAAGTGAGAGTTCTAGCTTGTTACTCTTGGTGATCACCATCACCTAGACGGCTTGGTGGTGATTGGGAGTTTGGTGATCATCCGGCGGAGCTTGTGGATGACCCAACTCATCTTATGAGCGGTTTTGGGTGATTCACCGCGACGGAGTGTCAAAGAATCAACCCGTAGAGAGCACTTGATCCTTGCGCGGATCAAGGGGGAGCTACACCCTTGCGCGGGTGCTCCAACGAGGACTAGTGGGGAGTGGCGACTCTCCGATACCTCGGAAAAACATCGCCGTGTTCCTTGCCCTTTACATTCAAGCATTTACATTCTCGTATTTACTTTCATTGCTTGATTTACATTCCTAGAATTGCCATGCTAGACTAGGATTGGAAACTAGGGTGCAAAACTTTTATCGGTAGACTCTCTAGGAACACAAGTAGGCACTAGGGGTGAATTCCGGCTTGTAGGATTTAATTCTTGCAATTAATTTTTAGAAAAGCCCAATTCAACCCCCCCCTCTTGGGCATCTTGATCCTTTTAGTTTCCCCTCCATTGTTACAGCCTCGACGACCCTGGTTTCCATTCTGATTCTGATTCTGAGCCAACAAGGTAGTGGCATTAACCAGTGCAGCAATAGCTTCTGCCAGGGTGGGTGGAAACGGTGGGGGATTCGGAGTATTGTCCCCTTCCTGGGAAGTTCCAGTACCATCCATCTGTTGTACACAAACCACATTTTATATACATCGCTTTATTGAATTAAAAAGCAGGTAGTACAGTACTTGTATACACACACAAACTTATCTTACATTATTTCATTACAAACTTGCTTGCAAGCAAGAAACTACCCACTAAGGTTCTTAGAAAGCAGGAAAGACTACTATATTACACAACCACCCATGTCGACCCTTCACTCCTCATCATCATCACTGATCACGATCACTCCATCCTCAACCTCTGGAGCACTGGCATCAGTGACATGACTTGCATCATCCCCACTTTCCATCATGGGTTCATCTTCTTTCGGATCTTCTTCATGGTCCTCTCCACCAGGAACAATCACGGCACCGACATCATCTTCTACTACCTGGGGCTGATGATTGGGATTCATCAGATCATGTAGCCTATGGACCTCCTCATGCAGAACGGTGTTGTACTGCTCCAGGTGTGTCGCATAAAGCTCCAACTCATGAACACGAGCCTTGGCTTCTGTCTCCTTTTCCAGAGACTCGTTCTGGAACTGTTTCCAAAGACGCATGTTGCGCTTCAGTCGCTCCACTTCTGATGTAAGCCTTTCAACCTCTGATTCTGAATCCGGGTTCGGATTGCGGCTACTGCTTGCTCCATCACTTCTGGCGGCCAACTGATGACATGGCACTCCCTGCGAACCCGTTTTCTTGCGAGGAGTCGTCTTCACGCGTGCCATCCTAAAGCAAGATAGAATTAGGACGATGAGAATAAATAGGGGGGTCTAAAGGTTAGCATGAATAGGATTGAAACTTACTTAACCCAAACCACTTTAAAAGGGAAGGTAACTTAAGCAGGTTAATTAAACATGATGCATGCATCGTACTTATGATCTAACAGAAAGATTAAGTAACACATGCAATATTTATAACATAGGGCATTATAGCATGATACTTCACTACGAAGCTTTCAAATATGAGCTAAGGAAACTATAGAATAGATTAAGATAAGCAAAAGCAATTTGGACCAAAATATCAATATTAAGCTTGTTCGACCCAAATCATTTTGAAGTTTTGCAAAGTAATACTATAATAACTCGAGTGATTATGCTCTGGTACCAGCTGTCACAGAACCTCCTAATTATGATGGCCCACAAGTACACGTCATTGTCATAATGACCTCTGACAGTCGTACTTATGTTCACCATAATTTAAAAGGCCTTCTTTCCTCCGAACAGGATCCAATCACAGGAGTATTGCAATATTACAACAGTTTATTTAAAATATTCAACAGAGTAAAGTAGCGGAAGTCTTACAATAACTTAGGGTTACAAACCAGTTTTTCAAATCTCAAACCTTATGTAACATTATTACAAACCAGTAGTAGAGAAGTATCGGTATTAACTTTATTACAGCACACAAGCGAGATGCCTTGCCTAAAGGCCACACAGCCTACTCGTCGTCGCTGTTGGGCATTCTTAACGTCACTACCAAAAGTAGACTTAGTTTTCTAATTCTGATAACGGCGCCAAAAATGCCAAACCTATCCCTCATGCCACTTAAGCCAAGTTGTCATCCCCAGCATGACACGAGAGACGCGGTATTGAAATATGCAATTGCTCATCAAGATAAATAATAAAAGGGATCTGCAAGCGCACAGATTAATACCGATGTAGCATTTTAACCGGGAAGTATTCCAGGTATCGTTATTTATATTTTTACCACTGGGAAGGGATTTCTAAGTATCATGGTTGATAATGGAATGAGAATATGGAACTGAGTACACATCATTGCATGTATAACCAAGAGTATTTATCAATCTCTTTATACAGGTATAAATGTCACATTAAGTAAAGGTAAAGTGATAATGGTGACAAAGATAATTAATCTGATCAGCTAGCCACATATAATAATGACAAGCACCTCAACAGATATTCTAGCAAGTCATTAGCATGGAATTAGGATGAACTACAAAGATATTCCCTAAGTTATTATTAACTATAAAGTCTAGCATATCATAGTTAGTGCAATTATACTTGGCAATCATGGTGAGAAAAGACTATATCCATGCATAGTGAATATTAGCAAGGAAGATGAAGAACATAGCAATCACTCCCCTGTAATAGTGTTGCTCTGCCTGCCCTATACACGAGAGAGGGACTATATAAGGATCAACGAAGCTGTCACTATCGCGAACTACCCCACAATCCGGCATATAGGGTGCAATCGCAGATAAATACGGTATAGACACCACGTCTACACAATAATTATCATTCACCCACTGTACACATGGATAAACGCTATACGATCCTAGGCATGTATATAATTCCAATCTAACTAAGCCAAGCATATAACTATGATAAACTAAGAACAATATAATTGCAAATATAATCAAGTAGAGCAAAGTCATAATCAATATATTGAAATAGAACAAAGTCATATTCATAATATTGAAGAACAATGATGAACAATTAAAGAACAATAGAGGAATTACCAAGAATCCTCTTGACAGATCCGGGAACCAATCGAAGATTGACTCCTTCTAGTTCTAATCCTATGTAGCTATGCTAACTAGAGATCTAGTTGATGTGGTGGCTCTAGGGCTTGATCAGAGGCTCTCCTCCTGAATTAGGGTTTGAAGTATGAGACGAGGGCCTCTCCTCCAGGGGCAGGGGCCTTGCTTATATAGCCCTTTCGGATGAATCTGGGCCGTTGGATTAAACCAACATTGATCGTGCGGTTTTCCTTGATCCTCTAGGTCGGTGGAGCATAATCCTCGAGGCGGAGCCTGATTGGCTGAGCCAGCAGGGCGGGCGCCCTAGGGACTAGGGCGAGCGCCCTGTCCCCGGCTCTGTTACGCCTCCCATTCGTTCTCGTGGCTTCTGGACTCTTCTAGATGTAAGATAATTACGTGTTCGGTTAATATCTCGTCATTAATCTGACATGTGGGCCTTTCTTCCGTATTTCCTGATAACCCCCTGCAGAAATAGATAAACAGCAAAACTCGTGGAATTCTGTCAGATAAAACCCTAAGTCTAGGTGTTGGTTTCATTTGGATCCTTTTCTCTATTTATTTGATAGTTATAATTGATACTTAAGGACCGTCAACAAACTCCCCCAAGCTTACCTCTTGCTTGTCCCTGAGCAAGGAGAGACTCAGTAGTTGCTGAAATGCCTTTGAATTTTGACGGTACACATGCTTTCAAATAGAGTCTCATCTCTGAGTTAAAGTAAACTGTCAAGACTTAAAACTTACTCATTATACCTTTCACCATGGGGCTTGCAACCGTCACCTTTGTCTTGAGCGGTTAAAAGATAGAACAGTCTAGTCAAGCGCCATGTCTCTTATTCTTGATTAGCTATAGCTCTTGGAGTTTTTTTTGTAGATTTTCAAATAAAACTCAGAGATTCCTTGTATGACTCTCTCAGGTCTCTCTTTTGTGGTATTTCTGGATCCTCACCAAGGCAGTAATGATGTCTGCCTTCTCTCAAAGCAAAGTATGTAGTATTTGTGGTATAAGGCAGAGTGACATTGCCTTCTCTCTCATCCTATTCTAATAAGGCTTTTGATATCTGGAGCTCATTGGTGGGAGATAAAGTATACATACTTACAAGACATTTATTGCATAGTCAAACCATGGATCCAGAGAAACAAGCCAATAAGTCAAATCAAGATGTGCATGTGTGGCAAATAAATGGTGTATGGTGGTAGTGATGATAACAATGATGAAAGTCTAATTCTACTTTTGCTCTTTTTGAGGGGATACGTACCTTTCTTGCTTTTAAAACTCTTGAGGAGAATGAGGTGCTCTATATTTTCTTTTTTTTCCTCTCAGGTGGGTATCTTGTACCCCTAATTCTACTGTCGGACACTTGTCCATTTTTACCTCTCTTCTCACACTTTTTCTCTCTTTTTTTTCATCGAGGTTCCGAGCACTTGCTCCTTTTTATTTCCTCGTATCTTTTTCTTTTCGAGGTTCCGGGCACTTGCCCCTTTTTATTTCCTCGTATAGAGCACTCATCTCCTTAGAACAATATAGCAAGTGGTAGTAACCAAAATAGCTTGAGCATTTATTTCACAGGGGATAACAAGAATGGGAAAATATTTTTGGCTATTCTCTCCCGGATTAGGAGTAGAATAATTTTATGTGGATCTGGAGACGAGAATGAGTGGATATATGTGGATGCGTACTTCCGGAGTAGAAGCAGCATGTATGAGTGATCGTGCAAGTGAATCTTGATTTTAACCGCATGACAAGCTCCTAAGGGTCTACACAGCTTGACTACACTCAATGCTCATAAGCACTAAAAAGTAAAGGTATGGCTTAAAGTCTAGTATGTATGTATGGCTGTGGTAGGAACTTAAACTCTCATCATACAGGAACTCATCATGTAGCATTTTAAGATTTTCAAAGATAAAATTCTCCAGAATTCTAGCATCTCTAGGAATAGATAAACAGCAGCTCAACCTTCCCATATCATATCCGTTAACAACTTAGACTTTAGATCAAATTCTCTTCCCACAAGTTCAGGTTTAGAGCAAGCTTTAAATGATAACAGTTATGTCTAAACTTAGAAAGAGGACTTCAAATTTGAAAGTTAGGCAAAGCAACTATTCATCATATCCATGCTAGAGTTTTATTATTATTTAGATTCAATTTAGCATAGCCACTTTATTTATTTATTAAAACACACTAAGCAAAAGATATAAGTATATATATATATATAAGCACAAAATCTTTATTTGGTTTTTTCATAGTTATGTATATTTTTATTTTTATAGGGTAGAAGTATATATAAATATAAAGATAAAGATAGAAATACTTAGCAAGATAATGGAGGTGCTCTCCCCCAAGCTGGATCTTGACATAATCTCTTCTGACGTAGCTAGCAGATGGCGGAGGTGTATTTGAAAGTCGGCAGCACCCTAACAGCGATTAGAATGTCCTCTGTCTGCTAGTCTCCTTGAATTCTGTGAAGCTCAAATAGACAACAAAGCTTTGTGGAACTGATTAAGTGTTAGCATAAATATCTAGCCTTTATCATGCTGAGCCTCCTTGATTTTTTTATGTTTTTTTTTTCTTTTATAAAGCAGAAGAAAATATTTATGTATTTATTATATATATATATATATATATATATATTTTATGCCACCACAGTGAATGTACTTATGGGTTTTATGCCACTCGCATACTCACATGGGGCTTTAGGGTTTTTAACATTTTTATTTTCTTTTTAAGATAGTATGAATATGATTAACTAAGAAAACTATTTAAGATAAAGTAAATAATTAAAAGGAAAGGATAACTACCAAGTTACCTCTTGGCAAGGCGTTTGGTGTTTTTAAGTCCTCCGAACGGGACTCTTATTCGTTTAGTCATCCTGGGACTTGGTGGATGGCGTAGTCGGTGTTTTCGGCAGCGTCTCTTCTTCATGTACAACTGTCTTTTCTTTCCATACCTGTCTCGGTGCTTTGGTCTCCTCAGGACAGTGTTGGTTGAGTGGTATGTCTTCAGATCTTACCACTTCTCCTTCATAATCTGCCCATCCGTCCTTGATGACCTGTTGCTTCTGATTGTGGTTACGCCGCCTTCTTCTTGTCCTGACCTGCTTGGATTCTTCAAATACATAGTTAGGGTCAGTAAAGTAAAGACGTACCTTCTCAGAGGGGAAGTGCATGTAGACTTCTCCAGTTCCAATGTAAATGATTGCTTTGACAGTACTAAGGAATGGTCTTCCAAGGATGATGGGTGGATCGTATTCATCTTCTCCCATGTCAATAACCTGAAAGTCTGTATGGACAAAGTGATCGTCTATCTTGACAGGGACGTCAGTTACTGTACCTTCGACCTGTCGGAATGTCTGATCTGCCATCTGGAGCTGAATATATGTTGGGTTTAAGGGCATGGTTCTGAACAGAAGTTCATAGGTGACCTTGGCCATTATGTTGACGCCCGACCCAGTGTCGCAAAGTGTCTTGTAGAAGTGGGACCCATTAATGGAGCAATAAATGCTTGGCATACCTGGGTCGTCCTTCTTAGGCAAGAACAGTGACTTGAGTTGGCGATCTTGACCTTTGTGCATGGCAGTGACCATCTTAGCTGTCTCGGTCCATACTTGCTTCTTGCTCTTGTTCCTCCTGTTGGTCTTCTTCCTTGGTTCATATTGGGGTTGCTCTGGGATTTGTGCGGTCTTGTTCTTGAAGGAAAACGTTTCCTTCCTCCCCTTGATGTAGAAACTGATCTTGGCAGCACTAGCATAGATGACAGCTCCCGCGGTGTTCAGGAATGGTCTCCTCGGACACAGATGTTCTTCAATATTCCTCTCAGGAAACTCAGTGTCCTATCTGCAAGCTGCAAACACATGGTTGTTTCTAATAATGGTTGTGAAAAGAGTTTTTCATAGAGTACCCTGGGTATGATGTTGACGCTAGAGCCAAAGTCACAGAGTGCTTCTGGGAAGTCTCGCATGCCGATGGAGATCGGGATGACGGGGCGTCCTGGATCGCCTCTCTTGACCGGCAGACGGTCAGTACTTACTTCCACGATAGGGTTACTCCAGTAATCTCCTGCATCAAACATGTCTTGGTAATTACCTGAGTAGTTAGGCCTCTGTTGATTCCAACCTTGATTCTGCTGAGGACGGTTGTAGTAGTTGTTGTTATTGTTGATGTAGTTCACATCCTCCAGCAACTCAAGACAGTGATTGCCCGAGTGTCCAGTACCTCCACACTCCTCACAAGTCATGTGGGAGTCGTAGACGTGCATGACTTCTTTCTTTTCTCCAGCTCGATCATCGAGCTTCTTCATGAGTAGGTCTAGCTTGGCAGACAACATGTCTAACTCCTTGAGCTGGTGCATACCTCCACCTCTCTTGCGTGTCTGAGTTCTTTCTTCATTCCAACCTTGGTTGGATGCCATCTTCTCCACAAGAGCTGTGGCTTGAGGTATGGTGAGTGATAGGAATGCTCCTCCAGCTGCAGCATCCATGGTTTCACGGGCACTGTTAATGAGCCCATGATAAAATGTCTGCATCAGTAGCCAGCTTTCCATTCCATGATGGGGACATTCTAGGATGTAGTCTTGGAAACGCTCCCATGCTTCTGGAACGGATTCATCATGTTGTTGCTGAAAACTTGTAATCTTCCCACAGAGAGCATTGGTCTTGCCCATGGGAAAGAATTTGGCCAGAAAGTTCGTGGAGCAGAGTGCCCACGTAGTGTTCTTCTCCTTTGTAGCGTAGAACCACTGCTTCGCTCTCCCCAACAGTGAGAATGGGAAAAGGCGAAGTAGTATGGCGTCTCTGGGGACTTCAGCCATGGTGAAAGTGCTGCAGATCTCCAGGAAGTGTTGAAGATCAGCACTAGCGTCTTCATGTGGCTACCCACAGAACTGGTTAGCTTGCACCATGTTGATGAGCCCAGGCTTGAGCTCGAAGTTGCGGTCAATCTCCCCAGCAGGTCCAGTGTGGATGTTGTCCGTAGTGGGAGCTGAGAACTCGCGGATCGACTTGTTCGCCATGGCTTCGAATTCAGTCGACAAATTCCGGATGAAACTTCGGCGGTCTTCGGATTTGGATGAAGCTTTGTGCTGAAGTGCTGACGATGTCTTCTTGAGCTTGGCTCTTGTTCTTCTGAATAAGGCTTCGGGATCGTCAACAAAGTTGTCTGGAAGATGTCTTCTATTCATGCATCACCCTACAATAAATAATCAAAATGGAAAATACAGGGGTAAAACTGTATAAGAGAATTGATAAGCTCGATCAGATTAGTGATGCAAATGATGACTCAAAGTTCCGTATTCATTCCTACTTAGTAATCAACCTTCCCCGGCAACGGCGCCAAAAATGCTTGTTGGGCATTCTTAACGTCACTACCAAAAGTAGACTTAGTTTTCTAATTCTGATAACGGCGCCAAAAATGCCAAACCTATCCCTCATGCCACTTAAGCCAAGTTGTCATCCCCAGCATGACACGAGAGACGCGGTATTGAAATATGCAATTGCTCATCAAGATAAATAATAAAAGGGATCTGCAAGCGCACAGATTAATACCGATGTAGCATTTTAACCGGGAAGTATTCCAGGTATCGTTATTTATATTTTTACCACTAGGAAGGGATTTCTAAGTATCATGGTTGATAATGGAATGAGAATATGGAACTGAGTACACATCATTGCATGTATAACCGAGAGTATTTATCAATCTCTTTATACAGGTATAAATGTCACATTAAGTAAAGGTAAAGTGATAATGGTGACAAAGATAATTAATCTGGTCAGCTAGCCACATATAATAATGATAAGCACCTCAACAGATATTCTAGCATGTCATTAGCATGGAATTAGGATGAACTACAAAGATATTCCCTAAGTTATTATTAACTATAAAGTCTAGCATATCATAGTTAGTGCAATTATACTTGGCAATCATGGTGAGAAAAGACTATATCCATGCATAGTGAATATTAGCAAGGAAGATGAAGAACATAGCAATCACTCCCCTGTAATAGTGTTGCTCTGCCTGCCCTATACACGAGAGGGGGACTATATAAGAATCAACGAAGCTGTCACTATCACGAACTACCCTACAATCCGGCATATAGGGTGCAATCACAGATAAATATGGTATAGACACCACGTCTACACAATAATTATCATTCACCCACTGTACACATGGATAAACGCTATACGATCCTAGGCATGTATATAATTCCAATCTAACTAAGCCAGGCATATAACTATGATAAACTAAGAACAATATAATTGCAAATATAATCAAGTAGAGCAAAGTCATAATCAATATATTGAAATAGAACAAAGTCATATTCATAATATTGAAGAACAATGATGAACAATTGAAGAACAATAGAGGAATTACCAAGAATCCTCTTGACAGATCCGGGAACCAATCGAAGATTGACTCCTTCTAGTTCTAATCCTATGTAGCTATGCTAACTAGAGATCTAGTTGATGTGGTGGCTCTAGGGCTTGATCAGAGGCTCTCCTCCTGAATTAGGGTTTGAAGTATTAGACGAGGGCCTCTCCTCTAGGGGCAGGGGCCTTGCTTATATAGCCCTTTCGGATGAATCTGGGCCGTTGGATCAAACCGACATTGATCGTGCAGTTTTCCTTGATCCTCTAGGTCGGTGGAGCATAATCCTCGAGGCAGAGCCTGATTGGCTGAGCCAGCAGGGCGGGCGCCCTAAGGACTAGGGCGGGCGCCCTGTCCCCGGCTCTGTTACGCCTCCCGTTCGTTCTCGTGGCTTCTGGACTCTTCTAGATGTAAGATAATTACGTGTTCGGTTAATATCCCGTCATTAATCTGACATGTGGGCCTTTCTTCCGTATTTCCTGATAACCCCCTGCAGAAATAGATAAACAGCAAAACTCATGGAATTCTGTCAGATAAAACCCTAAGTCTAGGTGTTGGTTTCATTTGGATCCTTTTCTCTATTTATTTGATAGTTATAATTGATACTTAAGGACCGTCAACAGTCGCTTTCTTCAACCACGACGGTCATGCAACAAGGCTCGAAGCAGACTTGTTCATGAACCGCACCTGCAACAAGGGGTTCAACAAACCCTGAGTACGAGAGTACTCAACAAGACTTACCCGACTAAGACAAAGACTCTAAGGGCATGCTAGCTATAGGGAATCAAGGTACGGGTAATCCAGAATTAAAATTTTCTTTTGCAGAAAATCTTACTAAAGTAAATCCTTATCTTCAACATTTTACTTTTACCATTGATGGTTCATTAACCAACTCTAGGTGATCCTAATCTAGATCAAAGTAATTATCACCAAATCCTTTCTCATTCTTTCTTTCATTCCAGTTCTTAACTACGATGTAAGTCAGGTGATCAAGTCTCCATAACCGAGGAGCAATGACGATTCGAACCTATTATACCCAGCTGGGGATCTCTAACATCACGATATATGTAGAACCGAATCTGCATATATCAACCCTCATTTAGATCTCCCAAAATCAGAACGTGTCCATCGCCACCCGAGAGTACAATACTCCTCGAACCCGGCCCGATTCTAGCCCCGAGGGTACACGCTACTCCCGCCATCTCTCCACTCCCAATGCGAGGTTAGACGTTCTTGTAATGGAATCACCAACATTTTGGGCTTACCCAAGGCATGAGGCTAGTTGCAAAGTCTCGAACACAATAGGCTTACAACGAATGGACCTTAACTGACAAGGCGGAAACACTACATTGAGACTCCTTTCCCAATGCATGTTAGCAGTGGCCAAACCACCCGCCCGATCTTTCAAGTTTATTCTTATATTTCAATATTCATTCAATATGCCGTCATGGCTATGCAAACATTTCATTTAAAAGCTTAACTTCTAAGCATAGCGAAGCATACTACGCATTTTCCATAAAATAGGTATCAAGGTAGATATCACAATAATCAAGGATGATAATGCAGCAGTTAGGTTATCACTCAACTCCTAATTACTTAATGCAATAAACCATATTATAAATAATAAAACATTTGTAAAATTCAAGGTAGGGTTTAAATACACCGTGGCTTGCCTTGCTCTGACACGACGACTGACTCAGACTCGAGGACTCCAACGTCTGGTCCAGAACCCACCGACGATCGCTCTTCTCCGGAAACTTGCTCGATGACTTCGGCTTCTTCGAAAGCGGAAACTACACGAATACATAACATGCTTTAACATGATGCTCGATGATAAACATGATGCTTGATGATAACATGCTACGAGTTACGACTTGAGTACAACTTCCCTTTACGGTACAGTCGCAAACAGAAAACCTACTAACTAGTAGTGACGATTTCCAGCGATACCAGCTTTTAACCTAAACAAGTTACTAACGAGCTCAATCATGAAATTAAGGTGCCAGAGATCATCAAAGGGTAGTGACCTAAGGACATCACTCAATCAAAAAGGCACACAACACTTAAAGTTCTCAAATTAACATTTATTTACTATTTAAATAATTAGGGCATAATTAGAAGTTCACCAAACTTTATCTAAATAAGCTCAAACTTTTTCTATGGGTTAAGAATGATTTATAACAGTGTCATAATAAATTTCATAATTTTTGAATAAATAAATTAATTATTAAAATTCCTGGAAGTTGCATTTAATCATTATTGGAACCAATTAATTCTACTGCACAAAGTATTCAAATTCATGATTTAACATTTTTCCTAGATAGTTTATACATTGAGAAGCTTACACAAAAATTTTCATGAATTTTGGAACTCTACAAAATTTTTAATGGAATAAACAAATAACTGCACTATTCATTTATTTGAAAAAGAAAAACAAAAACGAAAATCCGAACCGGGCTGCTTCCCTCCGGTCCGGCCCAGCGAACGGCCCGCGTGCCCGTGCGCTCGCCCTCACCCGCACTCGGCCCAGCAGTGGCCTGCTCCGCGCTCGCGCCCACGCTCTCTCCCTCTCTCTCTAACAACGCGGCCCCACCTGTCATCTTCCTCCTCCCGCCCTCTCGCTCGCTCCCGCGACCCGGCCATGCCCGCACGGTGGCTGGCCGGCGAGCGCTACTTCGGTCACCCAACCCAGCGACTCTACAGCATCAGCACAACATGGCGAACCCGTTTTCCCACCTAGCGGCTACCCTACGGCCTCGGAAGGACTCCCCCGACGGCCATGGCGGCACGACTGCCACGGTGACTGACGTCCCGGCGATACGGTGCGGTAGTGGCTAAAGCGATGGCATAGGAAGAATCATGGGCTCACAGTGGTTGCAGCGAGGTGCCCGGGAAGCTCGGATCGATGGTGGAAGAGGCTGGCCACGTGAGGTAGCTCGGTCGCCGGAGTTGAGCACGGGAGCAGGCGGTGCGGAGGCTTGGGTGCGAAAACGATGAACTCCGGTGGTCCACGAGGTGCGCGAGGATGAGGCGACTCGATGGGTGCAGCTTGCGTGGCCAGAGGCGGCTTGGTGGCGGCAGCGGCGAGCGGCGGAGCTAGCGGCGGCTGCGATGGTGAAAAACAGGGAAGAAAGAAAAACGACGGCGACCTTGACGTATTTATAGAAGATGGTCGTGGAGCTGGTCTCTAGAAGACGCGCGAGGTCGCGCTGGCGGTCCTGGCGCGCGTGAAGGCCGTGGAAGGCCACGGCGACGATCGGCCGGCACCCATACCGGCCGGTGGCCGTCGGCGATTGGCCCGACAGTGTAGCTCCCCCCCAAACTCTGAAATTCAAACTGATTTTTCAAATTACTTTCAAATTCATGTAACAACTTGAAAAACTTCCAATCTATGAAATCTTCAAAATTTCAAGCTCTACAAGTTTTGTATTGAACGCTTTTTCAAATTCTCACTGGATTTTGAAATTTGAGTTTAAATTCAAAAGGGGACACATTTTTCAGATTTGGTAATTTAGAAATTACTTTTGATTTTATATTGAAACTTCAAAATCTCCAAACATCAAAGTTGTATATCTTGACCAGACCTACAACTTTTCTGTTCAAAACATTTTCAAATTCTGCCTCCATTTTGAAATCCTAGTTTGGGGACAAAAATGAAACAAATCTGAAATTTGTTTATTTTCAAAATTGCTCCACATTTTACACTAAAACTTTGAAAACTCAAAACACCAAAGTTGTAGCCCTTGAAAATTTCTACAAACTTGGTTTTGAAATTTTTCCCAAATTTTTCTTAGATTTTGAATTATTTCAAAAGGGGTAAAACATGGTTTTGAAATTTAGGGTTTTCGAAGGAATTTTCAATTGGAATTTGTTGCTACTTTGATTTGTGATTACTTAGTGATCAAAACCTCACCCAAGGGCATCATTTGGACCAACATGACATGGTTGACCAAATGCCACTCTTGGTTGACCAATTTAGCCTTTGAAATTCTTTTACATTTCTCCCTAGATTTGAATTTAAATTTGAATCGGAAAACTCGTGACGAGTTTTGGGACTCCAATTCAAACTCAAAGTTGGAGCTTCATTTTAGATGTTGTACTTGAGCTCATACCCTACACTTGACATTAGTGTGTAACACAGTCGCACACCTCAAATTACGCAGGGCATGGACTAAGTATTTGCGGTGGCATTCGAAATTAGGGTTTTCGGGTTCGGAGCACACCACTGAGAAGCACATCCAATCTAGATAAGTAAACTTTTTTTAGTTGATGCATAACAAGGTTAACCTAATAGAAATGCTTTGCAATGCATTATGATGACATGGCAGATTAATTAGCACTATAACACCCGGGGTGTTACAGTATGACTTCGTGGAACGGAGCGCTGGAAGGTCGTATGGCTGACTGTGAGAGCCCCATGGCATCGTAGGTCTCGGCATAGAGAAGGTTGAGGCCACTCCCGCCATCCATGAGGACTCGAGACAGGCGGGGCTTGCCGATAATTGGGTCGACGACGAGGGGGAAGCGTCCCGATTGTGGAATGTGGTCGGGGTGATCCTTTCTATCGAAGGTGATCATGGTTTCTGACCATTTTAGGAAGGCCAGGATGGCTTCGCCCAGGGCAGTCGCGTTGACCTCCCTAGCTATGAGCTTTTGCCGGCGCCTGGACTCATATGCCATCGGTCCGCCGAAGATCATGAGGCACCCTCTCGGGTCAGGATACGTATCCCCCTTCTCTTCGTTGTCAGCGGGTCCTGAAGGCACGCCTGTGTCGGTCATCTTGTAGTCACCACTAAATTAGCGTTTGATGAGGTCGCACTCTTTGAGTGTGTGCTTGACTAGATAGCCGTGATTGCGACACGACATCTTGACTATCTTATCGAAGCGGATATGGCTGAGCTTGCCAGTTTTCTGCTTGTAGACCCTATCAATGGCTGTGACGAACTAGCTGTCGCAGTTCCTCCAACTGTCCTTCTTGCCTTTTATTCGTCGATTGCGGTCCTTAGCCTCATCTGTGGGTTTGCTTGCGCCTTGCTCTTGTGCTTGCATACAATTGCACAGACGGCCTCCTCGTCGGAGGCGTGACTCGTTGCCAGGTCGAGCAACTCCTGCGTCGTTCATGGTTTGCAGCGCTCGAGCTCATGGACGAGTGCTTTGTTGGTCGTACCAGAGATGAACGCTCTGATCACGTCCGCATCCACAATGTCGGGAAGCTCGTTGCACTACTTGGAAAAGCGGTGGATGTACTCGCGTAGAGTTTCTCCCGCTCTCTGCTTGTAGGCCTTGATCCTAGGAATTCTCAAGGCGCACATACGTGCCCTGAAAGTTTCCCATGAATATGCGCTTGAAGTCTGTCCACAAATGGATGCTATTCGTAGGGAGATGCTCGAGCCATGCTCGGGCACTTTCTGTGAGGTAGAGCGGCAAGTACTGTATGATGAAGAGGTTGTCGTCCGTCCCACCTGCTTGATAGGCGAGACGGAAGTCCTCCAGCCACACGGTGGGGTAGGTGTCCCTGAAATACTTGACAATCTTCGACGGTGCGCCGAAGCGCGCCAGCAATGGCATTTGCCGGATTCTTTTTGCGAATGCCTATGGTCCACAGGCATCTGGGCTCGGGCTGCGTCGAGCGTCCCGCACCCTGGGGTGTTGGCCATGGTTTTCTGGGTCGCTGTCGCCGTAGTGTAGCTGGTCTTTGCCCGCCCAGTTGGGCCTAGGGCACCTGTCGCCTTGAGTTGTTCGGGCATTGTGATTTCTGACATGATGACTGCACGCCAGGGAAGGTTCCCACCTATGTGCTGCGCTGCTATCATCCAGTTAGAGCGCGCTCAACGTGGGCACCATGTACCAATGATATGTGCATGAGGCTGGCTTCGGGATGCCACCTCTTCATGGAGCTTTGGGCCTGCTGCACCACCGTGGTTTCTAGCAGATCCCGCAGCTCCTGATGGATGCGCTTTTCCTCATCGGTTGAGGGTTCAGGGGCCGTCTGCATGATCATGGCGGCTACTGTGATGTTCTGACTAGCGCGAGGGAAGACTGGTGTCTCCCTTCTGCCCTGTTGGATCTGGTCGTAGACATGGCGTGATCATGACTGCGCCCCCTCAGCGTCGAGGTGTTGAGGGCTAGGGCACCCGAGGTCACGGTGTGCATCGTCCTGATCAACTTCTCGAGCCCTAGCTCGCTCTAGGCACTCCTAGTCATACTTGGCCTATTCTCTAGGGGTGCGAGGAATTGGATAGGCATCGTCCTCTGCGTCCTCTGCCAATGTTGCCCCATCCTCCGAGAGGCGCAACATGTTGCATTCCCTCAGAAACAGACTTGGAGTCCGTGTTCTCAGGGGTTGCCAGCAAGAGGTCATAGAGGGACTCTGGGTCCCGCTCCATCATCCCCACGAACCCGGGGGAATCTGGCATCGTTGTGCAGCTATTGCGTCTAGCTAGTTCTCGCTCAAAGAGAGTGATCGTGTCCCTCATCTCGAAGGGCAGTGGAGTGCTAGGGTTCCAGAATTCAACCTCTGGCGGCAAGGGCCCACCTCCAGAGAGTTGGGCGAAAGCATTTGCCAACACATAAAACACGTGTCGACTTAGCTCCGGCTTGGGGGTCGCCCTGAGGTATGCGTCGATCATGCATGCTAGCACACCAGAATCGATGATTGCGCCTCCGACTTGCGCTGACCCGTGATTAGGCGTTGAGATGTGCGGTGGAGCCGCATTCTCTTCATTTAGCCGCAGCTGACCTAGGCGGTCGGCCACGAAGTCTAGGTCCCCAAAGCACAGAGCCTGACTAGGGATAAGACCATCGAAGGGAGCTGGCCCATCGATATCGGTGAACTCAAGGCTTCCGAATCGGATGCAGCCGCTGGGGGCCACACCGAGAGCGAGTCCGATGTGAGTGCAGGAGCCATCGCTTCCTTCTCAATAATCGAGAGCGCGCAACTATCCCCTACCTGACGCGCCACCTGTCGGTGTTTCGTAAACCGGACTAGTAAACTTATGCGATTGCAGCGCTGCTCTAGGAAGACGATGGTTGTATCCAATAGACACGAAGATTTATACTGGTTCAGGCTGGAGCCCTATGTCTAGTCTCAGAGGAGATCGAGTGTGTATTCCTCCCTTGAATGCTCTGAAGTTCTTACAATGGGGGTGCAAGAATGGTGAAAGAGGTAGTAGAACATATGCTAGACGGGTGGGCAGCCCAAAGAGAAGCTCCAGGAGCCCCACTGCTATGGATGGAGTGGTAGAGGATGAAGAATGAGAATGTGACCCAAAGCGAGTAACCTGGCTTCCCTTATATAGAATTCGGGGCCAGGGCTTGATACAAAGAGGCGGTTCCCCTGACCGAAGGGTCTTAAGCCTGAGGGTGGTCCTAACTAACTTGGCTTGCAAGTTATGTCGTCTTCTGGTGTCCATTTGGGCGTGGCCATCGTCATGGTCTTGTGGCCACGTTGCGGCAGATCGAGACGTGGTGCTACTGTGCTGGCCGTGGCAGGCACTGTAGGCACATCGGTGGTTCGTCAGCTATCCTATGTAACACGGTGTCTGTCATGGTCTTTGCTGCTGTCCCCAGGTTCCCCGGGGTGTCGTACCTATAGTAGGTAGCCGCCTGGGGTCGTTGTTACCCTGGTCACTTCGTGGGGCTGAGTGCCACGACCCCGATCATTGGGTTGGGGCGCTCTGCCAGCCAGGGAGGTCTCTAGGTCGTGACCCTTATCATGGATCCCATCCTGTAGTGGGTGGGATCGTATGCGCGTCCTGTCGATCTGTATTCGAACGGTGGGTTTCGTACCCGTTGCCTCCGCTGTGAGGTGTTGTCTCGTTGGTGCGGCGTGGCACACGGATGGAGTCTGACCGGACTAAAGTGATCGCTGTCACATCGGCCCTTGCGAAGTCAGTGCGGCGCATCTGCTCCTGTCAGAGCAAGCATGCTCGACCTCTCCCTGTCCTACCCAGGGGTCGTGACGGGGGAGACGTCGCGTGTCTTCCGTGTGGCCGAGGCGGGAGAAGGGGTCGTGGCCGAACCTGACCTAGGTGTTGGTCTGGCGTGTTTGTCCTAGCTGGGCCTCGGTCGTTCGGGCTGTTGTTAATCTGACGAGTTGCGGGCCGCATGGCCCACTAACTAATCAATGCCTTGAGATACCCCGGGGTTATAACCCTGACATATCCCTTGTTTTCTTTCCTCTCCAGCTGAACACTACTTGTGAAACAATGGTTTTGATCCCTGGGGGGGAATGATTAATCACTAGTTTTCAGTGAGAGACCAGGATCCACTTGATCCTGACCAGGATCTAAAGTTGGTACGTCACCCAAACAATCATGCCGAATGAGCCCTAATTGGGTCAAAACAAATGGAATTTGATAAATTTTTCCATTTTTTAGTTTCCATATGGATCCGAATATCCTCAAATATAAACATAGTTCAGATTTGCATTTGCATACACATTTGGATATCTATTTGATTTAGCTGTCAATAAATATCCATTTGCGTTACCAATAATTTAGAAAACAAAATCATATAATTAGAGATCAAAATATAAGGATACTACGCTCTATATGCAAATATAAATAACAATAAAATACATTATTAGTCATATTAGACATTATAATTTATAAAACCGTATAACAATAGTCAAATAAATTATGGTTGCATCATTAGTCATTAAAAGTACAATACATGTTTTATGTCGTTAGCTTCTTAAATATGTATGGCATATTGTTCTTGTGAGATTTAATACATTCTTTCTTTGACTTAAAATGGTCTGATGTATTTGATGATAAAATTTTTCACCACTATATCTATACCTAATAATAAAGAGGCAAAATTTTGGGTTCTTTTTTTCGTCCATCCATTTTTTTTTTGTCCGTCTTCCTCTATCTACCGAACAATGGAGAGTTTCTTTTGTCCGGACTTATATATATAATCCGTGCTCATATAAGTTAGAATAGCTCGCGTCTAAACCAATATGGAATAGGAATCCTAGCCTAAATAGATTCCTCAGAATCTGAGTACTCTGAATAGAACTCTTAATAATAAATAGAAAATGATAAGAGTTACGTTCTTTATTTTGCACCGCTTTCTTTATTTACGTACGAGTTAGAATAGCACGTGTCTAGACGGATATGGAGTAGGAATCCTAATCTAAATAGATTTATCAGATCTGACAACAATGTTGTGCATTTATTTTTCTTTGACGGGATATATACGGTAGATTATAGGGACCGATTTCTTTTTTTAATGCTGGAAACTTTCTTTTTCCTAGAAAACGTTGGGAACTTTCATAATAGACTAGAGCTTGGCGTTTTTTTATGGTGGAAGGCCGAACAATATAATCAGAAAAATAGAAAAGAAAAAAAGTACTATGATGATGTCATCTTTTTATCCACCTTACTTTTTTTTCTCTTTTATCCTAACATGTTCTCTTTTTTCATCCTTGCAAGCGTGTGCCATCCGAGTATCCGTGAGAACATTTTACGAGGCATTCACACGTTACCCGTTCATCTAAGCGATTGTTTTTTCTATAAATATCAAAAACAAAATGACTAAATTCAACCGTCATGGATGTTTGAACCGTTAATCCTTCCCTATATAAAATAGAGAAATATTTTCTATATGAGTTAGAGTACCGTGCCATATATGGTGTGAAGTCTGATTCCAAAATGAATCGAAATGGATGATATAATCTATAGAGTATGAATCAAAAATGAATTGAAACACCTGATGTAATTATTGGATAAATATCTAAGTCTCCAATGTACATACGAGTTAGAACAGTGCACATCGAGCAAATAGTTAGCAATAGTATGAGGTCTGATTCAAGACGAATCATACACATGATGAAGCTTTTATTGAACAAATTTCTTAGAAGTCAAAACGGATAAGAACTTAGACTAAACACAACAAAATAGAAACAAAAAAAGGAAACATGTAACAAAAAAAGAAACCGAAAGACTAAACACATACAAGGCATAGAATTCGATGCAAAGACAAATTTAAATATATGATACAATCTCAAATACTATTCAAAATCTGATGCTCGATCATATATAAGAGTTAGAGCGTTATACGTTTGTTGGATAAATTTTCAACTTATAAATCATTTAGATAAATTACACAGCAATCAGTGTTTCCTGTTGCACCATCGATATGACGTAGTGTTGGAGACTTTCAAAACAATGGCCCTGTTCATCTGACTTATAATCTGTCTTATTCAGCTTGTTTTTTTAGCTAGAACAGTATTTTTCTCTCAAAAAATCAGCTAACAGTATTTTTGAGTCGCCTTGTAATTACAGCCGAACCGGGCCAATATCGGTCTTGTGTTCGAGTCCTCTCATGGACTATTTTTTGTTTTAATTCTACTAGACATCTACGTGCTTTTCTTTTCTCGTTCTCGTGGCTTCTCGTTCTGCGCGAGCGGGATCCTTCGAGCGGCAAGCGCGACACGCACGGGATTCGCGAGAAGCACGGCACGTGGGAGGGAGGACGTGAGCGGGACCCGCTTGGCCGAAAAAGCGTGGCTACACGGGACACGGGACGCGGGCCGCTGGGCTGAAAAAATGCGCGGAACCTGGTTGGCGCGGTGCTGGGTCCGACCCGGTAGCACCATAGCCCGATCCGCGCGGTGCGGTCGACCAACAAAATCAGATTATATCATCATCATCTTCGTCATTTTTCCTATCCTACTATAAAAAAGCGAGTTTTTTAGAGGATCTTCCTGCATAATAATCGTTGGATCTAGACTTCGTGCTATATGAGTCATTCGTCATATGTAATCTTACATCTTATAAGATATAACCGTCTGGAACTCAATCTCACGTAAGACTCAAACTCACGGGCTCTCCTTCTAGAGAGACGTACCGAGCCTGATTTTTTTCCACTATCTACGTACACCACCTGTCTGTACCCATAGCCTATACCCACCATGCAACGTACGTGACCGCTGCCGCCTCTGTACAAAAAGGAAAAAACAAATTAGGCCTCTCCGTCTCCTTGCCCTGGCCACTACCGCCGCCATGTCCTCGACCACCTGCGCACCTCACGGCGGTTGCAAGGGTCGATCGACAACAGGTTCAGGGCTGTCGGCGGCGGCGGGGCAGCGAGGATGATAGACGGTGTCGGGAGCATGGCCGTGGCCGGATGGTCCTTGGAGAGCGGCCAAATGCGGCTTCTTGATGGGCAGGCGAAGACCATGCGAGGGCTGAACAACGATCTCCGTAGCTTCCAGGCGCGTGCACTTGAGAACATGCAGGGAGACGACCAGAAGATCCCGTAGGAGGAGCTGGAGATCCAGCATGCACTCGACCATCTCATGCACAGATACGTACGGTCCTCTCCATCTTCTTTCTTCTTCCCAAGTCCCTCCTGTCCAAGGTGTTGCTGCTCAGATTAGTGTTCCTCGATCAAAGCTATTGATCTCAGTAGAAAGAGGACAAAAACTATTGTGTACATGGATGTTCTACAGTTGTGACATATTTTCTTGTTTGGTTGCATATGAACAGTGCAAAGTAACTAAGAAGAACATTAAATCCTAATTATCTACATTATTTAGGTAATAAATCACTCAGCTCAATTTAATAAATCATATACTTGTTCCTATTTATATCAATTATTACTTGCTTTAGGAAAATATATATAAATTTTATTTTAATTATACCATTGTTTCTAATAATCACACATAACCATAGACACATGTTCGTCTAAAAAAAATAAACACATGTGTGTTGTTTCCGTTGGTTCTCGCATGGAAACACGTGTGTGTTTTTTCACTATAAAAGGGCGAGTTTTTTTTTAGACTCTCTATCTATAATAACCGTTCAATCTAGACGTCGTGCTATATGAATCATCCGTCATCTGTAATCTTACATGTAAGATGTAAGACTTTTAGTGCGATACGTAAAAAAAAGATTCGGATTGGCTTATGAGTCCTCGTCCGTCACATATGTCATACGTGTCCTTAAAAGATTTTGAAGCTGATATTTGCTTTGTTGGTTGCCATCTTTTTTTGTTTTCCTATCTTCTGTGCTCTTTGCTTAGCCAGAGTTTTTTTTGTTTGACGGTAATCCTTAGAATATTGTGCTGGATTTTATTATATTTGGTTTCAAATGACGCTGGCCGCCAGGACCTATGCTCCCGCATACGCTGCTGAGGACGGCCATGGTACATCTGGAAGCTCAGGTGCACGATCGAGTTTCGAGTCCAGGCCCAAGGCCGCCATGTAGACCAGGCTCGATCTGCTACGTAGAAGACGCTAGACGATGCCAAATTGCAGTGCCTGCAATGAGTTTCCCGTGGCACACATGAGTGACGTAAATGAGCTAACCTAGTAGGTCGTGGATTATTTATTTGTCTATCTATGTACCTATCCTATACTTAATATATGGTTCTATTATCACAGATCGATGTTGATGACGTCAATCTAAGCAAGAGATAATTAGTTCATAATTTCATATTCATATATAATTTGGACAATATATTATTAATCGAAACAATAAACATCGTGCGTGTCGCACGTGCATATTTGCTAGTATTATATAACTACTAGATATGTGTCCATATGTTGCATGGGAGTCATGATTTTTAGTCCCCGTTTACTGCAAAGGATTTGGTCATTTTTAGATAGTAATATTGGCTTACAATTTTTGGGTTTGATATTGATTTTATATAAATTTTATAAGTTTCAGTCAATTTGTGCATTGTTTGGAAAGTTCGACATAATTCACGCGTTTGCCAATTCTTTTGTTTCAGATCGAGTACGACCCTGACATTGAGCCTTTTTCGGTCCGCGCACGCAGATTTTATTTCTGACTTTAGATTTGGAGCATATTGTTAATGGGTTGTACATGCCCTTAGGCTTTTCATGATTTATATCACGCAATGATAAGATTACACTCACTAGTCGAAAGGAACTAGACAAAATTTGACTTACAATTTTTAGATTTGTTTTTGATTATATATATATATATATATATATATATATATATATATATATATATATATATATATATATATATATATATATATTATAAGTTTTAGTCAATTTGTGCATTGTTTAGAAAGTTCGACATAATTCACGCATTTGCCAATTCTTTTGTTTCAGATTGATTACGGCCCTAACATTGAGCCTCTTCCGGTCCGCACACGTTGATTTTTATTCCTAACTTTGGATTTGATAATTTTCAGGCTATTCTGACTAACTTTGGAGTAGATTGTCAATGGGTTGTACATGTCCTTATTTATATTTCACGCAATGACAAGATTACACTCTGTAGTCGAAAGGAACTTGACAAAATTTGACTTACAATTTTTTGATTTGTTTTTTATTTTATATATTTTTTATAAGTTTCAATCAATTTGTGCATTGTTTGGAAACAGACAAGAAGCTAACAAAACACTTTGTATTGGGTACCTTGAAGTCTATGTAAATCTTGAGATCAACTTTTACAATTTATTTCCTGTTTATATTTCTTTGCTTTTTTATGGGGCTATTGCGTTCTTACCCCTATTTTAAAGTTTAATTGTGATTTTACCCTCGTTTTTGTCACCGTTGCAATTTTACTCCTGCTTTGTAACTACGAAGGCTCAGTTTACCCCTACTCCGTGAACAGCGAGTAACGGTGTTAAATGGGCTTAGTAAGGACAACTTTGCCCTTGCGAAAATGCCCCTACTTTTCTGAGTACATTGTGATTTTACCCCTGTTTTTTTTAAAAAAAATTGACAGCAACATTGGACAACTTGTTACATACAATTTCACACAGCATGCAAATATAGATATATCACATCAATAGAAAGTGTAGAAAAAGTATCCATACAGGGGTAATATAGATAGATAATATCACATCAATAGAAAGTGCACCAACCATCATCCAACATAAAGTCCAACAAAAACAGTAGCTAATAGTGAGATATTACATGTTCAGTGTCATACATCACACTATTCCTAACAATGCAGCCAACCTCCCTCCTCTTCCTCTTCCTCTTCCTTCAGTTCCAGCCTTTTCTGCTCCTTCAATTCTAGGTCCTGCACTTCCACTTGCACTTCCTCTTCCTCTTCCTCTACCCCTTCCCCTTCCCCTACCCCTTCCCCTTATCCTTCCACTTCACATGAATAGAGAAAAATGGTTCAGTAAACAAGTTGACTAAATAATCAAGAGTAAAGAAACAAAAAAATATATATAAATGAGCATGACTCACATTGATGCTTGTGAAGATGAATCATTTTGAGAAGATGAGCAGTTCCTCTTTTGACTAGCAGCAGCCAATCGTATCCACTAGTATTCCTATTGTATTATTGGATTTGTTTTTCTATAAGGAAAACGGCCATAAAACGTAGAATGACGTCATGCTGATGTCGACAAGCTAAGAACAAAGCAGAGCTCGCACGGGACTCAGCCGGCTGCTTGCTCCACGCCGCGCAGCAGCGCGTGTCGCGCGCGCACACATGTGGGAGGATGCACACTGAGTCCGCACTCCGCTCAGCCATGCCCGGGACCTCGCGGTCGCTGGAGCGCCGGCAGCGGAGCGAATGGCGGTGCATGGCCAAACGGGGGAGAGGCTCGCGCTGCACTGCTTGCAATGAGAGGAGAGGAGAGGAGAAATGCAGACCTTTGGTTGGATCCAAGAAGATGCTTTGGCGGTGAGGGGCCTGGGCCTCCTCTTCATCCTCTGCTGTCGCTGCTGCGTCGGAGTCAGAGTTGGGGTCGGAGCCCGAGCCCGAGCTGGAATTGGAGGGCTCCTGGTGCAGGTCCGCCATTGTCGTCATCATCTTTTTGCCGTTGCGCTCCCTCTCCCTGGTGTGCAGGAGGGCGGAGGTGTCTTCCTCCTCCTCGGTCGCCATGGCCGCCCGACGCGCGCTGCCCTCGCCGCTCGCCGCCCGTGGGAACCCGCCCACCCACACCGTGCCTTCACCTCCTAGGTTAGGGTTTCAGAGGAGAAGAGAACGAGAGAGAGAGAGAGGATACGGTAGAGGATTGGGGGATTGGGAAAGGTATGAGTGGATAAGAGGTAGTTTTGTCCTTTTTTTACTGTGAAGGGTTTTCTTGTTTTTTTAATTTTTTATTTCAGAAACTACTAACAGAGTTACAAGTAGGGTAAACTGAGTCTTCCTAGAAAGCAGGGATAAAATCGCAACGGTGACAAAAAAAAACGAGGGTAAAGTCACAATTGGACTTTAAAATAGGGGTAAGAACGCAATAGCCCCTTTTTTATCTGGAACCCTTCACTTTTTACTATTCTTGCTATCGGGTCCTTGATGAATCAGATCTCCAACTCACGTACTCTCGGTCGGAATCGTGGGCGAGGTTATGAGCGGGCCGCTGACGATAACCTATATATAGAAGATATATATCGAACGGGGCCCAAACATCTGGAAGACGACACAACATCGCAGGTGCCATACGCCCATACCCATACTCCATGTTGTAAATTAAATTTAGCCGTCGTAACCAATATGGCATCCCTAGCCCTATAAAAATTTGGTGACTATAAACATCAACATACTTGGTACTCTATTTTAATTATAGATTATCTTTGTTGATCACTAGGTTTAGTATAGCATAAAATGACAATTTAAACAAATAATGGCCATTACAATGAGCAATAGAACACTAGAAACAACTACAAAATAAGATCCAAATAACTCTATAGCACCAAGACACATTATTTTTTATAAAATTAAGTATTGGTTTCATATTTTTATGTAAAACAAATTAGATATGAATTTCTAAAAAATAAATGATTTACATTTTAATCTATACCTAATAATAAAGAGACAAAATTTCAGGCTCTTTTTTTTTGTCCATCCATTTTTTCTTCCACCTCTCCTAAACTAACTCACCGCGAATGTGAAAAATTATCCCTGCTCGTTTATCCAAAGCTCTCCTGATTTATATAAAGGACATACACAGGGCTTTTTGAGGTAATATAGATAGGAATCCTAATTCTAATCCAAACAAAACTTTCTGATTTTTAGTAACAATTCTAATCCAAATAGAAAAGAATTGGATAGCTAGGAATTTTAATCCAAATAGATTCTTCCGATCAGTAACAATCCTAATCCAAATAGAAAATAATAAGAGTTATCTGTATCTTTAATAATAAGTTATCTATATCTTTAATAATAATTAATAATATATCAGCCTGTTCGCTTGGGCTGATCTGGCTGGTTGAAAGTACTGCTGGCTGATTTTTTTGAGAGAAAAACACTGCTGACTGGCTGGCTGATTTGGCTGATAATCTCAAACGAACAGGCTGTATATACCACAACATTTCTTGCCAACAAAAATCTTTCATCCAACTAAGACATCGACTCCGTTACAGTTTACTTTTTCTGTTTTAATGTCCGAGTCCTAATCTCCGAGGCAAATTTCTGCCAGTAAAATTTTTTCGTCCAACTCTAATTTCCGTCCACGTTCTGGATTCTCTTTTCCATGTCTGCGTCAGTTCCGGTTTAATTTTCTTTTCCTCCGATCCGTCCGTGTTGTGTTCTATCTGAGTTTTTTGTTTGCACCTTCCATCCAGTTCCCTTTTTTCTTCGCACCTTCGAAGCTTTTAGTTTTGGATCTTGTTTATTGTTTTTTGATTGCGTCGTTCATCCACTCACGGGATTTTTTCCAAAAAACAAATAATAAGTACAATATTCTATAGACCTTTGAACTATTGATCCGTCTATAAGGAACAAAGATTTCTACCGCTAAAATATTGATATAATTTTGATTAGAGATAAAATTTATTTTTATTAAAACTGAGATTAGTAATTAAATTCAAAATGTGAATTGAAATAATCTTAACTGGTTTATTATCCATTTTAAATAAATGCATCCCTATAAGGGCTAGCATGTGAAAAATCCTGATAGGTCTCCCGTCATGATCATCAGAGGACAAACTAATCCTTGACATGCTGGCAATAACTCCTTATCAACTTTAATCAAATATTGAAATTACTAAGTTTTGTGGGTTCTCAAAAGTCACAAAACTTGATATTTAACTATAGCAACACATGGATAATATAAAAATTAAAGTTATTATATATTTATATCTAAATATGTATGTGTTTTGCAATAGGATAAAAAATCTATCAAGATGTATTATAATTTGGTATACAGGCTTAATATTGTCATATTATCGCCAACATTACCTTAAATTATGGATATTACGGTCATACAAAATAAATTATAGCCTTTAACTAAATTTTATAAAGGGTGAGTATAAATAATATGTACCATTCCTATAGTTCTTTTCCATGAATATTTGATAGTTTTTCTCTCCGTCGCAACATACGGG
Source organism: Saccharum spontaneum (assembly GCA_022457205.1). Taxonomy (NCBI): domain Eukaryota; kingdom Viridiplantae; phylum Streptophyta; class Magnoliopsida; order Poales; family Poaceae; genus Saccharum; species Saccharum spontaneum. Next base: position 22,167,749 of record CM039607.1, on the reverse strand, counting down.
CATTCGACAATTACCCAAAACATAAATATTTCTATCACTAAATTGTCCATGTAATTTTGATTAAAAATTAATTATTATTATAACATGAATCAGTTGATGGTCTATAAACCGAAATCTAGAGTCGTTTGTTGTCATCCAATCTATTCTAATTAAATGTTTCTCCAAATTATCGTATATACCAGTGCAAATCCCCAGTTGTACGTATATATCGGTGCAACTCTGCACAGACAAGTGCTGACATGTGGAAATCGAGTGAGGTCTCGTCGTACTTCATACTCATGAACAAAGACCAATTCTTGACATGATGATGACTAACCCCTTATCGACTTTAATAAGATATTAAAACTAAATATTTTTATGGGTCCTCAGAAGAAGTCACGGTATCTAACTCTATCAACACATGAATATTATAAAAACTAAAGTTATGATATTTTTACGAGTAAATATTTTTGTGCCTTACAACAAAAGAAAAATATATCAAAATTATATTTTAATTCAATACAGAATTAATATGACATTGTCATATTATTGCTAATATTTACTTATATTATGGATGTCTAAAGTACAACTCTAAAATTTTATAGAAAAAAGGATAAAAAGTGAAAAGATATGTAACATTGTTGTCCTTGATCCACCAACGAGCTGATTCATGCAACAACCACTCACAACATCAAAAGTAGCACAAATATGAATTTAAGCGGTTGCAGATGCTACAGCTGTGTAGCAACTTGAAGTGAAACAAGTCAAACATTTGATAGGTTTTCTTTTGCCTCCCGTTGCAACGCACGGGCAAATGGACAAACCGATCTTTTGAGACTTTGACATATCGATAACTATCTCCTTGTCGACTTTAACCATATATTAGAACTATTGATTTTCCAGTACTCAAATATCACGAAACTCGATATAATCCTAGCAATACATGAATAGAATAAAAAGTAAATTTATGATGTATCTAAGTCTAAATATTTATGTGATTTGCAAAGACATGACAAAAAATTATTGTTTTCTTAATTTCATACATTGTCCTACAAAACTTGGAACAAAAGGCTATGTTGTTGTTGTACAAAACTACCTTTGGGACTAGTTGACACCCAAGTTTGTCTGATATTTATAGTTCCACAATAAAATATTTATGGTTTTAGAAGTGCATGGCCAAAAACAAACCCAAACAAATATTGGATAGTCAAGAATTTCCTTTTTTTTATCCTCAAACAAGGTTGAACCTTTTGGCCGGAGCTCCAACTCCAAAAAAAAAAAAACTACAACCTACGGAACTGAGCTGAGCAGATCTAATTTGCTTGCTTGAACTATTTTCTATCTGTTCTAGTAAAAATGTCTACAAAAATATTGATTTCAGTATACAAATTTCAGAACTAAGGTGGACTACAAAGCCAGAACTATACCTAACATGGCCTTAATCTTGAAGCTAAGTTTTTCTTTATACAGGTCTTTAAGCTAACGTTGAAACTTAGGGGAGTTTTTTTTATAACTCGTTGAAACTGTGTTGGATAGCAACTGGAACAGTTGAGCAAGCCACCTCCAACTGAATTGCAGGCAGGATTTCAAATGCCAGACTGCTCCAAATTGTTCAAGGTCCTGCGTCCATTTTCCATTCTCCTTTTCCAAACATGCAACAACCTTCCATTAGAAAGTCCTAATACTTCCTCCAGTCACAAATACTCCCTCCGTTCCAAATTATAAGACGTTTTAACATTTCTAGATAGTATAATTTGGGATGCTGTAGTAATATGGGTTCAAACAATTAAAAGACATAAAAAGCACACCAACACCAGCCGTGACAATGTCCCTGAACCCTTATCTCAACCCGAAGCATAAACCCTACAACTATCTGGTGGGTGAGATCCAAGCTAAGAGCAAAACATAAGCAATGTAACTTTTCCTGCCACTTTACTTTGACTGCATAGGGTAATCTTGCTCACCATCTCCACACTAAGCTGGGCAAAATAAACTATTCAGTCCACGAAGCCCCTAACATCTTTGCCATAAAGCTATATCTGTCTGCAGCTTCGTCAATCTGAAATTTATAAGGCAGTATATCACATAAATTGTTGAGTGTAAGCCAAAGGAGTATTCAGAGAAGCAGTTGCACAAACCAATTTTTGAGTTGGCCTGCCAGCTCCATGCCCTGACTTCTGGTCAATGCGACCAATTATTGGATTTGTCTGCGGGCTGTCCTCAGTGCTGGTACACAGGACATGCTGTAACGTCTATGAATAGCATTGGAAGCATAGTAAGAGCAGAGAAAAGGCAAATAAGTTAGAACAGATTGAAGGATATCAAACAGCTATTATGTAGTAAACAACAAAAGAAGATTAATGTAGGGTTAAACTTTCATTGAACAGTAAGCCATTGCTGATAAAATCACAAAAAGAAAACTAGGCATGGCCAAAAACTAAATGGGCTCCAAAATAGGAAGAACATCAGAAACCCAAACTGATGGAAAGCTTATGTGTTGGCATAGTGGCCAAGCCATGTGCAACTCACAGACTTGTTGCCGTGGGCTGCCTATGTTGATAATAAAGTTTCATTAAAGATTGGCTTTACAAAGAGATCTACTTCACCACTGAAACTAACTTCAAACAAATTATCTCTGGCTATCTGTTATATAGTCTATCATCTACGTTAAGGCAAACAGCTTATCTTTAAGATTGATATCATGTCGCTGAGATAGGTGGGTGCCTGAGTGCACATCAAGCACACACACCACCTAGTGAGCAAAAAATTTATACTGGTACCAAATAAGTATAGAACCACTCCTGACCCCTGGCCATATCACGAAGGTCGATAAATGATTTTCCACAATGAAAAAGGTCAGTTTTTTGCTGCGCCACTAACATATATAGGATAACTGTTTGTTGAATCTACGGCTATGAATAGAATGCTAATTGGCAACTGAAGTCTGATTCTTGGTTGAGGACTGCATGTTTTCATTTCAAATGAGAACTCAGGACATAATACAAAAATGAACTTACTGCTAATAACTTCAGTGAATGCAACGGCACAACACGATCATCATGATCAGCTGTCAACAACATGGTTGCTGGATGCTGGCAGTGGTTACCAGAGCTTTGCTCCCAAGGTCTCCGTACATTATGAAGGGGAGAATATCTGTTTATGTTCATCAGGGCAGCAAATTGCAAAAGGGGATCAGGATAAATTCAGCAGACTAAATCTAAGGACAAAAGCAAATGTAATTATTCTTTAGTAAAGGAAAAGAAAAGAACAGTCAGGTCAACTAGTCAAGCACTAAAATAAAAATCAGGTGAAGCACCAAAACAATAGCAGGTCATCCAACTTAATTGTTTTGGGCTGTGGCATTCCTCTGACAGAAAATCTGAGAGAAATAATTTCATCAGGAATATGATGCCACAGATCAATTTAATTATGTCCTTATGTATACAGAGACATAGCAAATTCGACTTAGCCTATGAAATATAGAGTAAATATGGAAGCATTAACACACACAAAAAAAAAACAACACATGATGTATCCCAGCAAACCTGCATAACTAACCCTGACAGCTGTAAGATTGTATTTTTTATTTGAAGTCATAATGTGACCTAATGATTTTCTTGACAGTGCAGTAATCAGTCCAATGTCAGTACAAAAGTAACACAGCAACTCAAATACACAGCCATACTTAATGAGCCACTGGAACTCTTCTTCCTTATCTGAACAACCATAGTCTGTAGTCCAGGCATGACCTATACAAAACAATAAACAATATTTGTAACAATATACAGGTAAGAGGATATATAAATAATCAAAAGCAGAATTGAAAATAAATGGGAAATTACAAATGGCACCCTTAACTATTACTCTGACTCTCTGGGTTTTCATTCCCATATATCTTGTTATTGAGCAAACACAGTCAAGAAATGTGACAGGTCAAAACTCAGAAAACCCCTAATGTCGCTTCTTAGCAGCAGTTCAGCACATGGGATCCTGTTGGATATGTTGGAGTTGGAATGGGAGAAAACACAAATGATGCAGAGCAGAAACTGGTGCTTGGAAGGATGGTACAGTCCATCTCATAGGCTGTGCAACAGAAGCACTGATGAATTCCTTCAACCACAAGCACCACCAGCACAGAAGCCAAAGCTATACTTAAGACTGACAGTTTTCAAGTCGTCCGATTAATCGCGATATCGGTCCTTGGTGACTGATTAGGGATACCGTCGATTTGTACAAGTCGTCCGATTAATCGTGATTAATTGTCCTAGTCGGTCCCATGGCGACTAGGTTCGACTGGACGACTTGAAAACATTGTGACACATAAATTCCTCCAACTTCCGTGCATGTGTCCGCTTGTGCGTGTGTACTAAGAACTTTTAGAAGGATTATTTGATTTTATTTGAACATACCAATTGTAAACTTGTGAAAACGGAGCATGTCCATGACGCCAACATGAGCAAGAGCACACCCAAAGAGATCAGGCCTCTGCAATAGTATGAGTAGTTAAGTTAATGCATGGCAGCACAAATACTGCATTGTAATAATAACACAAAAAAATACAAGTCCATGAAGTATTGTGTTATGTGCTTGAGCACAGGAGGGAGTAGGTCATAGGAAGCAGCAGTGAGAAGGTTTGAAGGAGGAGCATCATGGCCCAACTATATGGTGGCTGACATGGGGAACAGCAGCAGTGTGGCACTGCTCACATGAACACTACCCGTGCGAACCCTAGCTAGCAGGGTGCAGGGGGGCAGGGTGAGGAGGAACCACTTTTCCTTGATTGACTGATAATGACTACATAGCCTTATGTTTATAGCCAAGGGGAATACAGATATAAAGAATATTTCCTTCTGCTTTATTCTCTAACTTCCTAATCCTACCTTATCTCATGTGGTCATGACTCATGCCTAACTGATGACAATCTCGACTTGACGGGTACACGGAGACCGCTGCTGGCAGCCTGGCACTCGACCCTAGGGATGACAGCAACCACTGCTGCTGCCCTCGCTGCCACCCTCTCCTGCAGGCCACCCTAGCCCATGCCATGACTCATGACCCAGCCAGCCCATGGCACCTGGGTCTGTTAGCAAATAATCCGAATCGAGATCGAAAATGAGACAGATTTTATGGAAAACCCTTGCGGTAAAAAATCACAGGCACCAACCGGCGATCTTCACTATATGAGAGTTTACAAAATGCATGGAATACAATGAGTCGCCTGCTCTTTCCATGCAGCTTACAAGATGTACATATAGGGTAGACTAAGGGCCTGTTTGGTTGGAGGCCTGGCTGAGGCTGATCCTGGCCCCAGGCGTCCAAAAATTGGATGCTGGGAAGCCTGCCTGGCCCAGGCAGCATTTTCCAGCCACCAACCAAAAAGGCCCTAACTGCAATCAAATACGGAAACAAATTTGTTAAGCAAATAACCCGAACCATGGGCCCACCAGGCGTACCCGCAAGACTCACATTAGAATTCAGATCATACTCCAGCAGTCACAATTTGTATGTAAAATAAGAGTTTATACCATATTACCTGATTAATGGAAGCAGCAACCAGAAGACCACCATTGCTTCCACCTTCAATACATAAACGTCTAGAACTGGTGTAACCACTAGAAATGAGGAATTCCGCACAGGCAGCAAAGTCATCAAAACAATTTTGTTTCATTGCAAGTGCTCCAGCTTTGTGCCACTCCTCCCCGTACTCTCCACCACCCCGAATGTTTGCTACACAGACAACGAAACCCATGTTCTTGCATAGCACAACACGACTAACACTGAATGAAGGTGTTATGCTTATGTTGAATCCTCCATAACCATATAGCAAAGTTGGATGCGATCCATCAAGATCGATATCTTTCTTTGACATTATGAACATGGGAATTTTGGTTCCATCCTTGCTAGGGACAAAAACCTGAGGATAATAAGAGATATAGTGGCAAATAAAAACATTACATACAGAAACAATATTATTCAGACCACTCTTAAAGAAAAGAATATATATATATATATATATATATATATATATATATACATATACACACACACATTATTCGGACCAGCGAAAAGAAAAGCTCGTGAACCTAACAGCAAAACTAATTCTTTTGATGAAAGTTCAAGTTACTTATGTCTGAAATTTGAGAACAGGTAAGATATCTACCTGCTTAACTTCAAAACTTGTGCGATCAAATCCAGGAACTGAAATTTCTCGAAACATCTTCATTTCAGGGATTGTAGGTGCTAAGTTACACCTGAAAATAATGCCCGGAGAAAGAAAGCTTGTGAAGCCAATAAATACTTCCTTGTCTTCCCGTCTGCACGAGATCTCTGAAACAGCACCAATCTCCAGAGGCAACTGATGAATAACGTTTCCAGTTCTAAGGTCTCTTATCTGCAGAATATGCTTAACATCTGACATATAACACACCAACAGTTGGTTATTGTTAACGGCGTCGGCTGACTCGAGCACATCTTTTTCATGCTCTGGAAGAACATCAGTCCACAGCTCTGGGTTTTTGATATTCACCCTTACCAGCTTATTCTTAGGGGCACTTTTATTGGTCAAAAATGTAAATTCATCACCATCATTGGCCACAACTTCATATTGAGCATCAAAATTGTCAATAAGTTTGACAAATGGAAGTAAATCCTGTGTCTCTCTGAAGCCCTCTATTCCTCGAGGAAGAGAAGAAATTTCACAATAGTATAATTTGTTGACAGGGTCGCAACCTTCATAGATGCCCAATATGATGTACTGTCAAAAGCACAATGTTCAGAATTTTTTCTATGCAATCAAAAAAACTTTGAAAAGGTTCAATCATTAAAGATGAAAACATTTGTTTGTAGTCCTTCTGTTCTTCCAAATCAACATGCAAACTACATATGATTTTTATTTTTATTACAAGATCCTTGTAAAAATGACATGAGCAAGAGCGAGTTACCTTTCCATCTTCAGTGACTGAGGCACCAAAGGTATACTTTGGGTGTTCAAGATCTTTCCAGCACAATATATCCTCTGACTGATCAGATCCCAAAACATGGTAATATATCTGATGATTAAGATTGATGTTTGTCTCAGTTCCAGCATCCACTTCCCCTCCTCTACAGAAACAAGTGAGAGAAAAAAAAACACATGATGGGGACATTCCAAACACAACATATGATGCTGCTCCAAGTGCTTCAGAGCAAACAGATGAGATCAGACCAATTCAAACCAGAAAACTTAAGAGAGGGATTATTTACAGATGAGGATGATAAGCCATGGAGATATTTAACAACAGACAAGCTTAGTTGCTAATTTTAACATTAGATATTTGTGAAAAGTGTATTCTAAATTGGCTAGTAACAAATCTTTGACTTTGCTTGACTATTCTCAAGGTAAATAAATTAGATATAAAAGAGATTAATAGAAGCACAAGAATTAGCCACACAGAGTTACTAGCTTACTCCTGTCTATGTACTACTGTCACATAGTCCCAGAGCTGAGGACAGGTGGCTATCCACATGAAGTGACGAAGAGGTGTGGAAATGCCAAAAGAGCATTGTTTTCCTTGAGTATGCAGGAGAGCTGCATATATTTGTATTGGAGAGAAATACTCACCCCCAAAGGTACCCAAACTCACAATTAAGCAATGCCAAAAGAACTAGAAACTGGATAAATCAAGCAATCCATGCAAAGCAATACATATTAAAATGAATTAGAACTGTTCCAACCAATTTGAGAGCAAAAGATAAGCCTGTTGGATGCATATCATAGCCAGAGATTCACATGGGAGTTGTGACACAACCAGAAAACAGCCATGCCAAACATGTGTCTGCTATTAACCTTAGTTCATATCGGGGATAGGGAGGATAACCATTGCCAGGAGGAAGGCCGGGCAAAGTCTGCGTGGAGAGAATATTTGGGGGTAACTGGATTGTTTGTTGTTCATTGCTTGATTCATCATAAGCTGATTATAGGGTATAAATAGAGCTGCCCAGCCTCTGGGCACCCAGCCTCTAGTTCCTCGTTTCTCTCCCCACCATTAACTCTAATCTCTCAACCATACTACTAATTCTCATTGATTACAGCCGCATGCTCTTACTGCTGTGCTTCTGGCAGCTGCATGCGCCTCTATTGCTGCAGCCATAACTACTAATCCCCATCCATCTACTAATTGCTATTGATCACACCTGCATGCACCTCTATCGCTGCGCTCCTGGCAGCATCTCAAGCCCTGGAATGCCTTTGGTACTGGTGCCCACATCACAGTGTCCAAGCAACAACAGGTCATACATTATTGCATTCAAACAGGGCCTAGTTGCTAAGGTTTGTTAAACCGAATGCTAATAGAGAAATCTCCTCCAAGAGTACTCTTATGTTTTCCTTTGGTGATTGCAGAGCTAGCATTCAGATCAAGGTGAGGCTAACAACGTGAATAACAGAGAACACTATATCTAAGTGTATACATAAATTGCAACATCTTGAATTCGCTTGGGCTGTCTTTTATCGATTTTTTTCATATTGCATTACCGCAAGCCTTTTACTCCCAAGCAGTCTGGGCTTTGTCACATTGCATTAGCTATCAATAAGGGAAATTCATACTAACAGGCTGCTGGAAAAGGCAGTTGCTAGTTGAAGATATAAAGGAAAAATCCATAGGCCTACCTAGGTGCTGGATACCGACCATAGAAAAAACCTTTCCCGTCATGAGTCCAGCTGATAGATGAGAACTTTACCTGCATCCAGCAATAGAAAAGACTTGGTTTAGAACAACCAAGAAGCACTACTGTAGCACAAAGGAAAACTAAACCTTTGGCAATCTAGTGGCAAGTTGCAACTACTTACCCAGGACAATTTGTCAGGCATAGGCTGCTTGTTAGTAATGCTCATCACATGAATAGAGACCCAATCACTACCACTTTCACTTAGCCCATAAGCAATGTAGTTTCCATCCTTGCTAATAGAATATGTTGAAAGAGCAACTGTTCCATCCTCACTTAGAGTATTTGGATCCAAAAGAACCTCTTCCTCCGCGTCCAAGTCATCCTGCAATGTCAACATAGCATATGGCAGATATAGAACCCATTAGTCTCACAATAAGCATATTAACAATTAGAACAATTTGCATTAGTCTCAACAATTTTAGCACCCCATTATAATAATCAGATAAGCTAAAAAAGGGTTTTTTGAGACTGCCAAGGTATAGGTCCTCATCGCCTCAGCTACAGTCCACCACTCCAGTCCACTAAATTTAAATCCGTAGTCCTAAACCTTGGTGTCAGAGCAGTCTTTGGCTATCCTTCCACCATGTCGAGTGGTAAGGATTCGACTGAAAGGAAATAAACACTCAACATGATGATAAGAAAACCATTTTCATGGCCACCTCCAACCAACAAGACAAATATAATGCTACCTTGCTTTCATGAACATATGTCCATACCACCCATCACGGCTCATCATCATCGGCCGCTGACCAAGCCGTCCATGGACGGGACACCTGGTGCTCTTTTGCATCACCGATGCTCCTCATTCATGCCTGAAGACAAGCCGCGACACAAGACCTCATGCAGGTGGTGGTGGACGTGGTTCACACCATTAGCTCCAAACGTGATGACACATGACAGAATGCTCTTTTTAGTTAATGTTCGTATCATTAGATCGTATTTCAGGTACTTTTGATGGTATATTTTTGAATCTCATGATCTTTATGAAACATTTTTTTACTATGGCTAATTGTGAACGGTTTCAATAGTTGGATGGACAGGCTAGTTTTAGAGTTTCATGGTCCAAACCAAACTCTGGCTGGCAATAGTTCGATGGCCAAAAATAGATTTATCCCTAAGAAATGTAGCACGATTTTACTTATGTGATTGCAAGCAAATAACGCATAACCAATTATTTTGCCTTAATCCAACCAAATTATGCCCGATACCGTGCGGCGCACTGCTCCACTTCCGGTGAAGGAAATTAGGAAAGTTCGTGGCACACGCATACCTGCATGTAGAGCACGCTCTGGGCCTGGAGGCCGGAGTTGTGGAAGTGGAAGTACTTGTTCCCGCGGCGGAACGGCGCGGCGTGGCGCGGGTGGTCGAATAGCCGCGTGACCTCGCGGCGCAGGTTCTCCCTGTCGGGGCACCCGGCGAGCACCGTCTCCGCTAGCTCCGCCTGCCTCGCCACGAACTCCTTCGTCTCCTCCGAGTCCGGGTCCTCCAGCCTGCGCGGCGCAAGGAATATAACCATAAAGCGAGAGAAACTTGAGTACACATAGGACGCGCGCGGTTGCTTGCCAGCGATAGGGATCCGGGATCCAAACGCCGTGGTAGTCGTCGACGACGGAATCGTCGCGGCGGGCCGGCGGGTACGCGAGGCGGACGGCTGTGTCGCCGGCTACGGAGCCCATGGCAGCGCGCTGGAGAAGCGAGAGGCTGCGGGGGCGAGGCGGCGGCGAGAGGAGAAATGATTTGAGAGGACGGCGTGGAAGGAGGCGGCGTAGGGGAACAGATTTATGCACGAGAAGCATTGCCGGCTGGGTGGGGACGACTCTTGACTACGGGTAGACACAAGACAGACAGGTAGACAGATGTTTAAAGAGACAAGCCTCTAAGATATTTTGGAGTACAAACTCTGTAGAATAACAATCAGTACTTGTTGATGTATATCTATATATTATCTTGCTTTAGCATCTTATCATATCTTATCTTTTACTTTAGTAGTTGCAATCCTATCTCTATTTTCGGTCTTTCACTTTAGTTGTTACAATATATCAACACCTTATCTTACTTTAGCACCTTATTATCATCTAACTTATCTTCCACTTTAGTCATTGCAATAATACCTCTACTTTCAGTCTTTCACTCTAGTTATTGCAATCATATCTCTACTTTCAGTTGTAATACAAACCACTTGGTCTTATATGATGTAACAAAAACTCATAGTTACGGTGGTTAAGCAATAGAGAAAAACCTGCTTTAAATATGTTTTCGACAACAATTGGTATCAGAGCCTAAGTTCTTCTATTTTCTTGTGTCGCGCCATGCATGTGCACACCAACCAGTCCACCAACTCCAGCCGGCGTAGAGCCAACGCCGTGTGGCTGCAGTAGTTGCAGACGTGGATGGGCGTGAGGCGCACATCGTTGCTGTGGAGGCGGCGGCTACGCAGGCGATCGAGACGGCCAGACAGGTGGCGACCGCGACCCAGGCCGCGGCCACAGCTGCTGCTGCTCTGCGCACGGAGGTGGAACATCCTAGAGGTTTGCGGAGCCCTCACATGCACCGTAACCTCTCACCATTGTCGGAGCGACGTCGTGGACGCCATGGTCAGTGCGGGTCACCAGTAGCCATCCAGACCGTCATCAAGGACTCCGGCGGGAGCACGCCGTGACCCATGCTCACCAAGACCAACTACAACGGGAGGGACGGGCGCCGCACCTGGGGAAGCGTCGCCGCGACCGCCGCGCCGGGGGAAGAGAAGGCGACGGGCGAAGGAAGGCGTTGGGGGAGTCACGGGCGAGCAGATGTAGGGAGGAAAAATTTGGGTAGTCCAGAGTAGGGGGCAACAGGAATAGGTAGTGAGAGAGAGAAAATAGGAGGCCAACAAATCTTAGAGTGTATTAGGCGGTTGGAGCTGGTTTTTTTGCCCTCACTACCCAAATTAAGGATAACAATCTTTTTTCAAATAACAAATTTACAAATAGCAAAAGTACAACTTTGGTATTAAGGGTCTATTTGGTTCATGATCACAACTTTCCACGTCGCAAGTTAGGTGTGCCACAGTTTCTTAAACTGTGTGTTGGGTTCACTGTTGTAACTATGGCACGCCACACTTTCTTGTTAGGTGTGCCACAGTTTCTTAAACTGTGTGTTGGGTTCACTGTTGTAACTATGGCACGCCACACTTTCTTAATACCCTGCCCCACACGACATAGACTCATTTTCTTTCCAAACTTTGCCACAAATAGCTTCGTTTTTACTTGCCACACTTTCTGCGGTTGTCACAGTTTATCGAAAGTTAGACGTGGCAACTTCAGACATGAACCAAACAGACCTCTAGTTTATGGTCCATAATATAAAGTTTATTTGGACTTTTGTATGGATACATATAAATAAGGTAGGTAGTAGAACCATATTATCCTCCCTATATTTTATTATTGCTAGTAATCACGCATGTGCGACGTACAAGTGTTTGTATGATAGACACTATTATGTAATTTTTATACAAAATGTTCAAGTATATGGTTGTGCTCCTTTTTTATGTATAAATCACTACAAAAATTTAAGTAATGCCATTGCAAATGCATGCACTCCTGAAAAAGAAAAGGGAAAGGTATAACTCTTACTTAAATGCACTAGCTCATGGGCCAAGTTGTCTTACTCCTACAAATTTTCTTGATCTTAAACTTTGTAAATTTTCTTGATCTTACGTTTTTAAAGGTGGCTACTCCATAGCCTTTTGGATTTAAGGTCTCACCGACGATCTATCCAAAGATTTTGTGTACTGGAAGTCTGAAATGCTTAGTTAAATTGAATCATCTATAAAATGGTATCAAAGATTGTATATAAATACAAACAGTTAGTAACTACTCTTGAAAGAACTCTAAGAAAAAGCTCTTCTTTGTAGATTAATTCCTTATTCACATGGTTGACTTCTCATGATGCCATCTCATCATTGAGAGCCTGACAAACAGATGAAGTGAGCTTCTTGATTCTCTCCAATGTCCTTAAGAATTTTAACACCATTAGTTTAGAAACTCTCTCCCGCAGAGAATTAGATTTAGCTACTCCCAATTCTTTCAAGTTTTATAGGATTGATTAGATAGAATTAGAGAAGTAGGGCCTAGCGCTCTGGATTTCGGATCTTCGTCAATAAAGATTGGTATTATTTCATATCTTTCTCTACGACTTTATTCTAATTGCATTATGTCTTTATTTATTATGTTCCTAGTTTGCTCTAGTTCTATAAGTGATATAGTTATGATTGATGATGAGTTCATGCATGAGTTTGCAAAGCGCTTAGCTCTTTTCACGTGGGAGTTAAGTGGTAGATCACATGTAGGCGTGGTGCTTAGATGTTATTTACCTGCAAATGTATCCTATTGGCTGGGTCGTGTGGTAGTTCGCGATGGTGACAGCTTCGTTGATTCTTATATAGTCCACCCTCCGTTGATAGGACAGGCAGAATTTGTATTGCGGAGTAAGTTTTGCTATGTTCTGATTTACTTTAGCAATGTTCCTTATACATGAATGAAGAGTCTTTTGTGCTATATATGATCTTGTAGATGCTTAGAGTAGATTATGACTTAGTAAATAGTAGATACTTAGAATCCATTCTCTTGCTAGTCCGACGTCACCTTACATTTATGTGGAGTAGTCTATTTCTAATCGCTGTGTTATTTACCCATGAGCTTATATTTCATTATCTTTATTATTATGGCTTACCCCCTGCCAAAGCAAGTGACTGTGTGACGAGTTTCTCAGTAGTAATCATGTTCTTGCAAGTTTATCTCTAGTCTAAGCCTTGATAGATTTTACCCCTGTTTTCGCTTTCGCCGTTCTCTTAAGCAAAATTATAAATAACAATACCTGGAATACTTATCCTGGTGAAATGCTACAATGAGGTATTTTATCTGTGCGCTTGCGGATAGAATAGATTATTTTCTAGAGAGCCCTTATGTTTATAAATACCTTAGTACGCTCTAGCACCATGCTAGGGATGACAACCTAGTATTCAAGTGGTGTTAGCTAGTGTCAACAAGCATTTCTGGCGCCGTTGCTGGGGAACGGTAAGGAAAGTCAGGAAGTCGGTCAAGGTTATTCAAATAAAATTTTAGACTAGACTATTGAGAAATAATTGCATAACAGCTACTATATAAATGAGAAATCATAGCAAGGCACCTCTGCTTTGGCAGGTTCACCCTGTTGTTTTCCTATGTTTATATTTTTTTACAGGGTATATCAGGATTGACTTTGGTGAATTAAATTCTTCATCATCAGAACCAAAGCAATCAAGGAAGAAGAAGCTAGCTACCAATTGTTGAAGTGATGGCACAGAAGACCTTACAGGAATTTTCTGCCCCAAGTCTTGAGAACATTCTTACTGGTCCAAGATTTGAAGTAGAAGAAGGAGTACCTGAGTTCGAGCTCAAGTCAAACCTCATCAACTTGATGCAAGCTACACAATTTAGTGGGAAGGCACACGAAGATGCTAGTGCACATTTGCAGAACTTCTTAGAGATTGGAAGCACAATTAGCATCAACGGAGTTGACAAAGACGTCATACTACTTCGCCTCTTTCCATTTTCACTAGAAGGGAAGGCGAGGAAGTGGTTCTACACCAATCAAGCAAACATCAAAAATTGGACGAACCTGTCAGATGCCTTTCTATCAAAGTTTTTCCCTATAGGCAAAACAACTGCCTTAAGAGGAAATATTGTCAGTTTCCAACAGCAGAAGACGGAAACCATTCCAGAAGCATGGGAGCGTTTTCAAGGATACATATCAGATTGTCCTCACCATGGAATGGCCAAATGGTTACTTATGCAGACCTTTTATCATGGATTAACCCAAAAGTCTCGTGAGTGCCTAGATGCATCTGCTGAAGGATCATTCTTGGAGTTTACAATTGGAAAAGCAGAGACACTTTTGGATAAGATAGCAGAAAACCAAAGCTGGTTCCAAGACAAGACTCAACATTGTCATCAAACTGAAGAAATACCAGAAGAAGTAAAAGCACTATCAACTAAGATGGAAGATTTGCTCCATTGGATTGGCCAGAGGGCCAAGTTCAAAGAAGATCAAAAGGCTATAGAGACAGTATACAAATATCAAACCACCTCAAGTCAACCCAATAGCAAAGGTATGAATTCAGGTAATATTCTCAAACAACCTTCATTAAAGGAGATAATTGCTCAACAAACTAAAACTAATGATGAAGTCAAACAAAGGCTAGATACAAATGAATCATTTTTAAAAGATATACACAATAAAATGGATTTTCTATTAACTGCCTTTGATGAGCAAAACACTCTTAATAAGAGGGTAGAGCTTAAGCTAGCTGTTGTCTTGCCTGTTGCCACTAACCTTGAGCAGGTAAAGAACATAACTACTAGAGGAGGGAGATCTACCAGAGATCCCCCACACCCAAGAGAGAAGCAAAAAACACCAGCTCCAGTGCAACCAGCAATGATAGAAGAAGAGAGACTAGTTGAAGCAGAAGATCTGCTACAACCATCAAGAACTGGAGAAATGAGGAAAGATTTTCACGACACCAACTATTTGCCATTTCCCAGAAGAAACAGAGGACTACAGTCGGATGAGCAGTTTGTTAAGTTTGTAGAGGTCATTCAAAAGTTATATGTCAACATACCTCTACTTGATGCCATACAGGTACCCACATATGCAAAGTACATTAGAGATATTCTTAACAAAAAGAGGCCACTGCCCACCACTGAGGTAATCAAGCTGACAGAAGAATGTAGTGCGGCCATCCTCAACCAACCACTAAGGAAGAAGAAAGATCCAGGATGTCCTGCCATTGATTGCTCAATCGGAGACCAGCACTTTAACAATGCACTTTGTGATCTCGGAGCAAGTGTCAGTGTGATGCCAGCATCAGTCTACAAGAAGCTTGAACACACAACCCTAGAACCAACATCAATGTGCCTACAACTAGCAGATCAATCAGTTCGACACCCGATGGGCATCGCAGAAAATATCCCAGTCAGAATAAGAGATTTCCTTGTGCCAGTAGACTTCGTGGTACTGGACATGAACCCCGACTCAAAAGTGTCCATCATCCTTGGAAGGCCATTTCTGAGCACCGCCAATGCCCACATTGATGTCAGTAAGGGAGAAATCAAGTTCAGCATAAATAGACAAGAACACTTCACATTCAAGCCCAGACCAGAGAGAGACTCTACAGTGGAGGAGGTTCACGAAGAGAAACCACTGGAGACACCATCTCCAGAGGAAGGCAATTCAGAAGTTTAAAAAGATTTGGAGGTCCAGCTTGGGGGACCTAAAATTCCCAAACCCTCGCCGGGAGGTAATTCGGTATTTATCCACATCATTTAATTTTTTGCATAATTAATTCTTGCATTAGTCATACTCATCCGTAGCATTATTATAAAAATCAAAAGTCCCATATAAATAATATTTGTGGTGTGTAAAAACCCATAATTATTAATTATTGTGGAGGCACAAAAATATTTTTCCATTATCATTTTTTAGTTTCAATTCTCATATTTTTCCTGCATTATATTTATTTATAGCAATCTTCTAGAAGCATGACCCACATCCTTTGGTCCCATATGTCATACACTACACCTTACATACATCATATCACATAATTTCACCCACCAACTCATCTCCACTCAACCAGACAACTTCCACCGGCCAACCACCACCTATGCAGCATTATTTGGCATAGGAGTGAAGCATGTGAGGGAGTGGGAAAGTTTTAGCCACAGAGGGCACTCAAGTGGGGCGCCCGCCCTGTTGGCCAGGGTGCCCGCCCTGCCCCCAGCTCCAACTATAAAAGTCCACCTCTCTACCTCATTCTCATCCCACACACATTCCAGAAAACATATGCAAGCTTGAGCTCTCGACTTTCAGAAGAAGTGATCTAGTGGGAGAGTGAGAAGGAGAGTGGAAAGGGAAAGAAAGAGTGGAAGAGAGTTTGGAAAATTTTTGAGATAGAGAGTGAGATCACCTAGTAATTAGTGTTCTCGTTGTCCCAAGCGGAAGTAAAAGTTGTTTAGGGGGAAGTGCTGCTAAAATTTATAATTCTCTCGGACGACTAACCCCTGGACGACTGACTTCTCGGACAGCTAACCACTAACATATTTTTCTCACATATTTCCACAAGTTTCTGTTTGTCCCTATTATTCTGCAGGATGTTTAAGAAAGTAAAGAGCGCGGCCAAGTCTCTCAGGAGTGGTACGAGGAGTTCGTCTCGACTCTCCTCACGCCAGTCGGAGATGAGTGTCGATTCGGCACCTCCGCAAGCTCCATCGTCTTCGTCGGGTGCACCAAACAAGGTCCTACTCAAGACAGGAGACCTTGGGCTCAGGAATCGCAGGGAGAAGGAGATTCTCCAGCAGTTGAAAAACAAGACATTCATTCACACTCCCACCATCGATTTCGCCTTACTCCAAGAGACAGGTATGGCTGCTGAATTTGACTTAATTTTTCAAATGATAGGATGGACGGACTTTTGGAATATCACTGAGCATGGTTCCTGTCTCCTTACTATTGAATTTCTTTGCACGTTACAATATTGTGAGGGGGAATTTCTTTTCGGATGTTCAAGCAGGACATTATGCTGTCCTGGAGAGAGCTGAGTAATCACCTCGGTTTTCCTCCATGGAGCATTCTGGACCTTGACTCCGGCTTGCCCAATTTTGAGAAACATCAGTTTTGGAGAGAAATCTCTAGGGACGAACTCTTTTACCAACCCCGAACTAGCGACATGGAGCATCCTACACTCCGGATGTTTCACAAATGGCTCGGGTACAATCTTTCCTTTCGTGATGACTTGAGAAAGGTGCGTGTGGGAGATCTACAACTCATTTATGCCGCCATAAACAAAATCTAAGTTTCACCTGTTACTCTTTTAGTTGCCCATTGGCTTGGCACACCTACTCTTCAGGGACCTGTCGGGTGTACTTCACTTATAACTCGTTTAGCCGTTAGCCTTAAGTTGTTAGAAAATTCATCGTTAGAATTCATTGAGGAACCTAGATTTTATCACGGCTACGACACTTTTAGATACGCATGGATGTTAAAAAGGGAAGCGGGGATAATGTACATGCTGTATGACAACAACACCAAGGTTCGGTTACCTAACCCGGACCTTGGCATATATTCTGTTCGAAATTATTTGATTGAGACTGCAGCACCGGTGAACCGGAGAGCTCCACAGCGCGCGGCATCCGCAAGGATGGCCACCCATCAGGAACATACATGGCAAGGAGTTGATCCCGGGCCAGAAGAGGCAGCACATCTGCACTATAATGATTACAACCCCAGAGTTCTTCGGGACCCAGGGGCGCGACACGTCCAGCCAGAAGAACCACCACAAGAGACATGGCCGGAGGGACAATATCACCAGTGGGAGAACCCGCCCTTTACAAGAAGGTACTCCACTAACCCATATGAAGCTTCAGGGTCTAGGCCCCAGCCCCAGTTTGATACAGGAAGATACTCCGACGCCTCCTACGCCTTATCGGGGGACTACTACCAAGAGACTGCCGCCTTCTACACCCCCACCGACAACACTCTCCTCGACATCCGCACTACGCAAGCAGAGCACGGAAGACTCCTGGAGGAGCAACAAAAATGGAACCAGGAGCAAGCCACTAGAGTGCAAGCAATAAGGGAAGACACCACAACCTTGAACAACAACGTCACGACCATGCTGCGCTACTTCAACATTGAGTGAAGAGAGCCACGACAACAACCAGCTTGGGGGAGTTCCTCCCCAGTTACCGAGTGAGTTTTAATTGTTTTTCCTATTTACTTTTTAGTTTTTCTTTTTCTGTTTTAGATATTTATATCTTAAAAAAAACTTAGAAAACCCAATAAATATTTTCTTTCTTAATTTACTGCATTCCTAAAAAATGAAAACCAAATAAAAAGAGTGTGTAGATAAGTGTGCTTTATTTTCCTATTTAGTTCAATCTCTAGACATAAATGAAGAAAATCCAAAAATATGTATGATGGAAATGATGAACAGTTGCTCTATTTACTTACCTTCAAGTGCCTAGCTTTTATATTAGAGTTCTCCCAAGACTTGCTAAAATCTAAAATTTACTATCTGTGGGAACATGAGCCTAAAACTAAAGTCCAGGTAAAAGATAAGACATGATATAAAGTTTGAGCTGCTGTTTATCTTGTTCTTACAACACTAAGTTCTGGAAATTTATTTTGAAAAAAAACCTGCAAATCACATGACGAGTTCCTAGCATAACATTCTTACCACAGCCATACTTGCTATAATTGCTGTATCTTTCGAGTTTCATTGAGCTGTGTAGATCCTTAGGAGCTTTTCATGTGGTTAAATCAAGATACCCACTTGAGCGGAAAAAATGGACAAGTGTCCGACAGTAGAATTAGGGGTATTTACTACCCACCTGAAAAAAAAGAAGAAAAAAGAGATAGCCCATGTTCTCTCCCAATAAAAGATCAAGAGAGGACGAGAGATAACAATATGAGGAACAGTGAGCGATAAGTTTTATCATCACCATCACTATTATTTACTCCACCACACATGCACATCTTGATTTAATTGTATGTTGAGTTCCTTTGGATCCGCAGTTTGATTAAACATATGTATGGGCTGTTGAAGTGAATCATGTCTAGGAACTCTGAGCTTTATTTTGAAAACTTATGCAAAACTCCAGAACAAAGGTGAGGTATAGACAGGAGGAATAGTACTTGGCTTAATTATTTTGTCTTTCAATTACCTAAGGCTTAAGTACAGGTGCTAATCCCCAAGACACTTCACTCTAATCTGGGAGAATTTTATATGAAAGCATGTGTGCCTGTCAGGAAAGAAAACATCAAAGCAACTCCTGATCCATCTGAGTTTTAGTTGTTTGCTCAGGGATGAGCAAAGGGTAAGCTTGGGGAGTTTGTTGACGATCCTTAAGTATCAAATTTAATTGTCAACTAAACATGGAAAAGGATCAATATGCACTAGACATCTAGATTAGGGTTTTATCTGACAGAATTCCACGAGTTTTGGTGTTTGTCTATTTCTGCAGGGGGTTATCAGAAAATACGGGCCCACACGTCGGGTTTACATAGAGATATTAACATGTGCGCTAATTTTCTATCATCTAGAAGACTCCAAAAGACACGTGAACGAACGGGAGGCCGAACGAGGCCCAGCCTAGGGCGCTCGCCCTAGGGTTTGGGGCGGCCGCCCTACTCCCATGGCCAATCAGTGTCAACTTCGCGGATTATGCTCCACCGACCTAAAGGATCAAGGAAAACCGTGCGATTAATGTCAGTTTGATCCGACGGCCCACGATCATTTGAGGGGGCTATATAAGCAGGGCCTCTCCACCCCAGGGGAGGAGGAGAAATCATTATCAGAGGAAGCCATCAAGTTTAGGGTTTAGAAACTCTCTCCCGCAGAGAATTAGATTTAGCTACTCCCAATTCTTTCAAGTTTTATAGGATTGATTAGATAGAATTAGAGAAGTAGGGCCTAGCGCTCTGGATTTCGGATCTTCGTCAATAAAGATTGGTATTATTTCATATCTTTCTCTATGACTTTATTCTAATTGCATTATGTCTTTATTTATTATGTTCCTAGTTTGCTCTAGTTCTATAAGTGATATAGTTATGATTGATGATGAGTTCATGCATGAGTTTGCAAAGCGCTTAGCTCTTTTCACGTGGGAGTTAAGTGGTAGATCACATGTAGGCGTGGTGCTTAGATGTTATTTACCTGCAAATGTATCCTATTGGCCGGGTCGTGTGGTAGTTCGCGATGGTGACAGCTTCGTTGATTCTTATATAGTCCACCCTCCGTTGATAGGACAGGCAGAATTTGTATTGCGGAGTAAGTCTTGCTATGTTCTGATTTACTTTAGCAATGTTCCTTATACATGAATGAAGAGTCTTTTGTGCTATATATGATCTTGTAGATGCTTAGAGTAGATTATAACTTAGTTAATAGTAGATACTTAGAATCCATTCTCTTGCTAGTCCGACGTCACCTTACATTTATGTGGAGTAGTTTATTTCTAATCGCTGTGTTATTTACCCATGAGCTTATATTTCATTATCTTTATTATTATGGCTTACCCCCTGCCAAAGCAAGTGACTGTGTGACGAGTTTCTCAGTAGTAATCATGTTCTTGCAAGTTTATCTCTAGTCTAAGCCTTGATAGATTTTACCCCTATTTTCGCTTTCGCCGTTCTCTTAAGCAAAATTATAAATAACGATACCTGGAATACTTATCCTGGTGAAATGCTACAATGAGGTATTTTATCTGTGCACTTGCGGATAGAATAGATTATTTTCTAGAGAGCCCTTATGTTTATAAATACCTTAGTACGCTCTAGCACCATGCTAGGGATGACAACCTAGTATTCAAGTGGTGTTAGCTAGTGTCAACAATGCTTTCTATCTTTTGTTTGTCTCAAAACTGCCCCCACAGCATAATCACTAGCATCACACATAATTTCAAATGGTAATGACCAATCAGGTGGTTGGATGATTGGTGCAGAGATGAGTGCTTCTTTAAGAATGTTAAAAGAATTCAAACATGCATCATCAAATTCAAAAGGAACATCTTAGCTAACAAGTTTGTCAGTGGTCTAGCAATATATGAAAAAACTTTTATGAATCAGCGATAAAAACCACAATGACCCAGAAAACTTCAGATTCCTTTGATATTCATAGGTGGAGATAGTCGTTCTATTACTTCAATTTTAGCTTTATCTACCTCAATTTCTCTTCCAGACACTAGGTGTCCTTGCACTATTCCTTCTCTAACCATAAAATGACATTTTTCCCTATTAAGGACTAAGTGCTTTTCTTTACATCTTTATAAAACCTTGTCTAAATTTTCAAGACAATCATCAAAAGTTTTTCCATAAATAGAAAAATCATCCATGAAAACTTCCTTGATTTCTTCAATCATATCAGAAAAATATAGACATCATGTATCTTTGAAAAGAAGCCGAGGCATTACATAATCCAGAAGATATTCTTTTATAAGCATAAGTTCCATATGGACATGTAAAAGTGATTTTGCTTTAGTCATCTGGGTGGATTGGAATTTGGTGATATCTTGAATACCCATCAAAAAAACAAAAGAAAGAATGATTAGCTAATCTATCTAACATTTCATCAATGAAAGGATCTTTCTTAGTTGCCTTGTTAAGTTTCTGGTAATCTATACACATACGCCATCCAGTGGCAGTTCTTTGGGGGATTAATTTATTTTTTTATTTTTAACAACAGTCATTCCCCCTTTCTTATGTACAACTTGAACCGGACTTACCCACTCACTATGCGGCACAAGATAGATGATCCCGGCATGCAAAAGTTTTAAAACCTCTTTCTTCACTACCTCCCTCATCACGTTATTAAGCCTACGTTGGGGCTCCCTAGAAGGTGTACAATCTGGATCTGTAGGGATGTGATGAGTACAAAGAACAGGACTAATCCCTTTAAGGTCTTGGAGTGAATAGCCAAAAGCAGAACGATGCTTTTCTAAAATAGTTATTAAGCGCAAAGATTCTTCTTGAGAGAGTCTATTACTTATGATCACAGGAGAATCCTAATCATTATTGAGAAAAACATATCTCAAATCAGAAGGCAGGGGTTTAAGTTCAATAGAGGGCTTAGGGGATTCTAGAAATTCATCGAGAGGATCGGGAATAGGATCATCCTCTTCCTCATCAATGAAGGGCTGAGCATCATCTTCCATGTTGGGTTTAATTGGGTCATCAAGAGACACTACCTTAACCTCTTCTATTGGGTCTAACTCGAGAAGTGGCTCCATCTTAGTATTAAGAGAATGAGTGATAGGCACAGAGAGCCCAAAGTTTTTCCGAAGTTTAATATTCAATTTCTCCGTTTGTCCTTCTTGAATAAGTCTTTCTATTGGTTGCCCTATCAACACATCGAATTCTACCACATCGAAAAGGTAAAAATTCAACAGGACTTAGGTACCATTAATAAAAATAGGAAGGGCACATAGAATTCCCAAACTTGGGACAATACGTCCTGAAAGACTTTTCAGTAAATTGGTAGTAGGGGCTAATGGCATGTCCTTTAGAAAATCTTAAGCAAATAAAGCAGACATGATATTAACACCTACTATTGGATTATAAAAAGTATCAAAAGGAGCTTTGTCAAGTTGGCATCGAATAACAATAGAGGGTGAATCTAAATGAATTATCTCAGGTGAAAGCTCTGATTCCTCTAACCACTCGTTGCTCAACACAGACACAAACTCTTTTGTTGCCTTTTTAAAGAATTCTTTCTCAGAAGGGTCTATGAACGATGGATTTTTATACTCCTGAGGTTTCTTCATGATATTTTGAGGTATTTCCATAATTATCAAAAAGTTTATCCTCAAATTCAAGCATAAAATTTAAAATTGGAAATCCTCCTCCTTCGGTGGTTTAGGATCCAGAATAGCTAAAGCTAGAGGTTGTGATGGTTCAGGCAAAATTTTAGGTTCAGCTATTTTGGTTTCTTCCTCTAACAACTTCTCATTCTCCTCTAGAAGGTTATCTATGAATTTCATAAGAATGTCTTTAGCATGTTCAGCAGTGATATGCATGAACGAACCTCATGTAGATGGATTAAGATGTTTTATGGTTTTCTTATTAAGGCCCACAAAGAAGTGCTGGAGAAGAATGGGTTCATCCAAAATAAGATTGGGATCAGAATCTACAAGAGTGTTAAATCATTCCCAGGCCTTACCCAAAGGTTCATTTTTTTGTTGTTTAAAAGTTAAAGTTCTGCACAAAGTTTGACAACCTTATAAATGGGAAAGAATTATAAACAAAAGTTAGAACTTAGGGCTTCCCAATTTCCTTTACTCCTCTTAACATGACGTCTATACTAGTGTTTAGCTTTTCCGATTAAAGAGAAAGGAAAAAGCTTCTATCGTAAAGTTTCATAAGACATGCCTTCAATGTGAAGACATGCGCAAATCTGCTCAAACTCACGTAAATGGGAATAGGGGTTTTCATTAGCCAGAAAAATATTGATCCTTAACCATTGCAATTAACTCCGGACTAAGCTCATAACTAGATGATAGGATGGGTTTAGATGATCCGGCTGGCTTAAGGCTCAGGTCCATGGGTGCTCCGTATTGGTAAAGAAGGGTACATACGGGCTCCATAATAAAAAGTAAATAAAAAACTAAAAAGATAAAAGATAAAAGTGTAATACAAGATAAAGCTAGACTCAAAGTTAACTTAGCAAACCGTTCCCGGCCCGGCAATGGCGCTAGAAATAATTGTTGGCATAAATTAAATGCACATGAGTTATAAGGTATCCGCAAGCGCACAAATAAATCTATCTCGTTGTAGCACTTTACCAAGATAATTCTGGTTTTAATATCGAACCCAAAGGAACAGTATATGAGTGTGTTCTAACTAGCTGGTCTATAAACTTAACCCGAATTCACAATCAATGTCAGATAATAAAAGGGGAATAAAGAAGACTACTAAGGACTGTCTACTTCCAATCTTGATAAACTTTATCAACTAAAGCTCAATTCGTGAACAATGTCTCCCAAGGAATAAAATCAGAGTTCCTTCCCTACGAGCACCAATTGGCTGACCATATCCTATCGACGGGAGATGGACTGGAAAGGACTCAACACAGCTGTCACCTATGTGATCTACCACCTTCTGGTTAATTAGGAGATATTCACAAGTAACACTAGTCTAAGCACCACGCTTACACTATGAATACTAGTTCAATCAAGGAGCTACCAAGATCAAAGCACTCAAAAGAGAGTTGTGAACTTGAAAAACAATAGAGGCAAATTGCTTATTTGAATTAGAAGTTGATTACCAAAGAATCTCAGAAGTAGGCTTCAGAAGAACTTGATCCCGCAAAATACAGCAGAAGAGAGCACCGACAGGTCGGAACTGCTCCAGAACTCTACTCTTGCACTCTATCTCTCTCTATCTCTAACTAAGACTAAATCCTATGGAGGACTAGTCTTCTCTTGATTGCTGGTCTAGATCCTAATGGAGAAAGAATTAGGATATCTGGCTCTGATCTGACTTGACTTCAGAGGGTTCTGCCCTTTATTTATAGCCTAGGAGATTGAATACGACCCCTTGGATCAAACCGACTTCACGTATGGCTGAGATGCATCATTGGAGGTGGTGAAAAATACTCTAGAAGCTCGTGGTGGCTTCCCACCATAGGGGGCCCGGCGGCGTAGGGGTGGGGCCGGCTAGCCGCACCTGGCAGTCTCTCGAGCCTTGTCTCGGTGTTGAGTCCTCTGGTGTTCTCTAGAACCTTTCCATGTATACGCCATAAAATTATCCTGCGATATCTTTTGATATTTAGGTCTTTTTAGCAGTTTTCTGTGGAAATCCTGCAGAAAATATAAATTCACCAAAACTCATGGAAACTGCTAGTAATAACCTCCTTCTCTATAATATTTATCTATTTTGATCATTTATGAAAGAAAGGTTGATGGTTCATGGTATACTTTTACTAACATCAACAGTGGTGTGCCCAAGTTTCCTCAGCCCTGAAGGGTGCTCAACTCGTCGGGTTCATCAAACCCACGACACCGCCGCCACCGGAGTTCCTCCCCGTGACGTCGACTGGCGACAAGTCGGACAAGAACGTTGACCCGCTGCCAAATCCCAAGTACAAGAAATGGGTTGCGAAGGAGGCGCAGAACCTTAGCTACCTGTTCACGTCGCTGTCCAAGGAGATCTTCGCCCAGGTGTCTACGGTGGAGACCGCGGCCAAGCTCTGGGCCACCATTGAAGGATTGCATGCCTCGTAGTCCCGTGCATGTGTCATTAGCACGTGCATGTAACACCCTCAGTGTTACCGTGTAAAACAACTCACTAAATCATGGCATAAGCATCATGTTTATGTGTTATTGCATGTGATCAATGGTGTAGATAAAGTCTTGTAACCTAAATAATCAATCAAAATGTTAAATGAAAAGTTATTCAACATTTCACATTGTATCAAGTAAGATTGTAAACCAATTTTTATTGAACAAAAATATTATAAAACACACATGTGACACTTAATGGAGTTTGAAATATGAACTTTGTACATGAACATGACATGCTTGCTGTTGAAAAATGATATTGCTAACTAGTATTTCTATTATCCTAAAAAATGCAATTGGAAATAGGGATCAGCTCAAAACTTAGAACAATTTCCAAGTTCATGGACGGACTAGACATTGCTGTGTTTAGCAATTTATTTTGAGGAATCAGGTTTAGGGATGATGTAGTGTTATAGCTCGATTTAGTAGTCTCATATACCATCTTGAGTGTAGTGAAGACTGTTTAAGTTTAGGAGCAAGGGTTTAGTCGCGGTGAGAGCTTTAAAATTCATGCACGTCGTTTACCTTAGGTGGCCTAGGCGAGTGTGCGTAGTCACCTCACGTAGGGGCTCACCATCGCCATATCTGGTCACTAGGTGCACGCGCTCTCCTGCGTGTGGGCCGGCCAGGCATGTCCTCGGCCTGGTCGTGACCTGACCGTGGTGTGGCTGCCTCGGCGGCTGCTATCGCTGAGACGCCGCACTGGCCGGCTAGCCGTGCTCGCTACGTGCAGCGGTCGCTCTACTGCCCCTGCCCCACAATTGTGTAGCAGCCACCGCCACCTCATGTTGCGTCTGTGTTCTGCACGCTGTCGTCCTGGTCCGGCGCCTCTGGAGCTGCTGCACGCATCGCTGCACAAGCACGTGGCCAAGCTCGTCGTCGCCATGCCATTTATGGCACTGCGGCCGCATGGGCCAAACTGGTTGTGGACGCGCGCGATTGTGCTTAGCACCTGCGTGTGGGCCTCCATGATCAGACCGATCGCGCCCCGCCAAGGCGAGGCCATGCTAAGCCACCGGTCGCGTCCCATCCCTCTCTTTCCCCTTTTCTCTCTCGGTTGTCGCCGTCGAGCCACGCCAACGCGTTAGCCAGCGAGAGGTCATCTCCATTCAATTCCGCACGTCTGTGCCTTCTCCCTTAAGTCCTCTCGCTGCCCAACCCCACCCATCCATGATGGATGCGCTGCCAAGCTCCAAATTGGCGCTTTTCACGTCGCCATGACATTAAGGCCGCGTCCAGCCGTGGACGCGGGCAGTCCTCCTACCATCCATCCCATGCCAATTCACTACACTACTAGCTTCGCCTTACCTCCCTCTTCACCCTGTGTGACTTAGCTGAACCGCTACCGCCTCCACATCGTCACTGATGCGACCGTGCCACCACAGTGCGCCGCCGTCAGGCTCGGCCGCACGTGCCTAGCCCCTCTCCGTCGCTCTCTTTGACAACCGTCACCACGGCTAGCACCACGGTAGTTTACTGAAGCTCACTCGCTAGCCAGTTAGGTTCTTAGGTGCTCTAGTTCGCTAGGGCAGCCACGCCACCGTTGTGGACGGCCGTGCACCGCCGCAGTGGGCTCCGGCGCATCCTATCGCCCCGCGCTGCTGCTCGGTGTAGGCGGGTGAACCGTAGTTGGAGGTCAGCCTGACCGACGGGCCAGTGTAGGCCTCGGGTCGCCGGCGGAGCCGCGCTGTGCCACTACCCGCCGCGGCGCCGTGCGCTGAGCCGTCGGGGGTGTGCGTGGGCGAATTAGGGAAAGGTTGGGGGTTAAGTGAGATGGCTTGTGAGTGAGAGAAATAATGTTAGTACTTAGTTGTGATTTAGGAGAAGTGCGAGGCCTCTTTTGCATTAAAGCCAGCGTGCGGGATTCCCCCGCCGCGGGCCGTCTCACGCTGCAGGCCGGCCTCGCGTGGGTCGCGCGTATGGGCCAAGCAGGTGATTTTGTTTTTCTTTCTTAAGGAATTAGAAATAGTTTTCTAATTTAGTTTTTGGGCTGATCTTTTGTAAATCATATGAAATCTTGTAGGTGCCCAAAAATGGTGAAACCAATTTTGTTAGATTCCCAAAAATGCGATCTACCTGTTGATGTAACTAGTTTAGGCTTATCTGTGATGATGCTGTGATATATTAAATCATTTGGGAGCGCTTAATATGATTATGATAATATTTGTAGGAATTGTTGTGGCAAATCTGTGATAGCTTTGACTCTGAAATTTTTATGGTAGCTTCATGGCATTATTAGGTGCTTGTTGTAATTTTTGTAGCCTCTGAATAGACTATTTACTAGGGTAGCTAAATATCCACTAAAACTTAATATGAATAAACACATAATATTGATATATAAACTTAAGCACTCGTTAAGTGAACTTAACACTTTGCTTGCTGGAAATGATAGTTAGCATAGTATCTTAGTCAATAGAACTAGCTTAGTAGTTTAGCATGTGTACTTGTATTTTAAGAAGTGTTGTTGCCTAAATACTAAATGTTGCATTATCATCACATGCATATAGGAGAATGAGTTGGTGGAGTACCTGACCCCCGGCGATCAGGAGTACGAGGAGATCGTGGAAGAGTATGAGGAGGAGGTACTCGTACAGGAGGAGGTCCCAGAGCCTCCCGTGACTGACACAGCTGACACTGTGCCTGCCCAAGGCAAGCCCCGGTGCATAACCCTTGTTTTTTATAATCATCGTATATATATTTGTTGTGCATCTACGTTGCAGGAATTATATGAAAACCACATGCATATATATATCTACCTAAGAGTCTTACTAGTGCAGGTTCGAGAAGTGCTTTGCTTAGGTTTATCGGTAGCGTGAGTAACCTGCCGTTACTCACAACGGGTGACTATTATTATTATAACTCTCATGATAAAATGATGGAAAGGAAAATTAGTGACCGAGCAGGGATATGGTATGGGTATTGGTGGGTGTAACAGGTTATGTCCCGTGGCTATAGGGCATAGCTTGGTTGGACTATTTTCCCTGTCTGTGTCGATTGAGAACCGTCCGTTGCTGTGGATGGTAGTCAGCTCACAGATTTATTATCCCGAGCACATACTTACTTATGGGAGCGGGAAGGCCCTTTTTAGACTGACTGATTGGAGGCGAGGATAGGTGGAGGTCTAAGCACCACACTAAGGCCGGGTCTCAAGTGTAAGGGCTCGGAGTCCAAGTTTGGATGGGGACCTGGACCCCTCGACAAGAGTGGAATGAGTTGGTCTTGTTTGTGCCTAGGGTACAAGCGAGGTGTGTGTTTTTTAGGGTACCCAGCTGGGCTACATTGATTCATGAATCACCATTTCTATGTGATGGTACGACTTGGCTGTGGTCCGGCACCGTAGTAAGAACTGGAATATGAAAGGTGGTGAAATGAACCTGATTGCTCAACCCTTGCTTGAAGCAGTACAGGTGCTTATTTAGAATAGTTAGTAAATGAAGTAAAGTCACTGCTAATAAAACTTGATTCTAAGGACGAACTATTAGTAATGCTTTTTGTAACAGAACCGTCCAAATTATAAGAGCACAAGTACAAAAACAATCACTGAAGTGATCAAATTCTCGCACTTGAGCCCATATAACTCCGGTAGTCCAATGAAATTACGAGGGATTTCAAACGAACCAACATACCAGCCAAGATCGTAGTGATTCAACATAACAAGTCAGATGTTACAACCATTTCACAAGTAATTGAATATACATCGGAGTTCAACATAGTTATTACAACTTAAGTTCAAAAGTAGCGGAAGCAAAGTAATTTGAAACTAACAACACCCTTATTTGGAATACATGCCAGTACCAAGGTCGACTTCCAACAAAAGCATTAGAGAGAAGATAACTTAGAAGGATCATGCCCGTGATCACACTCCGCCACTAAGGCAGGAGCCAACCAACTCTTGCAGTAGCCATGATACTTCACAACCTGCAACAAGTGGGGATAAAACCCTGAGTACAAGAAGGTACTCAGCTAGACTTACCCGTCATAAACCAAAACTAAGGTGACACCAAGGATCATGCAAGGCTGACATGAAGTGGACTAGCTTGACAACATTTTGCATAAAAGCTTAATATAGATAAGTAATCATTAATGCTTAAGCATCAAGTTAATTATTATTAACCTGTCATCTATATTAGAACCTATACTAGAGCACTCACTTTATTAGGAGCAAACAATATTAACCATAGCAGGTATAAATTGAGGCAACCTTTCCATCGTTATCCAATTAACCATCCGTTCAATTTAATGGAATCTACGTTGCCGCTGTTCAAGTCAAGTGCTCACTAACCGGGAGCGACGACGATTCGAATCGAATTCCTATCCAGCTGGAGGGGTATTTCTAACACTCACCGTGCAGACCCCTGCCAGGGTCGCACAGGCCACCTTTTCGTATGATTCAGGAATCGCAGGTCCGAATGATGTCGCAACCCCAAGGGCGACACTCTGCCAGGTGATAGGGACTCTAACCCCCCTTGGTCTCACGCCAATGTCCCCAAGCACATACTTTCTCTCCTCCAAGAAGCAACCTACCATTTGATTCCTGGCCTGAACCATATTACTCGGCTTCGCGGTCGGAACGACTTATCCGGCCAACTAAGTGTTAGACTGCGTTCAACATGACTCAAGAACGTACAGCGAATCGGTCCTTAAACGACTCAGACGGGGATAGATCCACACCCAAGACCTCCATGCCTTGTTGCTTCACTATCGTCATCCCGCCCGGTCTCATTTCATTTTATTAACACATGGTTCCATCCCACGATAGCAATATAGCTAACCGTGCCATATATGAATATCCCTATATCTCGCAGGTGACAGAAAATCACCTGACTTCTACCGCTTAAAGCAGGGCTAAGCATCTACTCGATCCTAGTCTATGTAGGATTCAGGGATTCATATATCTGGACAAGGAATGATATAATGCAGCAAGGTTTTCAACCAACTCCTACCACTTAATGCAACAATACTTATAACATATATATAATTAATTGCTTTGAAGGTAGGAGGCTTATAATGCTCTGGGGCTTGCCTGGGGTCTGACTCAAGTTAGAGTATGTCAGATGAATTCACTTGGCGAGCATCCTCCAATCTATCACTTGTCCGGTCCTTTTATCTTCGGGATGGATCCACCAACTCCATCTTCGGGTTGGGCTCCACATCAGGTCCTTCACGTGCTTCAGCTAGCGTACCTAAATGAGGTGCAAGATGCAAGTGCATGAATACATGGAAGTACAATAGACAATGCATCACATACAGTTAGCAAGAAAAACACCATATTACACTCCACATGCATAGACACTTCATGTTGATTAAATAAACATCACCCAACCTAATATAAAAGATGACAATCATATTAGGCATGGCACACAAGGTTTCACAATATCTCAGGTGTATTAACTTAACTACCCTCAAAGGCATAAGTCACACTTAACAATATACAAGCAAACAACTATAATTGAAATTTATCAATTTCTGGACAAGCAAACAGTAGCTTCATAATTCAATCATATCTGGAGTTTTATAAATCCAAATGACTTGCAAGAAGACATTATGGAAATATTATGAAATTATCTACATTTAATTTATAATCATCACAGCATGATTCCAAAGTTTAACATGTCGAATTTACAAAAACACAGAAACTGGTCTAACAAGACAGAGAGCAAGCAATTCTGTAACCCAACTTTAAATAGCTATAACTCCTAACCCACATGGCCAAATGCCACCAAATTTTAACAGAAGCTAGATACATAAATTATCTACAACTTTTGTATAAATAAGTTTTACAACAAAGCACATTATCATGAAGAACTTTGCTAAGTTTCCAGATCTGTCTAGAAACCTCATTTGCAAGAAATAATTATTAACTTATGTTGCAAATATATAATTGGACAAAACCAACTTTACCAACATGTCACCCATGACTAATGAACACCAGAAAACATAGTGTCCATTCCTAGATAAATTATTTTAATACATTTCTTAATTTATCTTAGATAATTAGGTGGAATTATGAACACATATCCAAGGTGCACAATAAATTCTACCAAAATTACAGTGGTCTACATATGCTCTCAAAAGTCTACTGTACAAATTTCGAGCCATTTGGACATGTATATCAACCTCTATGAAAAAGACAAATGGATATTGCAATAAATCATGTGAGAGCAAGATACACTAATAACTCACTCATATAGCAACTAAAATTTATGAAATTATTACCACACATCAAACATCACATGAATAGCATGTCACAAAAATTTCACTTCATTTGGAACCCTACATTTGCAGTTATAAAAATGACAAATACAACTAGCAATGAAAACCTAGATGCAAAGATCTATTTTTAGAACTAAAACTTTAAACTAAAACATTACATATTATAGATCCACTGCATAGATAATTTCACAAGGATTCCAAAAAGTCCTCATTTGCTATTTTATGATTTTTCTACTAATTACTACACACTTTCAAAGTTTGGCATAATTTTCTGGAAAAGAAAACCAGAAAAACGAAAAAGGAAAACGACTTTGCAACGGAGTCCGTGCAGTTCTTCCAAATCAACCTGCAGTACAAAGTCACTATTCATATGAGTCAGTAGTGTGCAGATAGGCCCCTCCCTTTAGTCGAATTGTCACGCGACGTCCTTCACGCGAACTGAACAGAGGAGGTTCGCCGGAGCTCGCTGCTCCGGCCGGAGGAGGCCACGTCGGCGGCGGGGAAGATGCGGGGAAGCACCGGGGTGCCCGGGCGCACCCGCAGGTGGTCTCGGCACGGCCTGGGGTGGCTCGTGGTGCACTGACCGCATGTGACCGCGGCACCGATGGCCACGGCGGCACCACGGCGGCGCCGTGGCATGTCGGACGGCCAGGGAAGGGGCGCCGGAGGGTCGGCCCGAGCCAGAGATGGTGGTGGTGTGCTTGATTGGGATGGGAAGAGAACACAGTAGCAGTTGGGGAGGGAGCTCTGCCGCACGGCAATGGCGGAGCTCGGTGATGGCATGCTCCGGCGACCGCGCTCCACGGCTAGAGTTGGCGAGCTCACGGCACCTGGAGTGAATGGCGTCGCGACTACGCGTCGCAAGGAAGGAGCATGGGCAAAGCAGTGCCTATAGCAGCAGCGGCGCTCCTGCACGGGAGCCGTCCATGGCGGTCGTCGCAGCACGCGCGTTCAGGGCGGAGCCGAGCGAGGGAGAGGCAGAGAGCGAGCTTGGGGAAGTGGAGGAGCGGCTGGGGTGGCTCGGTGTCCATTCCAACACGAGGAGAGGGCAAGGCACGCGTCCAGCCAGGGAGGGCGCGCCCTGGCGCATGGTGGCCACGTCGTCGGGCACGTGTTCGCCTCACGGGCATTTTCCCGAACACGTGGCGGGTGCCAAAGTGGGCGAGGTGGGTGTCGATTTTGGGCCATTTCTGGGCTAAATTTGGTCAGGGGCTAAATAGCAAAGTTGGATCCCACACAGAGCTCTACAACTTTCATTAAGATGTCATGATCATTTGGGCTCTGGATTAAGGGTTAATCACTCTCCAAAGTGGCACTGTCAACAAGTTGATGAACATTCAAATGCGAGCGCGGTTTATTGATTTTTGGGGGGTCAAACCTGATCAAATCCATCCCAACTTTTGTCATGGTTCTCTCCAAAGAATTGACTCCAACTCTCACTTTTGTACCAACTCAAGTTGTTTAATGAAAACTTGAGAACGCGGGATGCCACTCAAGTTGTCACTAACCTAGACTTAAATATTGCTAAGTCTGAAAACATTTAGAAGATTCAAAATGGTGATCCATGTTTGGTAGGCTTAGAGATGGATTTAGCCTTTGGCCTTTTAACCAAGTTTGTTGCATACAACTCAAGCTACAACTTTGATTAAGGGCTCATGGACTGGTTCAGCATGGTTATGGATATAAAGATCACCAAACATGTCAACATATTGCTGCACTCAAAAGACTTAGAAAGATTTCTAATCTTCCAAAAACAGCAGCTTATTCAGTCTTGTGAGCTCTATTTGACTAGGTTAGAGGCCAAACTAGATCTTGACCATTAAACAAAGTTTGTTGTACATAAGATGAACTATAACTTTTCTTTAAGGTCAAACCTCATAACTGGTACAGAAGTCAAACTTCCACTTTGGTCAAAGTAACAACTCGATAAAGCCTAAACTAGGGTTTTAGGCCAATTGGGGGCATTTTCTTGACATTTGCTCAACATGAACCTTTCACGACTTTTGTTGTAAAGTTCATCTAGAGTCATTTGATCAAGTTTTCAAGGTTTGGTTGATGGTCCATAATTCCATTCACTTAATGGTGCAAGTTCCAATAGGAATGAAACTTATAATTTCATGTGACCTTTTGATTCCAAACTTCATGAAACTTTTCCAGGGTCAATATAGATAGGTACCAAGGTAAGACACATGAAGATATGGCAATAAGACCATCCAAGCATATATCTTTGAAAATGGCCTATATGTAAAGCAATGATGCAGTATCCAACTTTAAGTTAGGCTCATCTCCATAGGTTGACCTTGACATCGTCATCTCCACTAATCTATCATGTTTGAGCTTAAACCCACTACTTAATTGGTGATAAACACCTGGGGTGTTACAGCCCTCTCCCTTAAAAGAATCGCGTCCCGAGATTCAGAATGGAAGACCTTTTAAGGAAGAGAGGCATGTTATCTAGTTCCCAACATTTGCTATAGCATTCAGCTACAAAGCTTCAACATCGGTGAACAATTTGGTTAAAGGCACTTTCTGATACTTACTCTTTATGGTAAAATTTGTCTAAAGAATTTTCTTCATTGACTTCCATGAAGCATTGTTACTTTGGGAGGAATCCAAGATAGCACGTACTGCATTCTCAGTGTACGGAGATCATTTGGTCCGTGAGCTGACCACTCACAAGTATCTGATTCTTAAGTGACCATAGCTTAGTCCGTATGAACTTGACACTAGACCGAAATAATCAGAAGTATACTCGTTGAAATGGCTCTATGTTCACATGGTTTTGAAAAGCAGTTCTCTACCAAAATGGCTTGAGTACAACCTTCCCAAAAGAGTGAGATCATAGACGACAAACATTCTCTGAGGTTATAGGATACTGACTAACCAATAGACAGGGTCTATGTTGGTCGTAAATGTTCATTCATTTAGACACCAACTAATGGAAAACTACTTGTGGTTCCATTTGTGCAGTTCTCTTTCTTTGATGACAACACTGTATTATCTGAGTTTGTCGAGGGGTCAGTGAATGTGATAGCTGACTCTGTCGGCTTCCTATTTCTGCCAACAGCTATCTAAAAGATTCTTTTATCCAAAGACAGTCATCTTGGTTGAAGCAGATGCAACCTCATGGGTAAGAACACTTTTAAGATAACAAAGATCAGTGAGTATTATCAATTATTGCCAAAGAAAGATGTAGCGAGGCCTTAAGGACAACAAAAGTTGTAAAATTTACTAAACCGCGGGGAGTAGTCTACCACCAAGCGATTGAGTAAAATTTTCCTTGGTGACTTAGTTGTACTGTAAGTTGAGTTGACTTGCAGCGTAGCAACTTTGTCAGGTCAACTTTCACCTTGAGGCTTCCTTTTTATGATCAAACAACAGCTCTAAGATGTGAAATCTGTTGTTTGACACTTTTCAAATTGCCTTTGATTTGCAAATTTACTCGTAGAACCCTTGATTGTCCCAATAATTGTTGATGAGAGAATATAAAAGCAAAGCAAAAGGGTGTACAACAGGATCCTTAAGACCACTTAAGAGATCGTCCAATAGAGTTATGAACAAACCATTTGTGACACCTAAGGGCACAAGGATGTTGATCGAAACTAGGGCATGCATTTCTCTAATTCTTCACCGCAGCTGATTGAACACCTTGCACTATCTGTGTGATTGTCCAAGACGGAATTGACTTAATCACAATGGCTCTAGGAGATAGAATTTCAGTCAAGTTGTTGGCTAGTTGATTAACTTCTTGTTGGTTATTGCTCTGTAAGACATAGCCTTCGTAGCTACCAAAGAGTCGTTACCTAGCTGGAGATTAACCTTCCTATTGGTAACTAACCAGTTGTCTCTCAACACTAAAAATTTCCAAATCTTCACTCTTTACCACAATAATCATGGTTGATGCAGAACAGATGGTTGCCATCGAAGTCAGCAGATAATGAGTCATATCAGAGATGGTTGATTTCGACGGTATGGCCATTATGCATACAAAGGTTAAAATTTGCATAATGTGATGATCGAGTCTTATCCAACGGATGACTTGTCCAACATTAAGTGTTGGGTGTCCTTTTTATCCAACAGAGATGAGATACGTTGCTCACTAGATTGAGTTGTCAATACTGGAACAACTAAGGAGAGTCACTTGTCTACCACCTATTGCGGTCTGTTAATGTTTATGTCGGTGACCTGTTCTTCAAAGGTTATCTTCTTAGCAACTTCAAAAGGAACTCCACTACTTTAGGTCTAAGATATGGATCTTACGATATGATATGGAAAGATAACCAAGAAAGGAACACGAGAAAATAATACATCGACTGTCATTTCATAATGGATTATGACTAGAAACTGTGATACCAGCCCGTGCCAAGCAGCCAGCCATGTGTCTGCAGCCACAGGAGGCCCTTGGTTTCGTCGCGGCACCATTAGCGGCTACTCATAACACCATTACTAAACGCACAACGAAAGTGAAATTTCCAATGGCACCAATGGGTTGTAAGAACAGACGCCATACAAGGAGGGATAGCAAGCAAAGGTAGTCACAAGGTTTAGAATCAACAGGGAAGCTATTCGCAGATCAAAACACTGCACAAGAGAACATAGCTCAATTGCCGAAGGCGACTGAGCATGGGACTCTTGCTTAAATCCTACACACGACTTGCGTCCACCGAGGGGAGTACCAGATAAAAGATTAACAGGAGATTCTATCATGTTGAGCAACAACATGAAATCAAGACTGATAATCATCTCGAGACTTGGGAAGGTTGGGGACAAATTAGGCAAATTTCAAGGCAAAAACCGATACGTAGTTCTAGATTGAGTTGATAAGGTAGATGCACAAATTTGCAAGCAAATGATTTTGAGGCCACAGCAGAGAGACATTGCGTCATACTAGCTAACCTTTGAGAGAGATAACCAGAAGGTCCAACATGGATTTGGGTACGGTCTCCACAACTGGCAACGTACGAACCATGGTCAAAGGCTAGCATTGATGGAAGTTAACTTGGTTGGTTAGTCGACAAGGGTCTTCCCCAAAGAGGGTTGTAAAACATCCATGGCTTATGCAAACATATAGGAGAACTAAACTTTGGGCTTTCGGTCAAGCAAAGACATGGATACAAACATTCAAAGGCTAACCACCAAGTCTACAAGCTCAGGCTCCTAAGATAGAGAACCTAATGGAAGACAACAACCATACAATTACGTACGTGAACATTGTTCTAGGATAAAGCTATGTGACCCTCGTATGCTCACCGAGGACACACGAGGTGACAACTATGGCACTAATTAGATAACAAGCATACATACCCGCATCATAACTTCAAGCACACATGAAGAAGCTTACACAAACGAACTCAAGCAACTATTACCAAGCAAAAAGCTCACACACAAAAATTATTACTAATCACTAGGCTCACCCCTAACAAGCTTTGTCTAAATCAAGAACTAACTACAAGTTTAGCCCAAAACAAACGCTAGCTAAGGTGGGTAACTTAGCATGTGCATAGAATCTGGACAGCAGCACAGTAGTTACTTGTTTCAACCATAACTGAGGTTGTAGACATCCCACAAAGGTGATCCTAGACTTTCTAGAAATCTTAGGAAGTTTTCCACCCTTTTGTTATTCATACCAAAAGCTAAATCACAGGTTAACATGGCCAAACATGCTGATGTTTCAGATCTGTACCAATATGGATAGAAAACTGACAAGAACTTCAAAAATGCATAACTAGAGTCCTAGAGACACAACAAGGCTGAGACTTAACTTTATATAAAGCTTATTAAGTTGTCTATAACTTTCTTATTATCATACTAGGATGATTCTATAGCTAACAAGGTCAAATAAGACAAAGAAGACATCTCTGCCCAGATTTGGACAGATTCTGTCATTCCACTTTGCATGCTCATAATTAGAGATTTAGACCACCACAATTAGTGCTATAGGACATTTTGGAAAGATTAGAAAAAGTACTACACTTCTTCTATTACCTCCAAGACATGATTCCTTATGCACATAGGTCAAACAAACCAAACATTCAGATCTATTCAAAGCACAAACAAAACCTGACAGCAAACTTCTAAAGGTCATAACTCCCAAACCATAAGGCCTAGGGTCATGAAATTTTAGGACAAGCCAAATAAGTAAGTTAGCTATAACTTTGGTATTCTCCATAACTACAGAAAACACCATTATGACCACGAAAGCATCACTACAACAGAAAACATTCTAGCAGCCAACATTCGACAAGCAAAACTAAGCTTGCCTTTGTTCTACTTAACAAGAGAGCACACAAACATGTTATTCTAGTAGCTCTAAACATTATTACCTTAGATCAACCAATTTAATTCATTAATAAGAATCACAATTACTTAGGTGAGGTCTAAAGCATTTGCAACCGCTTAACAACATATCCACCACTTGGCTAAACTAGAGGGCATCTATAGGTTCAAGCAGGTAACCACACTTATTTCTAGCAAAGCTAAGCACACACTTTTCTCAAACAACATGGAGTAAGGCATTCTTGTTTAGCTTCACACAAGAAAGATAGTGTACCACATCACTCACAAGTTACTTACTATAGAACAAGGGTGAGAGGAGTATAGTTATGTATTAAGGAACAACATGATGATGCATGCTTCGTCCTATTCGTCTTCACAAGATTGCCAACCTAAGGTGGTGATCACGTTCTATGTTGGTGGCATAACACGCACTCTCTCGATATATAGCTAGTCGTCAGCTACATTCGACTTACGCATTCGTGGTTAGCGTACCTGCAGAAAGGTTTCATTGCAGCCCAACATTTCCTAATTATAGCACACAATGAAACAGGAAGGTGAAATTCTAAGCACTCCCATATACATATACCCCTGTATACGTACATGTAGCACCAAAACTACCCGAATCATCAATTGTCACACCCAGTTTTCTAAAGAACAAAACCAGGCTAATCATATGTGTGCCCAGGAAGTCCACACATATGCCAGAATGAAAAAGTATCAGAAACAATGTTATTATATAACGTATACATAGCTAAATTAACACTTACATCAGAGTATTGCGGAACGGTGACTAAACTTCAGGCTCCATTCTTCTCAGGGACGGCTGACTGGGGGTAACATATGCCTAGCACTTCTACTAGTCTTCTGAAAACTCCACTACACCTTTGTCCTTCTTCCGAGTAGCATCTTACTACACACTGGAGTGTGGGGGAAATAGCAAGAGTGAGTCCATGTCGAACTCAACAAGTATAACACAGGGTTCATGAGGCTCAAAAAGGCTAGACACTGTTTGACTGCGTTTAGCTTTTATTCATCATGTACTTTAGCAATTGAGTAGCATCAAGGTATTCCAATTCCCATTAATGAACCAATGATCAATTGTAATAAGGATAATGAATAGCATTAACATGAGCATAACAATAATCAACAGTAATTAAGCATGATATAACAATGCTGATCATCTATCTGTAGATGTTCCAAGGCCGCTCGTATCCGTGAGCACGGCTAGTATACCAGTTTTTAACTCTGCGCAGAGGTGTACACTTTCACTGTGAGTCATGATTTCCATATGCTAAGGGGTCATGAATCCCTAAGCACAAGAAACCATATAAAGCCATTCAAAAGTTCGTCTAACAAGTTAGGGCCATTAGATTCACTCGGCAGGCAGATGTAGAACCCCCCTTCCCTGTGGCACAACAACCGCAGCCTATACACACTAGGCCAGGGGCTCGCACTACACCCAACGTGTCAAGCCATTCTTACGCCATTTAAGGTAACCACTAACAAGCTAGAAAAGGTCTCTTGAACAACTAGAGCCAGAGCCATATAGCCCTCACAGCTGTACTGTATATCCCGGATGATCACGTACAGATAAGTCCTTATGGAGAGAAACTAGAGCAACAATATAACCCCTTGCTCTAGCCCCCTTTTCAACAATAATAAAATCATCATTAAAGGTTGATTGCTTAATCCATTAATCAAAATTACAAGATCATTGTTCATGATTAAGCACTAGCAAAAGCTACCTAAATGCATACCCAAGGTTGACAAGGAATCAAGATATCAATAGCTAGGTTATAATCTCTATGGTTGTCAAGGAAGACACATGCATATGTATGATAATTTTAGTGAATAGGTAACAAGGATGGTCCTATGTTATACTTGCCTTGATCAAAGCTTCCCTGTTGATACTGCTGGTCTGGCTCAAAATAATACTCCTGATCGTCAAGAAACTGCTCACCGTCTATACTCGATCATCAAGCATCAACACACAATCATCCGAACAATCATACACGAAGCAAACAAAGAAACATAATTAAAACAGTACACCAACAGTAGCAAAACAGTATAAAAAGTTTATAAAACTCTTCTACACGTTACTACGATCACACAGACGTAAAGATCACGAAAATCGGACTTAAAACGTAAAAGTTATGAATTTTCTAAGATTTCCTATAGATAAATAATTACTTTAATATAAACTCGAAAATTAAGTTTTCTAAACCTACTGTACAGCTACACTAACATGTAGAGCTCGCAAATACGAACCTAACGCAACTTGAACGGGTCAAATCGGAGTTAAAACGAAGATTTTATAATCAAAACAAGATTATATGTGTATACGTATTTCTATTGTATTTCAGGATTTGTTTTACTAAAGAAAAACGGCCATAATACCTGCATGACGTGATGATGAGGTCATCAAACTAGCAAGTAAATGACAACAACGGGAACGACCTACGGCCTGCCCTGCCGGAGATGAACTGGAAGGCAACGGCTTGATCTTTCTCATCATAGTGGCGCTCGAATCCGCAGCTTCGACGAGCGTGGCTCAAGGGAAGGATCAACAGCAAGCTCTTGACATTCTTCATGTCTAGTTGAGATTCTGTGAACACCTCATCTGCACCAAGTTGTTTGAGTTTGTCTTTTGCTTCCTCTGACCCAAGGTTAAACTGCTCAGAATCTTCAGCTGCTATCTTCTGGTCTCCAACTTTTGCTTCGACTGTTGGTCCTCAGCTCCTAGTCTTTAGCGCTAACGAACCACGCTTCCTCTTCCTCTAGTAGCAGAGAAGCACCATCAATTGTCTCAATCAGTTTTTTTTGGATGTGTCTGACGTAATGTTCAGTTCAGAGAGAAAATCATATATGTAACTCCCAGCTTTTGTGTACCCCAACTCCTTAAATGCAATTAACAGCTCACCAATTTTTTCTCAAGTACCATTAAAAGAGCTTTGAGGATTGCATAGTTTTCTGGATCAAATTGTTTATCAGAAGATTTTTCAATGGACCTCTTTGCAGCACACAGTTTGATGCATTCATGAGCTTCCGCCATGCAAGCTGTGAGGTTATTTGGAAATAAATCAAAAGAGGCTGCATCTGCACATACACTCTCCAAGTTGTGTGCTTCGTCAAATATAAGTACTGCATTGTCCCTGTCTTAGCAAGTATCCGTACTGATCGATGTTCGTCTCTGGTGTCAGGCAAAGAGAGATCGTAGCCAGAAAGCAAGGTGAAATCGAGCACCTCCTTCATGATCGCAGGTGGGGGAAGGAACGTGCAGTCCCGGGCCACGGGGTTGCAGAGGCAGAGCTCATCTTGGTACGGTGCGTGACGAAGCAGCAGCAGTAGCCATCCATCACGCGAAGACAAGATCAGTTGAGACAATGACAGGTCGACGCCGCCAGCGGAGGCGGCCGGTATGAGCGAAGAGAGCTTCTCGCAGTGCCCAGTGTCGACGGCGGTCACCGAGATCATCGCCCGTGGACGCGGCGAACGCGCGTCCACTGCTGTGTCGTCCCAGCTGTAGTGGAAGAAGCCAATCAGGAGGTTGGGATTGAAACGATCGGGGCATGGCCCGAGGCTGGACGCGTTGCTGATGATGGCGGTGCTTTCCAGGCAGCGGCGGCGACAACAGCGGCGGCGGCGACAACAGCGGCGACGGCGGCAATAGCGGCGGAAAACAGGGCTAGCAGGCAGGCCGGACATATATATAGGGAGGAAGACTCTCCACCTTCACGTCAACTAGCGATATGGTACTAATTGACGTTGCACCCTCCATCTTTACTAATAGGCCTAATTAATTATTAAAGCCCATTAGTAAATAAATGAATGGACATTTAGGATTATTGCACACAAGCTTTGGTGGAAGATAAGATATTTATTATTTTCGGAATTAATTAATTTTGTGGATAAAATAATTCTAGAAAAGTCCAGAATTATTATTTAAGCCGCGAAAAATACTCCGAAAGCTCCGAAAATTCGAGGGAATTTTCTAGAGACATTATGGAACATGAGGAACCCAAATAAAGTATTTGGAGCTTATGAAAAGATGGATGAAGAGATCAAAGAAAAAGATTAAGCTCACGGAAATTGGAATTTTAAATCCAGAAAATGCCAAAAAGTTTTCCGATGAGAAGTAAACGTCGTCCTACGTATTTTGAAAATAATAGCACTCACCAACACCAAAGACAAGCATCACACAAACACCACATTAATAATTTAATATGAAAAAGTTTAAAACCACAATTTTCTATATTTAAATTAGCAGCAACTTATCTTATCTAATAAATTTATTCAAACATTGAAATTATTTATTTTATTTAGTGTTTTTCATGCACAACCCAAAATAGAAAATTTTGGGTGTGACATCAATCACCTACAATTAAGTACCTTCATATATACATGTGTGTAACATGCAAATAATCCAGTAACCAAAACTAGCTCTCCCTTAGACCGAGGGTTGGACGGTCATGCTCTCACAACTCACACTTACCTGAGCGTAGGTGCGACGTTGCATAAAAGTAAACTAGCAACATATATGGCTATTTCATATATGAAGGCTACCTCTAATCTGACACACCAGGTAGCATAGTGTGGGAGAGTTATCACACATACATACCTTGGCCTGGGCGTAGATGCATAAATGAAAAACCCCCAAGTTAGTACTTATATAAGTGTTGATGGTCCTTAAGTACCAAATATAGTTATCAAATAAATAAAGAAAAGGATCCAAATGCAACCAACACCTAGACTTAGGGTTTTATCTGACAGAATTCCACGAGTTTTGGTGTTTGTCTGTTTCTGCAGGGGGTTATCAGAAAATACGGAGGAAAGGCCCACACGTCGGGTTTACATAGAGATAATAACGTGTTCACCAATTTTCTATCATCTAGAAGACTCCAGAAGCCACGAGATCGAACGGGAGGCTGAACGGGCCCGGAGGCAGGGCGCCCGCCCTGCTCCCTAGGGCACCCGCCCTGGCCTGAGAGCCAATCAGGCTCCGTCTCGCGGATTATGCTCCACCGACCTAAGGGATCAAGGAAAACCGTGCGATTAATGTCGGTTTGATCCGACGACCCACGTTCACTTGAGGGGGCTATATAAGCAGGACCCCTGGCCCCTGGAGGAGGCACTCCCTCATTCTCAATTCCTCAAACCCTAATCTCAGGAGGAGAGTCTCTGATCAAGCCCTAGAGCCACCACATCAACTAGATCTCTAGTATAGCATAGCTACATAGGATTAGAACTAGAAGGAGTTAATCTTCGATTGGTTTCCGGATCTGTCAAGAGGATTCTTGGTAATTCCTTTACTGTTCTTCATTGTTCATCTTTGTTCTTCAATATTATGAATACAACTTTGTTCTATTTCAATATATTGATTATGACTATGCTCTACTTGTTTACGTTTGCAATTATATTGTTCTTAGTTTATCGTAGTTATATGCTTAGCTTAGTTAGATTGGAATTATATACATGTTTAGGATTGTATAGCGTTTATCCATCGGATCCATGGGTAAATGATAAATATTGTGTAGGCGTGGTGCTTAGACCATATTTATCTGCGATTGCACCTTATATGCCGGATCGTGGGGTGGTCCACGATGGTGACAGCTTCGTTGGTTCTTATATAGTCCCCCTCCCGTGTGTAAGGCAGGCAGAGCAACATTATTACGGGGGTGTGATTGCTATGTTTCTCATCTTCCTTGATAATATCACTATGCATGGGCGTAGTCCTTTCTCGCAATGATTGCCAAGTGTACTTGCACTAACTATGATATGCTAGACTTTATAGTTAAGAATAACTTAGGAAATATCCTTGTAGTTCGTCCTAATATCATGCTAATGACTTGCTAGAATATCTGTTGAGGTGCTTATCATTATTATATGTGGCTAGCTGATCAGATTAATTATCTTTGTCACCATTCATACTTTATCTATATTTTATGTGACACTTACCCCTGTATGCAAGAGATAGATGAATGCTCTCACTTATACATGCAATGATTGATACTCATTCCTATATTCCATTCCATAATCAACATTGATGTTAGTAA
This sequence comes from Saccharum spontaneum, assembly GCA_022457205.1. Lineage (NCBI taxonomy): Eukaryota > Viridiplantae > Streptophyta > Magnoliopsida > Poales > Poaceae > Saccharum > Saccharum spontaneum. The sequence goes on along the minus strand of CM039607.1, from coordinate 22,123,675 downwards.
TCCCTTCCCAGTGGTAAAAATATAAATAACGATACCTGGAATACTCCCCGGTTAAAATGCTACATCGGTATTAATCTGTGCGCTTGCAGATCTTATTTATTATTTATTTAGAAGAGCAGTTGCATATTTCAATACCATGTCTCTCATGTCATGCTGGGGATGACAACTTGGCTTAAGTGGCATGAGGGATAGGTTCGGCATTTTTGGCGCCGTTATCAGAATTAGAAAACTAAGTCTACTTTTGGTAATGACGTTAAGAATGCCCAACAAGCATTTTTGGCGCCGTTGCCGGGGAAGGTTGATTTACTAACAAGGAATGAATACAGAATTTGAGTCATCATTCGCATCATTAAGTGATTGAGATCATCAATTCTCCTATACAGATTTACCCCTGTATTTTTCTATTCTTATTGTTTTGCAGGGTGATGTATGAATAGAGGACATCTTCCAGAAAATTTTGACAACCCCGAAGCATTAATCAGATGGCAAGAGCCAAGCTCAAGAAGTCAACACTTCGACGCAACACTTCATCCAATTCAGAAGACCGCCGAAGTTTCATCCGGAATTTGTCAACAGAGTTCGCAGCCATGGCGAACAAGATGATCCGCGAGTTCTCAGCTCCCACTACGGACAACATCCGCACTGGACCTGCCGCGGCCATCGACAAGAACTTTGAGCTCAAGCCAGGGCTCATCAACATGGTACAAGCCAACCAGTTTTGTGGGAAGCCGCACGAAGATGCAAGTGCTCATCTCCAACACTTCCTAGAGATTTGCAGCACATTCACTTTATTAGATGTTCCCAGAGACGCCATACTACTTCGCCTTTTCCCATTCTCACTATTGGGGAGAGCGAAGCAGTGGTTCTACGTGACGAAGGATAAGAACACTACGTGGGCACTCTGCTCTACGAACTTTCTGGCTAAGTTCTTTCCCATGGGCAAGTCCAATGCTCTCCGTGGGAAGATTACAAGTTTTCAGCAACAACATGATGAATCCGTTCCAGAAGCATGGGTGCGCTTTCAAGATTACATCCTAGAATGTCCCCATCATGGAATGGAGAGCTGGCTACTTATGCAGACTTTCTATCATGGGCTCATCACTAGTGCTCGTGAGACCATGGATGCTGCAGCTAGAGGCGCATTTCTATCACTCACCATACCACAAGCTACAGCCCTTGTGGAGAAGATGGCGTCCAACCAAGGTTGGAACGAAGAGAGGATCCAAACACGCAAGAAGGGTGGAGGTATGCACCAGCTCAAGGAGGTAGACATGCTGTCTGCAAAGTTAGACCCACTCATGAAAAAGCTCGATGACAAAGCTAGAGACAAAAGAGAAGTCATGAACGTCTACGACTCTCACATGACTTGTGAGGAATGTGGAGATACTAGACACTCAGGCAATCACTGCCCTGAGATGCTTGAGGATGCAAGGTACATCAACAACAACAACTACAACCGTCCTCAACAAAATCAAGGTTGGAATCAACAGAGGCCTAACTACTCAGGTAATTATCAAGGTAATAACTCTTACAACAACAATAATAATTTTCCACCCCTGAGAGAGTTAGTGTCTGATCAAGGAAAGCTAATGGATAACTTGTCTAAGAAATTGGCATCCAATGATAAAATACTAGAAAACATAAATAATAGAATGGATAATTTCTCTACTGCCATCAAAAACCAAATTAGCTTTAATAAAATGATTGAATCTCAGTTAAATCAAATAGCTGCTGCTGTTCCTGCTACTAACCCCGGTATACCATCACAACCGGAAGGATTAGAATCTGCAAATCTTGTAGACATGTTTGATGCAGGTAACTATTGGAGTAATCCCGCTGTCGGAGTACATAATGACCTTCTACCAGTCAAGAGAGGCGATCTAGGACGCCTCGTCATCCCGATCTCCATCGGCATGGTGGACTTCCCAGAAGCACTCTGCGACTTTGGCTCCAGCGTCAACATTATGCCCAGGGTACTCTATGAAAAATTCTCTACATATCCTTTATCAGAAACAACTATGTGTTTGCAGCTTGCAGATCGGACACTAAGCTTTCCTAAAGGAATATTAAAGAACATGTGTGTCCGAGTTGGTACCTCGTACGCTCCAGCTGACTTCGTGGTGATAGAGACCGGGTCCGATGAGAGGTCACCGGTTATTCTAGGAAGGCCATTCCTGAACACCTCGGGAGCTGTCATCTACGCCAGCGCTGCGAAGATCAACTTCAACGTCAAGGGGAGGAAGAAGACGTTTTCCTTCAAGAACAAGATTACACAAATTCCAGAGCAACCCCAACATGAACCAAGGAAGAGGACCAACAGGAGGATCAAGCAGAACAAGAACAACCAAGGATGGACCGAATCAGCTAAGATGGTCACTGCAGTTCAAGGAGGTCAAGATGGTCGACTCAAGTCGCCCTTCCTGAACAAAAAGGACGACCCAGGTATGCCAAGCATTGAGTGCTCAATCAATGGATACTCCTTTCAGAAGGCGCTCTGCGACACTGGATCAGGTGTCAACATAATGGCCACAGTCACCTATCAGCTCTTGTACGGAACCATGCCCTTAAAACCAACATACACTCAGCTCCAGATGGCAGATCAGACATCCCGAAAGGTTGAAGGTATAGTAACCGATGTCCCTGTTAAAATTAACGATCATTTTGTCCATACAGACTTTCAGGTCATTGACATGGGAGACGACGAGTACGATCCACCCATCATCCTAGGAAGACTGTTCCTAGGCACAGTCAAAGCAATCATCTACATTGGAACCGGAGAAGTCCATATGCATTTCCCCTCTGAGAAGGTACGCCGCTACTTTAATGACCCTAACTATATAGTTGAAGATTCTAAGCAGGTTAGGACAAAAAGAAGGCGACGTAACCGTAACCAAAGGAGGCAAACCATCAAGGACGTATGGGCAGACTATGAAGGAGAGGTCATAAGGCCCGATGATACACAACAGGAGACCGAAGCACCAAGTCGGGTATGGAAAGCGAAGACAGTTACACAAGAAGAGGAGGCGCTGCCGGAACCACCGTCTACGCCACCCAAATCCCAGGACAACTAAGAAGAAAAGAAGTCCTGTTCGGAGGACTTAAAAACACCGAACGCTGTGCCAAGAGGTAAACTTGGTAGTTATCATTTTCCCTTTAATTATTGCTCAGTTAATCATGTTCATTCCGTCTAAAAAAATGTTGAAAACAGTAAGCCCCATGTGAGTATGCGAGTGGCATAAAACCCATAAGTACATTCACTGTGGTGGCATAAAAAAAATAATATATATTTTTTCTGTTCTATAAAAATGAAAATAAAAATAGAGAGTGACATTTATCAAGGAAGCTCAAACATGATAAAGGCTAGATATTTATGCTAACGCTTAATCAAGTTCCATGAAGCTTTGTTGTCTATTTGAGCTCCACATAATTCAGGAAGACTAGCAGACGGAGGATATCCTAATCGTTGTCAGGGTGCTGCCGACATTCAAATACACCTCTGCACCTGCTAGCTACATTAGAAGAAATTACATCAAGATCCAGCTTGGGGGAGAGCACCCCCATTTATCCCGATAAGTATTTTTATCTACATTTATACCTATGCTTTATTAAAATAAAAAGATGCATAATCATGAAAACCCAAATAAATATTTTGTGTTTATATATATTTGCTTAGTTTAATAAATAAATAAAGTAGCTATGCTAAACTGAATCTTGAAAATAAAACTCTAGCATGGATATGATGAATAGTTGCTCTGCCTAATTTTCAAATTTGTTCTCTCTCTAGTTTAGACATAACTGTTATAATTTAAAACTGGCTCTAAACCTGAACTAGTGGGAAAAGAACTTGATCTAAAGTCTAAGTTGTTAGCGGATATGATATGGGAAGGTTGAGCTGCTGTTTATCTGTTCCTAGAGATGCTAGAATTCTAGAGAATTATATCTTTAAAAAAATCTTTAAAATGTTGCATGATGAGTTCCTGTATGATGAGAGTTTAAATTCCTACCACAGCCATATATACATGCTTGTTAGATTAAGAGCCGCACTTTTACTACTTACTGCTTATGGGCATTGAGTGTGGTCAAGCTGTGTAGACCCTTAGGAACTTGTCATGTGGTTAAAATCAAGATTCACTTGCACGTTCACTCATACATGCTGCTTCTACTCCAGAAGTACGCATCCACATATATCCACTCATTTCCATCTCCAGATTCACCCAAACTTATTCTACTCCTGACCCGGGAGAGAATAGCCAAAAACATTATCCCATTCCTGTTATTCCCTGTGAAGTTAATGCTCAAGTCATTTCTACTACCACTTGCTATATTTTCAAAAGAGGGAGATTGCTCTAAATATATATATATATATATATATATATATATATATATATATATATATATAAAACGAGGAAATAAAAAGGAGCAAGTGCTCGGAACCTCGAAGAAAGAAAAAGTGAGATGAGAGGTAAAAATGGACAAGTGTCTGACAGTAGAATTAGGGGTACAAGATACCCACCTAAGAGAAAAAAAAGAGAAAAAAAATATAGAGCATCTCATTCCCCTCAAAAGTTTTAAAAAGCAAGAAAGGTATGTATTCCCTCAAAAAGAGCATTAGACTTTTGTTATCACCATCATCACCATACACCACTCATTCACCACACATGCACATCTTGATTTGACTTATTGACTTGTTTCTCTGGATCCATGGTTTGACTATGCAATAAATGTTCTATGAGTATGTATACTGTATCTCCCACCTATGAGCTCTAGATATCAAAGCCTTATTAGAGTAGGGTGAGAGAGAAGGCAATGTCACTACGCCTTATACCATAAATACCACATACTTTGAGAGAGAAGGCATATACCATTACTGCCTTGGTAAGGATCCAGAAATACCACAAAAGAGAGACCCGAGAAAGTCATACAAGGAATCTCTGAGTTTTATTTGAAAATCTGCAAAAAAAACTCCAGAGCTATAGCTGATCAAGAATAAGAGACATGGCGTTTGACTAGACCGTTCTATCTTTTAACCACTCAAGATGCAGGTGACGGTTGCAAGCCCCATGGTGAAAGGTAAAATGAGTAAGTTTTAAGTCTTGACAGTTTACTCTAACTCAGGGATGAGACCTTATTTGAAAGCATATGTACCGTCAATGTTCAAAGGCGTTGCAGCAACTTCTGATCCATAATGAGTCTATCCTTGCTCAGGGACGAGCAAGAGGTAAGCTTGGGGGAATTTGTTGATGGTCCTTAAGTACCAAATATAGTTATCAAATAAATAAAGAAAAGGATCCAAATGCAACCAACACCTAGACTTAGGGTTTTATCTGACAGAATTCCACGAGTTTTGGTGTTTGTCTGTTTCTGCAGGGGGTTATCAGAAAATACGGAGGAAAGGCCCACACGTCGGGTTTACATAGAGATAATAACGTGTTCACCAATTTTCTATCATCTAGAAGACTCCAGAAGCCACGAGATCGAACGGGAGGCCGAACGGGCCCGGAGGCAGGGCGCCCGCCCTGCTCCCTAGGGCACCCGCCCTGGCCTGAGAGCCAATCAGGCTCCGTCTCGCGGATTATGCTCCACCGACCTAAGGGATCAAGGAAAACCGTGCGATTAATGTCGGTTTGATCCGACGACCCACGTTCACTTGAGGGGGCTATATAAGCAGGACCCCTGGCCCCTGGAGGAGGCACTCCCTCATTCTCAATTCCTCAAACCCTAATCTCAGGAGGAGAGTCTCTGATCAAGCCCTAGAGCCACCACATCAACTAGATCTCTAGTATAGCATAGCTACATAGGATTAGAACTAGAAGGAGTTAATCTTCGATTGGTTTCCGGATCTGTCAAGAGGATTCTTGGTAATTCCTTTACTGTTCTTCATTGTTCATCTTTGTTCTTCAATATTATGAATACAACTTTGTTCTATTTCAATATATTGATTATGACTATGCTCTACTTGTTTACGTTTGCAATTATATTGTTCTTAGTTTATCGTAGTTATATGCTTAGCTTAGTTAGATTGGAATTATATACATGTTTAGGATTGTATAGCGTTTATCCATCGGATCCATGGGTAAATGATAAATATTGTGTAGGCGTGGTGCTTAGACCATATTTATCTGCGATTGCACCTTATATGCCGGATCGTGGGGTGGTCCACGATGGTGACAGCTTCGTTGGTTCTTATATAGTCCCCCTCCCGTGTGTAAGGCAGGCAGAGCAACATTATTACGGGGGAGTGATTGCTATGTTTCTCATCTTCCTTGATAATATCACTATGCATGGGCGTAGTCCTTTCTCGCAATGATTGCCAAGTGTACTTGCACTAACTATGATATGCTAGACTTTATAGTTAAGAATAACTTAGGAAATATCCTTGTAGTTCGTCCTAATACCATGCTAATGACTTGCTAGAATATCTGTTGAGGTGCTTATCATTATTATATGTGGCTAGCTGATCAGATTAATTATCTTTGTCACCATTCATACTTTATCTATATTTTATGTGACACTTACCCCTGTATGCAAGAGATAGATGAATGCTCTCACTTATACATGCAATGATTGATACTCATTCCTATATTCCATTCCATAATCAACATTGATGTTAGTAATCCCTTCCCAGTGGTAAAAATATAAATAACGATACCTGGAATACTTCCCGGTTAAAATGCTACATCGGTATTAATCTGTGCGCTTGCAGATCTTATTTATTATTTATTTAGAAGAGCAGTTGCATATTTCAATACCGCGTCTCTCATGTCATGCTGGGGATGACAACTTGGCTTAAGTGGCATGAGGGATAGGTTCGGCATTTTTGGCGCCGTTATCAGAATTAGAAAACTAAGTCTACTTTTGGTAATGACGTTAAGAATGCCCAACAATAAGCCACCTAATAATTCTTATATGGGCATAAGGAAATTGACCACTGGCATACTTAGATTTAGAATTCATTTTTCACAAACCTATATATAGCTATAAGTTGATAAAACTGATTTTATAAAACAAAACATTTGTTTTAAATACACATACGACAAGTTTAATGTTGAATCTTGCTCCGATACCAGCTGTAACAGAACCGTCCAAATTATAAGAGTACAAGTACAAAAACAATCACTGAAGTGATCAAATTCTCGCACTTGAGCCCATATAACTCCGGTAGTCCAATGAAATCATGAGGGATTTCAAACGAGCCAACATACCAGCCAAGATCGTAGTGATTCAACATAACAAGTCATATGTTACAACCATTTCACAAGTAATTGAATATACATCGGAGTTCAACATAGTTATTACAACTTAAGTTCAAAAGTAGCGGAAGCAAAGTAATTTGAAACTAACAACACCCTTATTTGGAATACATGCCAGTACCAAGGTCGACTTCCAACAAAAGCATTAGAAAGAAGATAACTTAGAAGGATCATGCCCGTGATCACACTCCACCACTAAGGCAGGAGCCAACCAACTTTTGCAGTAGCCATGATACTTCACAACCTGCAACAAGTGGGGATAAAACCCTGAGTACAAGAAGGTACTCAGCTAGACTTACCCGTCATAAACCAGAAATAAGGTGACACCAAGGATCATGCAAGGCTGATATGAAGTGGGCTAGCTTGACAACATTTTGCATAAAAGCTTAATATAGATAAGTAATCATTAATGCTTAAGCATCAAGTTAATTATTATTAACCTGTCATCTATATTAGAAACTGTACTAGAGCACTCACTTTATTAGGAGCAAACAATATTAACCATAGCAGGTATAAATTGAGGCAACCTTTCCATCGTTATCCAATTAACCATCCGTTCAATTTAATGGAATCTACGTTGCCGCTGCTCAAGTCAAGTGCTCACTAACCGGGAGCGACGACGATTCGAATCGAATTCCTATCCAGCTGGAGGGGTATTTCTAACACTCACCGTGCAGACCCCTGCCAGGGTCGCACAGGCCACCTTTTCGTATGATTCAAGAATCGCGGGTCCGAATGATGTCGCAACCCCAAGGGCGACACTCTGCCAGGTGATAGGGACTCTAACCCCCCCTTGGTCTCACGCCAATGTCCCCAAGCACATCCTTTCTCTCCTCCAGGAAGCAACCTACCATTCGATTCCCGGCCTGAACCATATTACTCGGCTTCGCGGTCGGAACGACTTATCCGGCCAACTAAGTGTTAGACTGCGTTCAACATGACTCAAGGACGTACAACGAATCGGTCCTTAAACGACTCAGACGGGGATAGATCCACACCCAAGACCTCCATGCCTTGTTGCTTCACTATCGTACTCCCGCCCGGTCTCATTTCATTTTATTAACACATGGTTCCATCCCACGATAGCAATATAGCTAACCGTGCCATATATGAATATCCCTATATCTCGCAGGTGACAGGAAATCACCTGACTTCTACCGCTTAAAGCAGGGCTAAGCATCTACTCGATCCTAGTCTATGTAGGATTCAGGGATTCATATATCTGGACAAGGAATGATATAATGCAGCAAGGTTTTCAACCAACTCCTACCACTTAATGCAACAATACTTATAACATATATATAATTAATTGCTTTGAAGGTAGGAGGCTTATAATGCTCCGGGGCTTGCCTGGGGACCGACTCAAGTTAGAGTATGTCAGATGAATTCACTTGGCGAGCATCCTCCAATCTATCACTTGTCCGGTCCTTTTATCTTCGGGATGGATCCACCAACTCCATCTTCGGGTTGGGCTCCACATCAGGTCCTTCACGTGCTTCAGCTAGCGTACCTAAATGAGGTGCAAGATGCAAGTGCATGAATACATGGAAGTACAATGGACAATGCATCACATACAGTAAGCAAGACAAACACCATATTACACTCCACATGCATAGACACTTCATGTTGCTTAAATAAACATCACCCAACCTAATATAAAAGATGACAATCATATTAGGCATGGCACACAAGGTTTCACAATATCTCAGGTGTATTAACTTAACTACCCTCAAAGGCATAAGTCACACTTAACAATATACAAGCAAACAACTATAATTGAAATTTATCAATTTCTGGACAAGCAAACAGTAGCTTCATAATTCAATCATATCTGGAGTTTTATAAATCCAAATGACTTGCAAGAAGACATTATGGAAAGATTATGAAATTATCTACATTTAATTTATAATCATCACAGCATGATTCCAAAGTTTAACATGTCGAATTTATAAAAACACAGAAACTGGTCTAACAAGACAGAGAGCAAGCAATTCTGTAACCCAACTTTAAATAGCTATAACTCCTAACCCACATGGCCAAATGCCACCAAATTTTAACAGAAGCTAGATACATAAATTATCTACAACTTTTGTATAAATAAGTTTTACAACAAAGCACATTATCATGAACAACTTTGCTAAGTTTCCAGATCTGTCTAGAAACCTCATTTGCAAGAAATAATTATTAACTTATGTTGCAAACATATAATTGGACAAAACCAACTTTACCAACATGTCACCCATGACTAATGAACACCAGAAAACATAGTGTCCATTCCTAGATAAATTATTTTAATACATTTCTTAATTTATCTTAGATAATTAGGTGGAATTATGAACACATATCCAAGGTGCACAATAAATTCTACCAAAATTACAGTGGCCTACATATGCTCTCAAAAGTCTACTGTACAAATTTTGAGGCATTTGGACATGTATATCAACCTCTATGAAAAAGACAAATGGATATTGCAATAAATCATGTGAGAGCAAGATACACTAATAACTCACTAATATAGCAACTAAAATTTATGAAATTATTAGCACACATCAAACATCACATGATTAGCATGTCACAAAAATTTCACTTCATTTGGAGCCCTACATTTGCAGTTATAAAAATGACAAATACAACTAGCAATGAAAACCTAGATGCAAAGATCTATTTTTAGAACTAAAACGTTAAACTAAAACATTACATATTATAGATCCACTGCATAGATAATTTCACAAGGATTCCAAAAAGTCCTCATTTGCTATTTTATGATTTTTCTACTAATTACTACACACTTTCAAAGTTTGGCATAATTTTCTGGAAAAGAAAACCAGAAAAACGAAAAAGGAAAACAACTTTGCAACGGAGTCCCTGCAGTTCTTCAAAATCAACCTGCAGTACAAAGTCACTATTCATATGAGTCAGTAGTGTGCAGATAGGCCCCTCCCTTTAGTCGAATTGTCACACGATGTCCTTCACGCGAACTGAACAGAGGAGGTTCGCCGGAGCTCACTGCTCCGGCCGGAGGAGGCCACGTCGGCGGTGGGGAAGATGCGGGGAAGCACCGGGGTGCCCGGGCGCACCCGCAGGTGGTCTCGGCACGGCCTGGGGTGGCTCGTGGTGCACTGACCACATGTGACCGCGGCACCGATGGCCACGGCGGCACCACGGCGGCGCCGTGGCATGTCGGACGGCCAGGGAAGGGGCGCCGGAGGGTCGGCCCGAGCCAGAGATGGTGGTGGTGTGCTTGATTGGGATGGGAAGAGAACACAGTAGCAGTTGGGGAGGGAGCTCTGCCGCACGGCAATGGCGGAGCTCGGTGATGGCATGCTCCGGCGACCGCGCTCCACGGCTAGAGTTGGCGAGCTCACGGCACCTAGAGTGAATGGCGTCGCGACTACACGTCGCAAGGAAGGAGCATGGGCAAAGCAGTGCCTATAGCAGCAGCGGCGCTCCTGCACGGGAGCCGTCCATGGCGGTCGTCGCAGCACGCGCGTTCAGGGCGGAGCCGAGCGAGGGAGAGGCAGAGAGCGAGCTTGGGGAAGTGGAGGAGCGGCTGGGGTGGCTCGGTGTCCATTCCAACACGAGGAGAGGGCAAGGCACGCGTCCAGCCAGGGAGGGCGCGCCCTGGCGCATGGTGGCCACGTCGTCGGGCACGTGTTCGCCTCACGGGCATTTTCCCAAACACGTGGCGGGTGCCAAAGTGGGCGAGGTGGGTGTCGATTTTGGGCCATTTCTAGGCTAAATTTGGTCAGGGGCTAAATAGCAAAGTTGGATCCCACACAGAGCTCTACAACTTTCATTAAGATGTCATGATCATTTGGGCTCTAGATTAAGGGTTAATCACTCTCCAAAGTGGCACTGTCAACAAGTTGATGAACATTCAAATGAGAGCGCGGTTTATTGATTTTTGGGGGGTCAAACCTGATCAAATCCATCCCAACTTTTGTCATGGTTCTCTCCAAAGAATTGACTCCAACTCTCACTTTTGTACCAACTCAAGTTGTTTAATGAAAACTTGAGAACGCGGGATGCCACTCAAGTTGTCACTAACCTAGACTTAAATATTGCTAAGTCTGAAAACATTTAGAAGATTCAAAATGGTGATCCATGTTTGGTAGGCTTAGAGATGGATTTAGCCTTTGGCCTTTTAACCAAGTTTGTTGCATACAACTCAAGCTACAACTTTGATTAAGGGCTCATGGACTGGTTCAGCATGGTTATGGAGATAAAGATCACCAAACATGTCAACATATTGCTGCCACTCAAAAGACTTAGAAAGATTTCTAATCTTCCAAAAACAGCAGCTTATTCAGTCTTGTGAGCTCTATTTGACTAGGTTAGAGGCCAAACTAGATCTTTACCATTAAACAAAGTTTGTTGTACATAAGATGAACTACAACTTTTCTTTAAGGTCAAACCTCATAACTGGTACAGAAGTCAAACTTCCACTTTGGTCAAAGTAACAACTCGATAAAGCCTAAACTAGGATTTTAGGCCAATTGGGGGCATTTTCTTGATATTTGCTCAACATGAACCTTTCACGACTTTTGTTGTAAAGTTCATCTAGAGTCATTTGATCAAGTTTGCAAGGTTTGGTTGATGGTCTATAATTCCATTCACTTAATGGTGCAAGTTCCAATAGGAATGGAACTTATCATTTCATGTGACTTTTTGATTCCAAACTTCATGATACTTTTCCAGGGATCAATATAGATAGGTACCAAGGTAAGACACATGAAGATATGGCAATAAGACCATCCAAGCATATATCTTTGAAAATGGCCTATATGTAAAGCAATGATGCAGTATCCAACTTTAAGTTAGGCTCATCTCCATAGGTTGACCTTGACATCGTCATCTCCACTAATCTATCATGTTTGAGCTTAAACCCACTAGTTAATTGGTGATAAACACCTGGGGTGTTACACTTTTCACAAAACAAAATAACCCACAAGCCTGTAAGGTCCAAATGGCTAGAGGGTGGTGAATAGCCTATTTAAAATTCTACAAGCTTCACTAAACAAACACGTTAGTATAAAAGATGGCTAAGCTAATTCTAGCACTAGCTCAACTACACTATGCAAGCCACCTATACAATTCTAGTGAAGCAAGGCTATGATCTCTAATACACACCAACAAGACTAAGTCACTAAGCTACTTACTCCTATGTGATAAAAGCTACACTAAGCAAACTACACTAAGATTAGTACAAGAAAGTAAAGAGCAAGTGACTTGATTCTTATACCAACGATGTAGAGAAGTAATGCACTTGAAGAATCAATTACAATGATCAACCACAAGAGAAATCCTCGTCAAAGAGATGACATAAGATTTTTACCGAGGTTCACTTGCTTCCCGGCAAGCTACTTCCCGTTGTAGCGATGCACCCACTTGTCGGTTCGCGAGCTAATTGACTATCAAGAGTCGAGCCCTCGGTGGGCGCTGCACAACCGCACACAAGATGGGGATCCTCTAAGCTATGAGCTCCACTAGAGTATCCAATTTGTGAACTCCCGTGGGGAAGGATCAAGAACCCCTTACAACACTTGGTGAGGGCTCCAACAATCTTCAATTGTGAGCTCAATCACCTCCGCTACTCCTAGCCGTCTACCGTGTTGGGAAACACGGAAGAGTAACAAGAAATCTGCAGCAACTCGAAGATCAAGTGCCTCTAGAATGCAACTCTCAAGCAATGCACTTGAATCTCACTCAAGATGTGCAACTATGCAAAGAGATGAGTGGAGGGGTTGTTCTCTAGCTCAAAGGATGTCTCTAGGTCTCAAAATGTGCAAGAGTTACCCTCAAACCCCGGACATCTTCTATTTATAGCGAAGGGGTACGCAACTAGCTGTTACCGGACGACACAGTTAAAAATGAGCTGACCGGATGCTCCGGTCAGGGTGACCGGACACGTCCGGTCACTACAGGACAAGCATGAACAGTGCACGTTAGAAGATACCATTGCCGTGACCGATCGCGTTCTAGCGTTTGACCGGACACGCTGCACCTAGCGTCCGGTCAGAGTCCAGTAAGCTCCCGCCGTGACCGGCCACGTCCGCTCGCACGTGACCGGACGCGCCGCTGAAAGTCCTATGTTTGGTGTTGGTAATTAGTGACAATGCCTAAGTACTAATCCTATGCCTAAGTTGTATGTAGCATATGAGGATTAGTACATTCCACGGTTGGTGGCAAGATGGACATGGTGATCATGATGGCCACACTTGGATTTGGACGCAACCCTACATGATCAAGGCAAAGGTATATGCTTAAGGGTTGTGTTTTAGTAACCAAGACACCTAGTGGGTGTGGTTACATTATAGGATAGATAGTCGTACTATAAAGAGGGGAATGACACGGCTATTGAACTCCTAAGTGCCTCTAGGTGTGCATTTCATAATCATATGCATTTGGATAGAACTAATAACGCCTCGAAAAATGATTGTGAAAATGCTAACACACTCGCACATAACGTGACCACTTAGTGGTGTTAGCACATTTGCGATGGTGTTGGAATTTGAGCGGTAGAGAGGGTTTGGGGTCCTCTCTCCCTCCCACCCAGCTTGCGAGGCGGGATTCAGGCGTTTTCGAGGAGTTGAAACGACTATTTTCCACTACATCAGAAGTCGGAGAAGAAACGGAGGTGAACGGAGGTCACAGAGGTGACCGAACGCAGTCTCTATTTGACTAGACGCGTCCGGTCAGTGTTCAGCGTCTGCGCGTCGTCCGGTCATAGTCGACCGGACACGTTCGGTTCGTCTGGGAGCTTACTGGACTCCAACCGAACGCGGGCTCTGTGGCGTCCGGTGCGACATGCAGTGCGTCCGGTCACTGTTTCGTTAGAGCGCTGTTCTGGCTTGACCAGCGCGTCCGGTTAGTTACGGAGCGTGTCCGGTCCATGCGACCAGCGCGTCCGGTCAGCGTGACTGCAGATATTTCAAGTTCCTAACGGCTATATTCGAAGGGGTACGTCTATAAATACTCGTTGGCTGGCTCAAAGCTCTATCTCTTGCATTCTTTGACATACTTGTGAGCACTTTGAGCTAAGCAACTCTCCTCCCACTCATCTCTCTTGCTTCTTTGCATATTCGAAGTGAGATTGAGTGATCCAAGTGCATTTGCATTGTGAGATTGTATCTAGTTAGCACTTGGTGGTTGATTTGCTGTGAGATTCTTGTTTCTCTTGGTGGTTGTCGCCACCTAGACGGCTTGGAGCAGCTTGGAGGCATTGGCAAGAGTTGGTGATTGTTCTTGGCCACCTCCGGTGATTGTGAGGGGTTTGTGCCTACTTCGGCGAAGCGCCAAAGGCAATGTTAGTGGATTGCTCGTGTCATTTGCAACCTTTTGCCATTTGGTAGGTTCTTGTGGCGCCTTTCGAGAGGCTCGGTGTGTGACCGATTAGCCACCGAACCACGTGGTGAAAAGGGACACAACGGGGACTAGCGTGCCGGCAAGCACGTGAACCTCGGGATAAATCTTGTGTCATCACTTTCTTATTGTGACTAATCGATCCCGGTGGTTGTGTATTGCAGAATTCATCTCTTGATCATATTGATTGGTTGGCTCAATACTTCACCCCTCGATGATACCCTTCTAACTCTCTCTTGCATTATTTTCTTAGTTACCTTGCTAGCTTGTTAGTGTAACTCTTAGCCTGTGTAGCTAGTTAGCTTTATTTGTAAGCTAAGTTGTGCGTTTGACTTGTGCGGTTGAGTGCAAATATACTTGAATTGTGAATTGGATAGGTGGCTTGCAAACACCCCGTAGGCTAAGCAAAACTCGTATCTTGCTATTTGTTATATTGATAAAGTTGTTTAGCTTGTCTTTGTAGAATTTTTTAAAAGGCTATTCACCCCCCTCTAGCAAGAACCACTTCAACACTTGGTGAGGGCTCCAACAATCTTCAATTGTGAGCTCAATCACCTCCGCTGCTCCTAGCCATCTACCATGTCAGGAAACACGAAAGAGTAGCAAGAAATCCGCAGCAACTCGAAGATCAAGTGCCTCTAGAATGCAACTCTCAAGCAATGCACTTGAATCTCACTCAATCTCACTCAAGATGTGCAACTATCCAAAGAGATGAGTGGAGGGGTTGTTCTCTAGCTCAAAGGATGTCTCTAGGTCTCAAAATGTGCAAGAGTTACCCTTAAACCCCGAACATCTTCTATTTATAGTGAAGGGGTACGCAGCTAGCCGTTACCGGATGATGCAGTTAAAAACAAGCTGACCGGACGCTCTGGTCAGGGTCACTACAGGACAAGTGTGAACAGTGCGCGTTAGAAGTTACCGTTGTCGTGACCGGACGCGTTCTAGGGTTTGACCGGACGCGCTGCACCTGGCGTCCGGTCGGAGTCCAGTAAGCTCCTACCACGACCGGACGCGTCCGATCGCACGTGACCGGACGCGCCGCGCGTCCGGTTAGCTCTATGACCGGCTTTGCTCCTCTAGGTTCCTGACCGGACGCTTCGGTTCTGTGAGGGACCGGACGTGCCGGTTGCAAACCCTAGCACCCACACGCCTGACTGCTACGAAGAACTGACCGGACGCGTCCAGTCAAACCGTGACCGCGTCCGGTGCAGTGTCCGGTCACCCTAGTGGCCTCCGTTCACCTCCGTTTCTTTTCTGACTTCTTGCGTAGTAGAAAATAGGCGTTTCACTTCCCCAAAAAGCGCCGAATCCCACCGAGCAAGCTCGGCGGGAGGGAGAGAGGAACCAAAAACCCCTCTCTACTGCTTAAACTCCACCAGCTTCGCAAATGTGCTAACACCACCAAGTGTAAATCACCATGTGCATGTGTGTTAGCATTTTCACAGTCATTTTTCAAGACGTTAGCTTAGCTCTCAACTAGATCCTAATGCATATGCTCAAGACATTGATCTAGTGGCACTTGATTCCCGAGCTAACTGTGATTTCCCCTCTTGATAGTCGGCTATGTATCCTAAATCCAGTCAATCACTTCTCTACTCATCTTAGACCGGCAGAAGGAAACCCCTATGGTTATACCTTTGCCTTGTGCTCTTAGATCCTTTTCCTCCACTTGATCATCAAGTCCATCTCTTTGTGATCTTGTGGCCATCACTCCTTGCCACATACACCTTCATCACATGTGTTGCTTATGCCTAACTCAAAACACTTAACGCATGGCATTAGCAACTTGGTGTCATTAATTACCAAAACCAAACTTGGGCTTTCAAAGCCATATAGCCTATCATAATCCTTAAGAGTCAGGAATTATATATTCCCTATTCGAGTAAGTCTTGTGAGTACATTGTGTACTCAGGGTTTATTTACCCTTATTGTAGGTGCACCTTAAGAAGCTAGCTCTTGTGTGGAGGATTCTTCTGGTGGGCACAGATGGATCCTTGTATCGCTCCGTTAGATGTTTTTTCATTCTGTTGTTTAATTATCGTATTCTGAACTTAGGTATTGTAATAAATAATTTCTAAGACTCTATGTTGTACAAAATGGACTAAGTATTGTAAGCTCATACTAATTATTGAATCCTGGATGAAAAAATGTGGATTGTTTCAACTCCCATTGGGTGTGCACGATGAAACTACTCGATTTAGTTCACTTTCAAGGTACTTAGTGTCCAGTGGAAGATAAGTGCCTCCGAAAGCGTGCTATTTCGGACAGTTCTACCACACACATGGCTCTTACCATGGCGTCCAAGGGGATGTCGACCATCGCCGACTACTTCACGAAGATGAGGGGCCTCGCCGACGAGATGGTGAAAGGTCCCTAGTTTGGTTTTGGTAATTGAGTGACAACCTAGGTGGACTAATGTGTTTAAATGTGAGATACATAAGTGATTTGTCCATAAGTACATCATGTGTGAGCAACCTATGCCATGGAGTTGAAATGGCTTGGATATGTTGCAAGGCTCACACATGTGATTAAGGAGCTCATTGCATATGAGACATGAATGGAGTCATGTGACTAAGGTGGAGAAGATCAAGACAAGACTTGGCTTGATGGACTGATTGCAAGCATGAAGGGCAAGTTGGAAGCTTTGGAGCGATGGATCGCGTGGCAGTGAAGCTTGAGCAAGACTTGGCACTGATGGATGAAGGCAAGGTAAAAAGCAAGTGAGGTCAAGATCAATAAAACAACAAGGTCACGTGATGATATGAAGTGGATCATATCATTTGTGATATGGTTGGTGCATGTGCTGCATCAATATCCGAGGAGATGGAATGGAATGTGCAACACCTATGGAGGCACATAAAGACAAAATCTGCAAGCGCATGGGTATCGAAGTAGTTTTCACCTGGAGTATTATCGAGTATTGTATCCACAGGGAAACGTGTGTATGTCGTCTAACAACTAGTTTGACTAGGGATAGCAATCAAGGTTTAAGGTATGAGTAGAGAGGATTCCTATAGCTTTTAACCCTATACAGAGCTAGGCTTATGATTCTAATGTTCACTTTGGGACGCTACTTAGATGGTAAAGCAACGCTAATAGATAACTCTACCGACGTGACTATGGTCCTACTAATTTAAGAACCTGCTCAATTCAATATGGACTACAAAGAATAGATGGGGCTATCACATCCCACTGCTACCACACAACCAGAGAGCAAGGAGCAAACACAGGTAGTCAAAAACCTAAGCACCACGCTTATGCTAACGATTACTACTCTAATCCAGCTAGCAAGAACTAGAGCACTCAAAAGAACGGTGAACCCGTAAACAACAGAGCACAAAACTTACTTTAAACAAAAATCAATTACTAGAGGTATCTCAGATGTAGACTTGGAGAAGCCTAGATCCGCCAAAGTACAAGCTGTAGAGGTAGCACCGATAGACCGATACTTCCCCCAAACTCTTCCCTTACTCTCTCTCTACCGACAGGCCGATACTTCCCCCAAACTCTTCCCTTACTCTCTCTCTATTTGTATACAAAGATAGATCCTAACTAGCTAGAGGACTAATATCTCTTGATGCCCTGATCCTAAGATGAGGATATGGATTAGGGTTTTAAGATGGCTCCAGGGAGGGGGTACAGGGCTGTATATATAGGGGGTAGCATCAATTCTGGACCCTCGTTTCAAACCAACTTGAATAAACGACACAGATGCAATCTAGGAGGCGGTGGAGAACCGACATAGCAATGGGAGGCTGAGTGGTGGACCGGGGGGGGGCGGGCGGCCTGTAGGTGGGGCCGGCCGGCCCCATATGTTAGCCTCTTAGGCTCTGCTTCGGTGGGTTGCTTTCTGGAGTGTTCTAGAGTCTTCCCACGCTATTTACGCAGTGGAATTCCATGATTTCATTTGACAAATAGGTCCTCCTTGACAGTTTTCTGGATAGATCCTCCTGCAAACACATATTCACCAAAACTTATAAAATTTATTAATTTAAACCCCTAGAACTATGTTTGGTGATGGAATTAAGTATATATGCAGGTTATATTGACAGTTTATGATTGATGTTAACTACCGTCAACAATATGGCATTTTATTTCACCGGTCATAGGTGTGTAGAGAAGTTTCTGACCGGGTTTAGGATAGATGGCCGTACTATCAAGAGGGGCAAACTTATTTGCATATCGATCATCTAGTGCCACTTGAACGATCTAGCTTTGCATACGTGTTAGGATGGAGTGGCGTGGCAAGAAGAGTGCTAATCCTTTGGAAAAATATTTGTGAAAAGCTAATACATGTGCTCAAGTTGGTGATCACTTGGTGGTGTTAGCACATTTACAAAGGAGAAGTCAAAAGGTGAAGAAAAGGAGGTGAAACCGGGCTCGGGGTGCTGCCTAGGTGGCACCACCACCCCCTGTCCAGTGCACCGCCACCCCTGTGGCGGTGACCGGCTGGTCGAGGCCGAGAGCAAGGAGTTTGGTTGTTGCCCTATGGGCACCACCACTGGTTGTTCGATGGCACCGCCTCCCCTAGGGTGGTGCCCACCTAGACTTGGCCGAGCGCACCAGGAGTTGGGGTGGTCACCGGACGTGATGATGTACATCGCCATGGCATGGACGATGCACCGTCAGGTGCTGTCCGATGCCACCGCTGTGTTTTTCTCAAGGCTGGCTGTTTCGTGTTGAAGCAAAGGGGGTCACCGCCATGGGCACCGCTGCCCTATGTCCAGTGCACCACCCTAATAATCCAGAGAGGGAGGTAAACAGGCACGGGCACCGTCGGGGGCACCGCCACCCTATGGCGGTGGCACCAACACCCCTGGGCGGTGCACCGCCCCTGCCTATCCGGTGCCAGGAGCACAATGACTAGCTGTTGGAATTCGACCATTGGGCACTGCCCTACCCTGTCCAACAATCACACCACTATGTCCGGTGCCCTCGCAGAAAAGGGGATCTTTGCTCCAACGGCTCTATTTGGCTTGGGGCCTATAAATAGAGGTGGAGCTCGGCCTTGGGCTGGTTGATGAGCACACTAGAGCCTTGGTGGCTTATGTGGTGGTGCTTGGGAGTCCTCTAACTCACTTGTGCTTGATAGTGTTCATCCGATCGAGTGAGTGAGCAATTCTAGTGTGATTGCATCATGAGGTTGCATCAAGTGGCACTAGGGATCGAGTTGCAAGCGGTGGTGCTTGTTACTCTTAGAGGTTGCCACCTCCTAGATGGCTTGGTGGCTTGTGACTCCGTTGAAGCACGTGAGAAGATTGTGTGGTGCTCCAGAGGAGGATTTGTGAGGGGGATTATGCTCACCCCGTAGGGATCGTGAAGGGCAACTCTAGTAGAGTGTGTCATTGAGCTACCCTCACTTTTGGGGTAGGTTCTTGTGGTGCCTGACGTGCGGGCTTGGTGAGTGATGCATATTAGCCGCCGAACCACCAGTCGACACAATGGGGACGTCGCATGGTGGCAACCAAGTGAACCTCGAGAGAAAATCATCGTGTCAACATTATCTTCATCATCTTCTCGGTGGTTTGCATTCCGTGCAACACAAGCGTGTATTACATTTCATATATTGTGCTTGTGTAGTTGCTCTTGTGATTAGTTAGCTTGTGTAGCTTGCTAAGTTACCTTCTTACATGTGTAGCATAGAAGTAGCTCCCTTGCGTGGCTAATTTGGTTTGTGTAACCTTGTTAGTCACTTTTCTTAGTTTGTATAGCTAAGTAATTTGCGCTCTCTAATTTGGCTTGTGTAGCCTTATTATTGAGCTTTGCTAGTGAGCTTAGGAGCTTTGTGCTTTTGCATCACTAGCATGTGTAGGAGCTCCCCGGTTGCCAAAGTACTAATGCATAGGTTTGTGTGACCTTGCTCTAGAATTGATTAGGTGAGCTCTAGCTAGCCTGCTGTAACAGAACCGACCAAATTATAAGAGCACAAGTACGAAAACAAGCACCGAAGCGCTCAAATTTTCAAACTTGAGCCCATATAATCCCGGTAGTCAATCGAAATCACGAAGGATTTCAAACCAAACTGCTTACAACCAGAATCGCATCATTCAACATACACATCGTACGTTACATTTCACAGATAAATCCGAAATAAGTTTACACCACGGAGTAGCAATTATTACAAACCAAGTTTTGAAAGTAGCGGAAGCATAACACACACTTTAGTTATTTAAATACTGCCAGTCTGGATGATCGACATCCCGCAAAAGCACGAGGAAAGTACATAAAGATGATCACGCCCTTGTGATCTAGTCATCATCACCCGTAGGGTGGAGACACGTCTTGCAGAATCCCTAATAAAGCATGTCATCTGCAACAGGAGGGAATAAACCCTGAGTACTGGAATGTACTCAGCTAGACTTACCCGTCATAAACCAGAAATAAATAAGACACCAAGGATTATGCAAGGCTTACACAAGAGGCTAGCTGACACCACATTTTGCGTAAAGGCATAAGTAGTTGAAACTCTTATAACCTGTACTAGCATTTATTTTTAGCAATTACCTGTCATCTATCTTAGCACCTGTACTAAACATGCACTTGATTATCATCAAACAATTATTCATATTATTCCATAGCAGGTATAAATTGTGGCAACATTGTATCATTCACTTAACCATCTGTTCAATTAATGAGATCTACGTTGCCGCTGCTCAAGTCAAGTGCTCACTAACCGGGAGCGACGGCGATTCGAATCGAATTCCTATCCAGCTGGAGGGGTATTTCTAACACTCACCGAGACACGCCTGGCGAGGGCTGCTCAGGTCATCTTTCATACAGTTCAGGAATCGTGGGTCCGAATGATGTCGCGACCCCAAGGGCGACACTCTGCCAGGTGATAGGGACTCTAACCCCCCTTGGTCTCACGCCAATGTCCCCAAGCACATCCTTTCTCTCCTCCAAGAAGCAACCTACCATTCGATTCCTGGCCTGAACCATACTACTCGACTTCGCGGTCGGAACGACTTATCCGGCCAACTAAGTGTTAGACTGCGTTCAACATGACTCAAGGACGTACAGCGAATTGGTCCTTAAACGACTCAGACGGGCATGGCTCCACACCCAAGACGTGAAGTGTCTTGCGGATGTACCATCGAACTCCCGCCCGGTCTCAATTTCATTTTAAAGCATGGTTCCATCACGATAGCCATAAGCCACTCGCGACCCAATCCTATCTCTCGTGGATGACCGGAAATCACCCGACTTCTACCGTACTAAGCAGGACTAAGCATTGACACGTGCCTAAACCTAATATAGGATTAGGGTACAATATCTGGACAAGGACAGGTATAATGCAACAGTTGTTTTCATACAACTCCTACTACTTAATGCAGTAAACAATTAAAAGTACTTAAGATATAGTTATAAAACAATGGGTTCAGCATGCACCGGGGCTTGCCTTTGAGAAAAGTGGAAGGTCTGTGATCCGGGCACTCGGGTAGATCTTCAACGGCGTCTCCTTCGCCGATTGGTTCTGTCTGCTCCTCCGGTTGACTCAGTACCTCCTCCGGTATCGTTTGTTCGAATTCGAGGAGTGTCACCCCCTCCGGTACACCTATTGCATGAGTGCACAATAAATCCCATGAATGCATAATAAAAGATGCAATATGCTCGGAATGAAATGCATTACAACAATTTAACGCTCTATTCAAATCACTTCAAAAGAGTAGGTGCAAATTTCCTCTCCGGTAGAGAAGTACTCACCTAATCTACTTAACCTAAGATAAAGCTGCTCATCCTTAGTTAAGGCCCTAACACCTAACAATTACAAAAGTAGCATTTCTTAAGATACCATACCACAAAATCAGCAAAATACCACAGTAAGGCATTTTGGACAGCAACTACTTGTTTTTATCATAACTGGAGATTTCCAATTCCAAAAGATATGATCTAAGACAATCTGGAAAGCCTAATAAATGCACTACAATTCATTTTCAGACCTCAACTCCAAACTCCTAAGGTTTCCATGTTAAATTTCACAATTCCCAGAATCTGTCCTCTCAAAACAGAGAGTAGCAGATTCTGAACTGTCACTTAAAACGACAGTAACTCTCAAACTACTAAACCAAATGCTCCCAAATTTTGACACAAGCTAGTTTATCAAGTTTACTGTAACTTTGGTATTTACAAGTTTTCCAGCAACCAATTTTATCAAAGGCCAAACTTAGAATTACTACCAGCTGTCCAAAAAAAAACCTAAAATGACAAAAGTTAAATATTTGTTGATGTGACCAAAGTCCCCTAAAACCAAACTAATGTTACCAAAAGTCCATATGAGGTACAAAAACATCAGAAAGTAGGGTGTGACTACCTAGAACATTTATTTATACTCATTTCTTAATTTACTTGATTAATTAGGTGAAATTTTAAACATATATTTAAACTGCTCCTAAAATTCTACAAAAATTATAGGGGACTCTCTGACCCAAAAAGAGACCACAGTAAACATTTGAACAAGTTTTATTCACAGAAACTCTCTATACAAAATTCACAAGTCCAAAAGGCTGATTTTTGTATAATTCATAAATCACATTGAAAAGTATCAAACAACAGATTTCACATTTTTCTTAGACCCTTTAGGGTACCAAGACAATCTCCAAACAGTTACAAGAACATTGCACATGTAGAAAAATTACAAAAATTCCTTCAAATATTTCCTAGAATAAAATGATAGCCTTATAACTTGAAAACTACTTAAGCACTGATGCCCAAATTTTTACCAGAGCTAGGGCTAGCATAGAGTAACCTACCCACCAAATTGCATGATTTATGGAACACTACAGCTCAAGTTATAAATTAAACAAATTTGCATGCATTCCAAAACACATTTAAAGGATCTAATAAATTCTTACAGAATTTAAACATCTCATGACAGATCCATATTTTTCTAAAACACTACACATCATTTAGATTTTAACAAAATTTATCTCATGATTTTTGGATCATTAAAACCCTAGATCTATATTTTTCCAACTTGTACAAAAATCAGTGACAAAATAATAAAAATGAAATTCATTTCGGATGAACTGGGCCGGCCCGGGGAACTCGGCCCACACACTCGCGCGCGCGCGGCCCGCTCAGCGCCCCCGCCCGTGCGTGACACTGACGGGCGGGCCCCCGCGGTCAGTGACCGGAGGCAGGGGAGGCGGCGTACCGCGAGCTCCGACGAGCTCGAGCTCACCGGAGAAGGACTCGCTCGGCCAATCGAACACTGCCTCGTGCTCTCCGTCACCCGGTGCGTCGATTGGTGCCCGCAGAATGGATGGGGATGGGGTGGAAGGGGCTTGCCACCGCGAGCGGCGGCCGGTGAGGTCCGATGGCGGCGCACCGTCGCCGGTGAGGATGTACGGTGCGGTCTAGGCTCGGTACGAGCTTCACCGAAGCTAGGCGGATCCATTTTGATAGGAAGGGAGGATGGAGAGGGACCCGAAGCACCCCGACCACGGTGAGGTCCCATGGCGGGCTCCGGCGACCTCTCGGAGACGGGGAAGAAAGCAATGCGGCTCACCTCGAGTCAAATCGCGGGCGTCGGTGGGTCAAGGGGATGGAGGGTGGTGAGGCGGAGGGAGTGGCGAGGTCTGGCGGCCGGTGATGCGGTGTAGCTCGCGCTTGAGCTCGCCGGAGAAGAACGGAAATGGCGGCTCGGTTTCGGTGTTTTTGCGACTGGAAGAGAGGGGGCGGAGGAATGGAGGCCGGCTCGCGCGTCGTGGCGTCTTGAAGGCGTCGCGGCCTGACCGGTGGGGCCAGGGCCGGCGTACGAACGCCACCGCGCCTCCACGCATCGGCGCGGCGCTGTGGCCTGTCGGCCACCTCCACTGAAGACTGAAACGCGATGATGTTGCCTCCATCAGTGACTGACAGAGTGATTTCGAGCGTGATTAACTTCTAAACCAGCTGGTTTCAGTCCAAGGTGGCAACACCAAGTTTGTAGAGCTATGTTAGGGCAACAACTTTGTCAATTGGTGTTTGGGCTGGTTCGGCCTATATTTGAAACTACATGGCCTCAAAGTAGTGCTCGGTGAAACTGAAACCGGGGTTCAGTTAACGATGCCGACTGACAGCTTAAGTTCATGACACGATATCTCTTGAACCATTGAGAACCAGGCTTGGGTAATGTTGACAAAGTTGTAGGGCTACATGTGATCTACAAGTTTGTCAATATGAGTGTAAGCTGGTTTGGCCTGGTTTGCAAACTACAAGCTCCTAAAGTAGGCATCAGTACAACTGTAGGATCAGATTCCAGACTTAGAAAAATTCTAAGTCTTGGAGATACTTCTCTAGCTGACTTGTGGGCCACTTTTGAGCATGTTGTGGTCACTTTCATGAGATGGTCATATTGAGACTTTTGTTCCCCATGAATTTCTTTACAACTTTGCTTAAGGGTGCTCTCCCATGCAAGGTCTCTAAGTTAGACTTTTTAATTGGTCAAACTAGAACCTTCTAGGGTCAAATGGTGGTCAAACCTTTCTTGGAGGGCAATTTTGTAATTTTGGTCAACATGAACCTTGTTCCAAATGTTACCCTAAGTATAACTAAGGTGTTGTAGATCATGATTGGCCATCTTACCTTTTTGGTTACACCAACTATCAATCACTCATGACACAAACCAAACAAACCCTAAACAATCACATGAATTGCATTACATAAAATAGTAAACATGGATTATGCATGTCATGCTTATGCAAATGCAATGCAATTAAGGACTAAACACTTGAGGTGTTACAGCCCTCCCCCTTATAAAAATCTCGTCCCGAGATTTGGAAAGCGTACCATTTTTCATAGAATTCCTTATAACCATCCCGCAAATAATCCTCCCGTTCCCACGTAGCATCACTCTCACTTCCCTGATTACTCCACATCACTTTGTACCACTTAACCACTTTACTTCGAGTTACTCGTTCCTGAGTATCAATCACTCAGACTGGCTTTTCTTCATAGGTTAGGTCAGATTCAAGCCTGATATCTCCTAAAGGAACCTGTTCCTCAGGAACTCGAAGACACTTTTTAAGCTGAGATACATGGAAAACGTTGAATATGGCTCTCATTTCAGGAGGCAACTGGATTTTGTACGCAACAGCTCCACTCTTGCCTATGATCTTGAAAGGACCCACGTATCTTGGTGCAAGTTTCCACTTAACACCAAAACGTTGGACACTCTTCATTGGAGAAACTTTCAAATAGACGAAGTCTCCAACTTCAAATTCGAGTGGTTTTCTACGACGATCCGCATAACTTTTCTGTCTAGCTTGGGCTGTAGCCATGTGTTTCTGGATAGTACGGACTTGTTCCTCAGCTTCTTGGACAAAATCAATGCCATAATACCTCCTTTCCCCAGTTTCTACCCAGTTTAGTGGGGTTCGGCACTTACGACCATACAAGGCTTCGAATGGGGCCATCTTAATACTCTCTTGATAACTGTTATTGTATGAGAATTCGGCTAAAGGTAACCATTTTTCCCAAGAACCCTTGGATGAAATGACGCATGCCCGCAACAGATCTTCCAAGATTTGGTTAACTCGTTCCGTCT
The DNA here is from genome assembly GCA_022457205.1 of Saccharum spontaneum. NCBI lineage: Eukaryota > Viridiplantae > Streptophyta > Magnoliopsida > Poales > Poaceae > Saccharum > Saccharum spontaneum. Next base: position 22,097,536 of record CM039607.1, on the reverse strand, counting down.
GACCAGATGTCTGGGGGTGATAGCAGAGCTTCTCACTAACCTGGTTCCCAGAAGGTGATACAAATGCTCCCAAAAGCGAGCAGTGAACTGGGGACCATGGTCAGAAACGATAGTACGAGGTACCCCATGAAGCCGGACTATCTGATTGAAGTACAACTCAGCATAGTCAGTGGGACGATAGTCCACTCTCACTGGGATGAAGTGAGCTGATTTGGTCAAACGATCAACAATTACCCAGATAGAGTTATGATTTTTGACTGTGGGAGGAAGTCCGACAATGAAATCCATACTTATCTCTTCCCATTTCCAGCCTGGAATGGAAAGCGGCTGAAGTAGCCCAGCTTTCATGTGTACAGCTTTAACTCTGCAACAGGTGTCACACCTAGCAACATATGCAGCTATCTCTTTCCGCATCTTAGTCCACCAATAAAGTGGCTTTAAATCATAATACATCTTATTGCTACCCGGATGAATGGACAACTTGGACGAATGTGCTTCGGACAGGATCTGATCTCTAAGCTCACGGTCCTTAGGTACCACTAATCTATCCTTAAACCACAGCACACCTTCGTCATCTAATCTGAAATGCTTAGTTTCTTCCTCTTTCATCTTCCGTTTTATGTGAAATATACCCGAATCAGTCTTTTGGAGCTCAATGATTCTATTTCTGAGAGTACCACTGACAGTGATGTTATACAAGACAGCCGGATGTAACAGGCGAGATCGGTGAAAATCAGTTTCAACTAAGGAATGGCAGTGAGACTTACGGCTCAAAGCGTCCGCAACCACGTTTGCCTTGCCTGGGTGATAGTGTACTTGAAGATTATAATCTTTAATCAACTCGAGCCATCTTCTCTGACGCATATTTAGCTCGGGTTGGGTGAAGATGTATTTGAGGCTTTTGTGATCTGTATAGATATTGCAGACATTGCCCAGCAGATAATGCCGCCATACCTTCAAAGCATGAACAACTGCAGCCAGTTCTAAGTCATGCGTTGGATAATTCACCTCATGCTTCCGAAGTTGTCATGAAGTATATGCAATTACTCAGCCTTCTTGCATTAAAACACCTCCCAAACCTATGCCTGAGGCATCACAGTAAACATCAAAAGGTTTCTTGATATCCGGTTGTGCCAAAACCGGAGCCGAGGTTAGGAGGGTTCGCAGTTGGTGAAAAGCCGCATCACACTCAGGAGTCCAGACAAACCTGGTGTCTTTTTGCAGCAACTGAGTCATGGGTTTGGCTATTTTTGAGAAATCTGGGATGAAGCGACGATAATAACCAGCCAACCCAAGGAAACTCCGGACCTCATGAACCGAAGTAGGAGCCTTCCAATTCAATACTTCTTGTACCTTTGTGGGATCCACCATAATTCCTCCATCGGACAACACATGCCCAAGAAAAGGTACTTCACGAAGCCAGAATTCACACTTACTGAACTTCGCATACAGTTGATGCTCACGAAGTCTGCTGAGGACAATACGCAAGTGTTCAGCGTGTTCTTCCTCATTTTCAGAATACACCAAGATGTCATCGATGAACACCACCACAAACTTGTCCAATTCGGGCATAAACACCGAATTCATCAAGTACATGAAGTGTGCTGGGGCATTGGTTAGGCCGAAGGACATAACAAGATACTCATAAAGGCCGTATCTTGTCGAGAAGGCTGTTTTTGGAACATCTTTAGGACGGATTTTAATCTGATGGTACCCAGACCTTAGATCAATCTTGGAAAAGACTTTAGCTTTGAACAATTGATCGAACAAGATGTCGATACGCGGTAGAGGATACTTATTCTTAACAGTGACTGCATTCAGAGGTCTATAGTCCACGCACATCCGCAAGGTTTGATCCTTCTTCTTTACAAAGATAGCAGGGCAACCCCACGGAGACGAGCTAGGACGGATCAACCCCTTCTTCAAAAGTTCATTCAATTGCACCTTAAGTTCAGCTAACTCATTTGGAGGCATTCTATAGGGTCTCCTAGAGATGGGTGCAGTGCCAGGCAGCAACTCAATTTTAAATTCCACATCCCGATCTAGAGGGAGTCCCGGCAAATCATCGGGAAAAACGTCTAGAAATTCATTTACTACGGGAATTTCAGCCAACGCCTTTGCTTGCACAGCATGAATTTCCCCTGACAATTCAACTTTTCTAGGAAGTTGTACTAGAAAACCCTTTTGATCTGTAGGATCTCTGAGCATAACTACCCGAGCGGATGTATCAATGAGCACCCCATTCTGACTCATCCAATTCATGCCCAAGATAACATCTATGTCTAAACCAGGTAAAACCAATAGAGCAAGCGAATAACTTCGCCCTTCTATTTCAAACTTAAGGTTCCCCACTACTTTGTTTGTGGAAATATTCCCACTTGCAGCACTAATGCAATAACCCACACCTTCAACAGTATGCAACTTGTGTGCAAATTTGGATGCAAACTTAGGACTGATAAAGGAATGCGAAGCACCTGAATCAAAAAGTACCACTGCGGGGTGTTGGTCAACTAGGAACTTACCAGCCGTGACCACCTCACCAGATGGAATTTCTTCAATGCTGTTATAATGAGCGTGTCCCTGACGACCACCTTGGTTGACATTTTTCTTAGGGTACGGACAGTTCCGGGCCCAATGGCCTGGCTTGTTGCAATTCCAGCAAGGCATATTGCTAGGAGGAACACTAGAGCTGCTCTGTCCAGAAGTCCCCTTTGGCAGAGCGACAGTATAAGCCTTACGGAACCCAGTTTTTGCAGCAGGCTTTTTCTGTGGCGGACGGAACTTCGTATTCTGAGCAGGCGGGCGTGGAGAAGACCTTGGTGCAACTGAGGCCCTTGACTGAGAAGCACTTGCCTCAAGGGCTCTTTTACGGCTCTTAGAAGCAGAATAAATAGCATTGTTGTTCTCCTGTGTCAAAGCATCGCTGATGAAATCATTGAAAGTGGTACACTTGCTAGTGCCCATAGTCTTCATTAGCTTTGGGCCGAGGCCCCTTTTGAAACTAGCAATCTTTTTGGCATCGGTATCCACAAACTCCGTGGCATACCTTGCCAAGTTGTTGAAAGACTGCAAGTACTCAGTCAAGCTCTTGTTTCCCTGTGACAGCCTCATAAACTCCGTGTGCTTGATTGCCATAAGACCGGGAGGGATATAGTTCCCCCGGAAGGCCGCCTTGAACTGATCCCAAGCAATCAGAACATGGGCAGGTAGTGTGGAACGATAGTGGCTCCACCAGATGCCCGCTGGACCATGCAACTGATGGGAAGCATACTCAGTTTTCAGCTCATCAGTTAGGCGTAGCAGATGAAACTTTTGTTCAATGGTATTCAACCACTCATCAGCCTATAGTGGTTCTTCCGCTTCCTTGAAGAGCGGGGGCTTTGTATCCAGGAAGTCCTTGAAATCGCTGTACTGATTTGGCTCTGGGCCCTGACGGCCATGACGAGCCTCTCGATTCGCCAGTTGGCGCATGGCGTCAGCCAACATACGCTGCCCTTCAACCACTGATTACATCAACTCGGCCGGAGTAGGTGGTGGCGGAGGGGGCGGCTGTTCCTCCTCCTCATTTCCACGACCCCGACGTAGATTGTACGACATCTGCAAAATGCATAGCCAATGAGCACTGACGACGTGGGAAATTTGTAGATGAATCATTGCGAAATGTCAAACTGTCTTCATGAATAGATTTCTCATAATAATTAAGACACAATAATTCATCACAACCGCACAGTCCATTCAAGCGCATCAATTGACGAACTCGTACTTGGTAATCCAACAAGATGTTCTTTGATAAAGGCTCACTCACAGGGAGCACAACGGTTATCGAATCGTTTACGTTGCTATCTACGTGATTTTTGACCTTTCGCACGGTACTTGGATTCGATCTCAAGATTTTTAGTTGACTGTGAAAGAATACTTCAAACTGACCACAAGGAAACTTCTCAATGAAGAGTTCCATGGTGGATCATGACTAGCCACCTCGATACCTGCGCGTGCCAAGCAGCACAACCTTATGTCGCGCGCCATAGGAGGCCCTCGGTTTCGTCGCGGCACCGAAGGGTGCTAATCGTGACACCATCATCGAACACCACTCAATAAGACATCCCATTGCGATCGAAATTAACAGGTTCAGACTACATTCCAGAAACATACGGTTCAACCTTACATCCCAAAGTCAAGTTATTACAAGGCCTCACTCCTACACAGGGAGGCACAAAAGACGATCCTAACATCATAGGTACGTGATGACTACTCTAAGCATCATCCTCCGAGTCAGTGTCAAGGATCTCCCCGCCGTCCTCATCACTGACAGGCTCTAACTCCTCGTCTTCTTCTTCTTCTGGCTCTTCCTCTGGTGCGTCTGCAGGTGGGGCATCTTGTGGTCCATCGACCTCCACTTCATCATCATCCTCAGCCATGAAGATTCCCAAACCCATGTCCTCATCTACGTTGTTATTCCTAGGTAGCAGAGGATTGAGCTGATTGTTCAGACGGTGCACTTCTTCATGAAGGTTGTCATTGTATTCTTCAGCATTCTCTAACTGCTGTTCGAGCTCAAACTGACGAGCCCTCAGAACGTTCTCCTCGTGCCAGGCTTCATCCCTCTGTTCCATCACACGGACCAACATACGCGGATAGTTGTGATTTGCCACTGTCAACCTCTGGACTACAAGCGTTTCTTGATCCCGATCATGAATCACTTGCTCCAGTTGTTGCCGTGCTGCATCCCTAGCAGCAGTCACCTCTGCCAGCTCAGCCCGTAACCTTTCCACCTCGGAGGGCTCAGGACGGGGCTCGCGTGGAGCTAACTGGTGGCGAGGGACCCTTCCACCAGTTGACTTACGGGCTGTCATCCTGGTACGTGCCATCTGTATCAACAAGATGTGACTTAGAGTGAGAATCATTTAGGGGATACGAAATTTAATTTAGTCGGGACTATTGAAATTTTTAAGGAGGGAGTGAATGACATGTATGATATAATTAAACATGATGCATGCACGTTCCGTACGTCCTCTCACCTTAGTAGAAAACTAAAGTGCTAACGCTAAGCGGTGGCATACATACGTTCTCTCATATAAGCGGCACTATCGGTCTACACGTTACGCTGTTAGTGTACCTGCAGAAAATTCCATTGCAGCCCAACAATTCCCAAAATAACATATAGAAAGCAGTAAACTAAATACTTTCCATATACACATTCCCGGATGTATATATTTCAGTATCAAAACTACCTGATTGATAGGCGCCCACAATTAAGTGCTTTTACATAGTTACATGGTTTAAACATGTAAGTATGTAAGTCACCAAAACTACTCTCCCCTAGACCGCCGGTTGGACGATCATGCTCTCACAACTCACACTTACCAGAGCGTCGAGGTAATTGATCCATACATTACCACCCAAGTGGATGGCATCCATACAATATCACGCCGTATGGACGACGAAACAAAAACAAACAAGGCCCCCAAGTTAGTCTTTATAATAAGCCACCTAAGAGTCCTTATTTGGGCTAAGGGATGTGATCACTGGCATACCTATAAAAATAATTTTTAGAGTTTAACCCTTTTTGCAAACAAATACTTTTGTTTTTAATTACTCTTAAGATGTGTTTAATGTTGAATTATGCTCCGGTACCAGCTGTAACAGAACCGACCAAATTATAAGAGCACAAGTACGAAAACAAGCACCGAAGCGCTCAAATTTTCAAACTTGAGCCCATATAATCCCGGTAGTCAATCGAAATCACGAAGGATTTCAAACCAAACTGCTTACAACCAGGATCGCATCATTCAACATACACATCGTACGTTACATTTCACAGATAAATCCGAAATAAGTTTACACCACGGAGTAGCAATTATTACAAACCAAGTTTTGAAAGTAGCGGAAGCATAACACACACTTTAGTTATTTAAATACTGCCAGTCTGGATGATCGACATCCCGCAAAAGCACGAGGAAAGTACATAAAGATGATCACGCCCTTGTGATCTAGTCATCATCACCCACAGGGTGGAGACACGTCTTGCAGAATCCCTAATAAAGCATGTCATCTGCAACAGGAGGGAATAAACCCTGAGTACTGGAATGTACTCAGCTAGACTTACCCGTCATAAACCAGAAATAAATAAGACACCAAGGATTATGCAAGGCTTACACAAGAGGCTAGCTGACACCATATTTTGCGTAAAGGCATAAGTAGTTGAAACTCTTATAACCTGTACTAGCATTTATTTTTAGCAATTACCTGTCATCTATCTTAGCACCTGTACTAAACATGCACTTGATTATCATCAAACAATTATTCATATTATTCCATAGCAGGTATAAATTGTGGCAACATTGTATCATTCACTTAACCATCTGTTCAATTAATGAGATCTACGTTGCCGCTGCTCAAGTCAAGTGCTCACTAACCGGGAGCGACGGTGATTCGAATCGAATTCCTATCCAGCTGGAGGGGTATTTCTAACACTCATCGAGACGCGCCTGGCGAGGGCTGCTCAGGTCATCTTTCATACAGTTCAGGAATCGTGGGTCCGAATGATGTCGCGACCCCAAGGGCGACACTCTGCCAGGTGATAGGGACTCTAACCCCCCCTTGGTCTCACGCCAATGTCCCCAAGCACATCCTTTCTCTCCTCCAAGAAGCAACCTACCATTCGATTCCCGGCCTGAACCATACTACTCGACTTCGTGGTCGGAACAACTTATCCGGCCAACTAAGTGTTAGACTGCGTTCAACATGACTCAAGGACGTACAGCGAATTGGTCCTTAAACGACTCAGACGGGCATGGCTCCACACCCAAGACGTGAAGTGTCTTGTGGATGTACCATCGAACTCCCGCCCGGTCTCAATTTCATTTTAAAGCATGGTTCCATCACGATAGCCATAAGCCACTCGCGACCCAATCCTATCTCTCGTGGATGACCGGAAATCACCCGACTTCTACCGTACTAAGCAGGACTAAGCATTGACACGTGCCTAAACCTAATATAGGATTAGGGTACAATATCTGGACAAGGACAGGTATAATGCAACAGTTGTTTTCATACAACTCCTACTACTTAATGCAGTAAACAATTAAAAGTACTTAAGATATAGTTATAAAACAATGGGTTCAGCATGCACCGGGGCTTGCCTTTGAGAAAAGTGGAAGGTCTGTGATCCGAGCACTCGGGTAGATCTTCAACGGCGTCTCCTTCGCCGATTGGTTCTGTCTGCTCCTCCGGTTGACTCAGTACCTCCTCCGGTATCGTTTGTTCGAATTCGAGGAGTGTCACCCCCTCTGGTACACCTATTGCGTGAGTGCACAATAAATCCCATGAATGCATAATAAAAGATGCAATATGCTCGGAATGAAATGCATTACAACAATTTAACGCTCTATTCAAATCACTTCAAAAGAGTAGGTGCAAATTTCCTCTCCGGTAGAGAAGTACTCACCTAATCTACTTAACCTAAGATAAACCTGCTCATCCTCAGTTAAGGCCCTAACACCTAACAATTACAAAAGTAGCATTTCTTAAGATACCATACCACAAAATCAGCAAAATACCACAGTAAGGCATTTTGGACAGCAACTACTTGTTTTTATCATAACTGGAGATTTCCAATTCCAAAAGATATGATCTAAGACAATCTGGAAAGCCTAAGAAATGCACTACAATTCATTTTCAGACCTCAACTCCAAACTCCTAAGGTTTCCATGTTAAATTTCACAATTCCCAGAATCTGTCCTCTCAAAACAGAGAGTAGCAGATTCTGAACTGTCACTTAAAACGACAGTAACTCTCAAACTACTAAACCAAATGCTCCCAAATTTTGACACAAGCTAGTTTATCAAGTTTACTGTAACTTTGGTATTTACAAGTTTTCCAGCAACCAATTTTATCAAAGGCCAAACTTAGAATTACTACCAGCTGTCCAAAAAAAACCTAAAATGACAAAAGTTAAATATTTGTTGATGTGACCAAAGTCCCCTAAAACCAAACTAATGTTACCAAAAGTCCATATGAGGTACAAAAACATCAGAAAGTAGGGTGTGACTACCTAGAACATTTATTTATACTCATTTCTTAATTTACTTGATTAATTAGGTGAAATTTTAAACATATATGTAAACTGCTCCTAAAATTCTACAAAAATTACAAGGGACTCTCTGACCCAAAAAGAGACCACAGTAAAAATTTGAACAAGTTTTATTCACAGAAACTCTCTATACAAAATTCACGAGTCCAAAAGGCTGATTTTTGTATAATTCATAAATCACATTGAAAAGTATCAAACAACAGATTTCACATTTTTCTTAGACCCTCTATGGTACCAAGACATTCTCCAAAAAGTTACAAGAACATTGCACATGTAGAAAAATTACAAAAATTCCTTCAAATATTTCCTAGAATAAAATGATAGCCTTATAACTTGAAAACTACTTAAGCACTGATTCCCAAATTTTTACCAGAGCTAGGGCTAGCATAGAGTAACCTACCCACTAAATTTCATGATTTATGGAACACTACAGCTCAAGTTATAAATTAAACAAATTTGCATGCATTCCAAAACACATTTAAAGGATCTAATAAATTCTTACAGAATTTAAACATCTCATGACAGATCCATATTTTTCTAAAACACTACACATCATTTAGATTCTAACAAAATTTATCTCATGATTTTTGGATCATTAAAACCCTAGATCTATATTTTTCCAACTTGTACAAAAATCAGTGACAAAATAATAAAAATGAAATTCATTTCGGATGAACTGGGCCGGCCCGGGGAACTCGGCCCACACACTCGCGCGCGCGGCCCGCTCAGCGCCCCCGCCCGTGCGCGACACTGACGGGCGGGCCCCCGCGGTCAGTGACCGGAGGCAGGGGAGGCGGCGTACCGCGAGCTCCGACGAGCTCGAGCTCGCCGGAGAAGGACTTGCTCGGCCAATCGAACACCGCCTCGTGCTCTCCGTCACCCGGTGCGTCGATTGGTGCCCGCAGAATGGATGGGGATGGGGTGGAAGGGGCTTGCCACCGCGAGCGGCGGCCGGTGAGGTCCGGTGGCAGCGCACCGTCGCCGGTGAGGATGTACGGTGCGGTCTAGGCTCGGTACGAGCTTCACCGAAGCTAGGCGGATCCATTTTGATAGGAAGGGAGGATGGAGAGGGACCCGAAGCACCCCAACCACGGTGAGGTCCCATGGCGGGCTCCGGCGACCTCTCGGAGACGGGGAAGAAAGCAATGCGGCTCACCTCGAGTCAAATCGCGGGCGTCGGTGGGTCAAGGGGATGGAGGGTGGTGAGGCGGAGGGAGTGGCGAGGTCTGGCGGCCGGTGATGCGGTGTAGCTCGCGCTTGAGCTCGCCGGAGAAGAACGGAAATGGCGGCTCGGTTTCGGTGTTTTTGCGACTGGAAGAGAGGGGGTGGAGGAATGGAGGCCGGCTCGCGCGTCGTGGCGTCTTGAAGGCGTCGCGGCCTGACCGGTGGGGCCAGGGCCGGTGTACGGACGCCACCGCGCCTCCACGCGTCGGCGCGGCGCTGTGGCCTGTCGGCCACCTCCACTGAAGACTGAAACGCGATGATGTTGCCTCCATCAGTGACTGACAGAGTGATTTCGAGCGTGATTAACTTCTAAACCAGCTGGTTTCAGTCCAAGGTGGCAACACCAAGTTTGTAGAGCTATGTTAGGGCAACAACTTTGTCAATTGGTGTTCGGGCTGGTTTGGCCTATATTTGAAACTACATGGCCTCAAAGTAGTGCTCGGTGAAACTGAAACCGGGGTTCAGTTAACGATGCCGACTGACAGCTTAAGTTCATGACACGATATCTCTTGAACCATTGAGAACCAGGCTTGGGTAATGTTGACAAAGTTGTAGGGCTACATGTGATCTACAAGTTTGTCAATATGAGTGTAAGCTGGTTTGGCCTGGTTTGCAAACTACAAGCTCCTAAAGTAGGCATCAGTACAACTGTAGGATCAGATTCCAGACTTAGAAAAATTCTAAGTCTTGGAGCTACTTCTCTAGCTGACTTGTGGGCCACTTTTGAGCATGTTGTGGTCACTTTCATGAGATGGTCATATTGAGACTTTTGTTCCCCATGAATTTCTTTACAACTTTGCTTAAGGGTGCTCTCCCATGCAAGGTCTCTAAGTTAGACTTTTTAATTGGTCAAACTAGAACCTTCTAGGGTCAAATGGTGGTCAAACCTTTCTTGGAGGGCAATTTTGTAATTTTGGTCAACATGAACCTTGTTCCAAATGTTACCCTAAGTATAACTAAGGTGTTGTAGATCATGATTGGCCATCTTACCTTTTTGGTTACACCAACTATCAATCACTCATGACACAAACCAAACAAACCCTAAACAATCACATGAATTGCATTACATAAAATAGTAAACATGGATTATGCATGTCATGCTTATGCAAATGCAATGCAATTAAGGACTAAACACTTGAGGTGTTACACCTGGCACCTTTGTTGCCTAATTAGGATCTTTATAAGGTGCTTGTGAACTTAGATAGAGGGGTGTAGCCTTGGCTAGGCCGATAGTTTTAATTCCACATTTGTTTCGGTTAGCCAGCATGATTAAGTTTTAGAAAGGGCTATTCACCCCCTCTAGTCTGCCATCTCAACCCTATAGATGGCATTGGCAGGGTGGAAGCTAGAGGATGAGGAGCTAGTCTCCTACATCCTCATCGGCCTGGATCTTGGGTACAACCCCATTGTGTCTGCGGTCACGACCAGGGTTGAACCCATCACCGTCAGTGCTATACTCAGCTAGTCAGTTTTGAACAATGCATGGAATTGCATGGCAGGGGATCCCAATCCTCGGCCAACATGGTGGCCAAGGGTTGCCACGGCGGTGGCAACCACAGCAACAACTCCCGTGGTCGTGGCAGAGGCGGCCGCAGTGGTTTTAGGCGTGTCCATAAGGGCGGCCGCGGTGGCGGTCGTGGAGGTGGAAGCGGCTTGACTATCACTTGCTAGCTTTGCGGCAAGGAAGGTCACACCGTGGTGAAATGCTTCAAGAGGTTTGATGCCTCCTTTACTGGCCCTCCCCAGAAAAGTGCTTCATCTGCTATGGCTTCGTATGGAGTTGACACCAATTGGTATGTTGACTCTGGTGCCACCGACCATGTGACTAATGAGCTTAAGAAGCTCACTGTCCACGACAAGTATGGTGGCCATGATCAAGTCCACTCCACAAGCGATGCATGTATGGAGATTGATCATATCGGTTCTAGCACTTTGTGTACCCCAAGTAGTAATATTAATCTTTGTAAAATCCTTCATGTTCCTCAGGCTAGCAAAAGCTTACTTTCTGTTCATCGACTTGCATGTGACAATAATGCTTTTTTAGAATTTCATCCAAATCAATTGTTTATTAAGGAGCAGGGGACGAGGAAGATGTTGATGGTCCTTAAGTACCAAATATAGTTATCAAATAAATAAAGAAAAGGATCCAAATGCAACCAACACCTAGACTTAGGGTTTTATCTGACAGAATTCCACGAGTTTTGGTGTTTGTCTGTTTCTGCAGGGGGTTATCAGAAAATACGGAGGAAAGGCCCACATGTCGGGTTTACATAGAGATAATAACGTGTTCACCGATTTTCTATCATCTAGAAGACTCCAGAAGCCACGAGATCAAACGGGAGGCCGGACGGGCCCGGAGGCAGGGCGCCCGCACTGCCCCCTAGGGCGGCCACCCTGGCCTGAGAGCCAATCAGGCTCCGTCTCGCGGATTATGCTCCACCGACCTAAGGGATCAAGGAAAACCGTGCGATTAATGTCGGTTTGATCCGACGGCCCACGTTCACTTGAGGGGGCTATATAAGCAGGACCCCTGGCCCCTGGAGGAGGCACTCCCTCATTCTCAATTCTTCAAACCCTAATCTCAGGAGGAGAGTCTCTGATCAAGCCCTAGAGCCACCACATCAACTAGATCTCTAGTATAGCATAGCTACATAGGATTAGAACTAGAAGGAGTCAATCTTCGATTGGTTTCCGGATCTGTCAAGAGGATTCTTGGTAATTCCTTTACTGTTCTTCATTGTTCATCTTTGTTCTTCAATATTATGAATACAACTTTGTTCTATTTCAATATATTGATTATGACTATGCTCTACTTGTTTATGTTTGCGATTATATTGTTCTTAGTTTATCGTAGTTATACGCTTGGCTTAGTTAGATTGGAATTATATACATGTTTAGGATCGTATAGCGTTTATCCATCGGATCCATGGGTAAATGATAAATATTGTGTAGGCGTGGTGCTTAGACCATATTTATCTATGATTGCACCTTATATGCCGGATCGTGGGGTGGTCCGCGATGGTGACAGCTTCGTTGGTTCTTATATAGTCCCCCTCCCATGTGTAAGGCAGGCAGAGCAACATTATTACGGGGGAGTGATTGCTATGTTTCTCATCTTCCTTGATAATATCACTATGCATGGGCGTAGTCCTTTCTCGCAATGATTGCCAAGTGTACTTGCACTAACTATGATATGCTAAACTTTATAGTTAAGAATAACTTAGGAAATATCCTTGTAGTTCGTCCTAATACCATGCTAATGACTTGCTAGAATATCTGTTGAGGTGCTTATCATTATTATATGTGGCTAGCTGATCAGATTAATTATCTTTGTCACCATTCATACTTTATCTATATTTTATGTGACACTTACCCCTGTATGCAAGAGATAGATGAATGCTCTCACTTATACATGCAATGATTGATACTCATTCCTATATTCCATTCCATAATCAACATTGATGTTAGTAATCCCTTCCCAGTGGTAAAAATATAAATAACGATACCTGGAATACTTCCCGGTTAAAATGCTACATCGGTATTAATCTGTGCGCTTGCAGATCTTATTTATTATTTATTTAGAAGAGCAGTTGCATATTTCAATACTGCGTCTCTCATGTCATGCTAGGAATGACAACTTGGCTTAAGTGGCATGAGGGATAGGTTCGGCATTTTTGGCGCCGTTATCAGAATTAGAAAACTAAGTCTACTTTTGGTAATGACGTTAAGAATGCCCAACAAGCATTTTTGGCGCCGTTGCCGGGGAAGGTTGATTTACTAACAAGGAATGAATATGGAATTTGAATCATCATTCGCATCATTAAGTGATTGAGATCATCAATTCTCCCATACAGATTTACCCCTATATTTTTCCATTCTTATTGTTTTGCAGGGTGATGTATGAATAGAGGACATCTTCCAGAAAATTTTGTTGACAACCCCGAAGCATTAATCAGAAAGGCAAGAGCCAAGCTCAAGAAGTCAACACTTCGACGCAACACTTCATCCAATTCAGAAGACCGCCGAAGTTTCATCCGGAATTTGTCAACAGAGTTCGCAGCCATGGCGAACAAGACGATCCGCGAGTTCTCAGCTCCCACTATGGACAACATCCGCACTGGACCTGCCGCGGCCATCAACAAGAACTTTGAGCTCAAGCCAGGGCTCATCAACATGGTACAAGCCAACCAGTTTTGTGGGAAGCCGCACGAAGATGCAAGTGCTCATCTCCAACACTTCCTAGAGATTTGCAGCACATTCACTATATTAGATGTTCCTAGAGACGCCATACTACTTCGCCTTTTCCCATTCTCACTATTGGGGAGAGCGAAGCAGTGGTTCTATGCGACGAAGGATAAGAACACTACGTGGGCACTCTGCTCTACGAACTTTCTGGCTAAGTTCTTTCCCATGGGCAAGACCAATGCTCTCCGTGGGAAGATTACAAGTTTTCAGCAACAACATGATGAATCCGTTCCAGAAGCATGGGAGCGCTTTCAAGATTACATCCTAGAATGTCCCCATCATGGAATGGAAAGCTGGCTACTTATGCAGACTTTCTATCATGGGCTCATCACTAGTGCTCGTGAGACCATGGATGCTGCAGCTGGAGGCGCATTTCTATCACTCACCATACCACAAGCTACAGCCCTTGTGGAGAAGATGGCATCCAACCAAGGTTGGAACAAAGAGAGGACTCAAACACGCAAGAAGGGTGGAGGTATGCACCAGCTCAAGGAGGTAGACATGCTGTCTGCAAAGTTAGACCTACTCATGAAAAAGCTCGATGACAAAGCTGGAGACAAAAGAGAAGTCATGAACGTCTACGACTCTCACATGACTTGTGAGGAATGTGGAGACACTGGACACTCAGGCAATCACTGCCCTGAGATGCTTGAGGATGCAAGGTACATCAACAACAACAACAACTACAACCGTCCTCAACAAAATCAAGGTTGGAATCAACAGAGGCCTAACTACTCAGGTAACTACTCAAGTAATTATCAAGGTAATAACTCTTACAACAACAATAATAATTTTCCACCCCTTAGAGAGTTAGTGTCTAATCAAGGAAAGCTAATGGATAACTTGTCTAAGAAATTGGCATCCAATGATAAAATACTAGAAAACATAAATAATAGAATGGATAATTTCTCTACTGCCATCAAAAACCAAAATAGCTTTAATAAAATAATTGAATCTCAGTTAAATCAAATAGCTGCTGCTGTTCCTGCTACTAACCCCAGTATACCATCACAATCGGAAGGATTAGAATCTGCAAATCTTGTAGACATGTTTGATGCAGGTAACTATTGGAGTAATCCCGCTGTCGGAGTACATAATGACCTTCTGCCAGTCAAGAGAGGCGATCCAGGATGCCCCGTTATCCCGATCTCCATCGGCATGGTGGACTTCCCAGAAGCACTCTGTGACTTTGGCTCCAGCGTCAACATTATGCCCAGGGTACTCTATGAAAAATTCTTTACATATCCTTTATCAGAAACAACTATGTGTTTGCAGCTTGCAGATCGGACACTAAGCTTTCCTAAAGGAATATTAAAGAACATGTGTGTCCGAGTTGGTACCTCGTATGCTCCAGCTGATTTCGTGGTGATAGAGACCGGGTCCGATGAGAGGTCACCAGTTATTCTGGGAAGGCCATTCCTGAACACCTCGGGAGCTGTCATCTACGCCAGCGCTGTGAAGATCAACTTCAACATCAAGGGGAGGAAGGAGACGTTTTCCTTCAAGAACAAGATTACACAAATCCCAGAGCAACCCCAACATGAACAAAGGAAGAGGACCAACAGGAGGAACAAGCAGAACAAGAACAACCAAGGATGGACCGAATCAGCTAAGATGGTCACTGCAGTTCAAGGAGGTCAAGACCGACGACCCAAGTCGCCGTTCCTAATCAAGAAGGACGACCCAGGTATGCCAAGCATTGAGTGCTCAATCAATGGATACTCCTTTCAGAAGGCGCTCTGCGACACTGGATCAGGCGTCAACATAATGGCCACAGTCACCTATTAGCTCTTGTACGGAACCATGCCCTTAAAACCAACATACATTCAGCTCTAGATGGCAGATCAGACATCCCGAAAGGTCGAAGGTATAGTAACTGATGTCCCTGTTAAAATTAACGATCATTTTGTCCATACAGACTTTCAGGTCATTGACATGGGAGACGACGAGTACGATCCACCCATCATCCTAGGAAGACCGTTCCTAGGCACCGTTAAAGCAATCATCTACATTGGAACCGGAGAAGTCCATATGCATTTCCCCTCTGAGAAGGTACGCCGCTACTTTAATGACCCTAACTATATAGTTGAAGATTCTAAGCAGGTCAGGACAAGAAGAAGATGACGTAACCGTAACCAAAGGAGGCAAACCATCAAGGACGTATGGGCATACTATGAGGGAGAGGTCATAAGGCCCGAGGATACACAACAGGAGACCGAAGCACCAAGTCGGGTATGGAAAGTGAAGACAGTTACACAAGAAGAGGAGGCGCTGCCGGAACCACCGTCTACGCCACCCAAATCCCAGGACAACTAAGAAGAAAAGAAGTCCTGTTCGGAGGACTTAAAAACACCGAACGCCGTGCCAAGAGGTAAACTTGGTAGTTATCATTTTCCCTTTAATTATTGCTCAGTTAATCATGTTCATTCTGTCTAAAAAAATGTTGAAAACAGTAAGCTCCATGTGAGTATGCGAGTGGCATAAAACACATAAGTACATTCACTATGGTGGCATAAAAAAATAAAATAAAATAATAATAATATATATTTTTTCTGTTCTATAAAAATGAAAATAAAAATAGAGAGTGACATTTATCAAGGAAGCTCAAACATGATAAAGGCTAGATATTTATGCTAACGCTTAATCAAGTTCTACGAAGCTTTGTTGTCTATTTGAGCTCCACAGAATTCAGGAAGACTAGCAGATGGAGGACATCCTAATCGTTGTCAGGGTGCTGCCGACATTCAAATACACATCTGCACCTGCTAGCTACATCAGAAGAAATTATATCAAGATCCAGCTTGGGAGAGAGCACCCCCATTTATCCCGATAAGTATTTTTATCTACATTTATACCTATGCTTTATTAAAATAAAAAGATGCATAATCATGAAAACCCAAATAAATATTTTGTGTTTATATATATTTGCTTAGTTTAATAAATAAATAAAGTTGCTATGCTAAACTGAATCTTGAAAATAAAACTCTAGCATGGATATGATGAATAGTTGCTCTGCCTAATTTTCAAATTTGTTCTCTCTCTAGTTTAGACATAACTGTTATAATTTAAAACTGGCTCTAAACCTGAACTAGTGGGAAGAGAACTTGATCTGAAGTCTAAGTTATTAGCGGATATGATATGGGAAGGTTGAGCTGCTGTTTATCTGTTCCTAGAGATGCTAGAATTCTGAAGAATTTTGTCTTTGAAAATCTTTAAAATGTTGCATGATGAGTTCCTGTATGATGAGAGTTTAAATTCCTACCACAGCCATATATACATGCTTGTTAGATTAAGAGCCGCACTTTTACTACTTACTGCTTATGGGCATTGAGTGTGGTCAAGCTGTGTAGACTCTTAGGAACTTGTCATGTGGTTAAAATCAAGATTCACTTGCACGTTCACTTATACATGCTGCTTCTACTCCGGAAGTACGCATCCACATATATCCACTCATTTCCATCTCTAGATTCACCCAAAATTATTCTACTCCTGACCCGGGAGAGAATAGCCAAAAATATTATCCCATTCCTGTTATTCCCTGTGAAGTTAATGCTCAAGTCATTTCTACTACCACTTGCTATATTTTCAAAAGAGGGAGATTGCTCTAAAAAATATAAATACGAGGAAATAAAAAGGAGCAAGTGCTCGGAACCTCGAAGAAAGAAAAAGTGAGACGAGAGGTAAAAATGGACAAGTGTCCGACAGTAGAATTAGGGGTACAAGATACCCACCTGAGAGAAAAAAAAAGAGAAAAAAAATATATAGAGCATCTCATTCCCCTCAAAAGTTTTAAAAAGCAAGAAAGGTATGTATTCCCTCAAAAAGAGCATTAGACTTTTGTTATCACCATACACCACTCATTCACCACACATGCACATCTTGATTTGACTTATTAACTTGTTTCTCTGGATCCATGGTTTGACTATGCAATAAATGTTCTATGAGTATGTATACTGTATCTCCCACCTATGAGCTCCAGATATCAAAGCCTTATTAGAGTAGGGTGAGAGAGAAGGCAATGTCACTACGCCTTATACCATAAATACCACATACTTTGAGAGAGAAGGCATATACCATTACTGCCTTGGTAAGGATCCAGAAATACCACAAAAGAGAGACCCGAGAAAGTCATACAAGGAATCTCTGAGTTTTATTTGAAAAATTTGCAAAAACTCCAGAGCTATAGCTGATCAAGAATAAGAGACATGACGTTTGACTAGACCATTCTATCTTTTAACCACTCAAGATGCAGGTGACGGTTGCAAGCCCCATGGTGAAAGGTAAAATGAGTAAGTTTTAAGTATTGACAGTTTACTCTAACTCAGGGATGAGACCTTATTTGAAAGCATATGTACCGTCAACGTTCAAAGGCGTTGCAGCAACTTCTGATCCATAATGAGTCTATCCTTGCTCAGGGACGAGCAAGAGGTAAGCTTGGGGGAGTTTGTTGATGGTCCTTAAGTACCAAATATAGTTATCAAATAAATAAAGAAAAGGATCCAAATGCAACCAACACCTAGACTTAGGGTTCTATCTGACAGAATTCCACGAGTTTTGGTGTTTGTCTGTTTCTGCAGGGGGTTATCAGAAAATACGGAGGAAAGGCCCACACGTCGGGTTTACATAGAGATAATAACGTGTTCACCGATTTTCTATCATCTAGAAGACTCCAGAAGCCACGAGATCGAACGGGAGGCTGGACGGGCCCGGAGGCAGGGCGCCCGCCCTGCCCCCTAGGGCGGCCGCCCTGGCCTGAGAGCCAATCAGGCTCCGTCTCGCGGATTATGCTCCACCGACCTAAGGGATCAAGGAAAACCGTGCGATTAATGTCGGTTTGATCCGACGGCCCACGTTCACTTGAGGGGGCTATATAAGCAGGACCCCTGGCCCCTGGAGGAGGCACTCCCTCATTCTCAATTCTTCAAACCCTAATCTCAGGAGGAGAGTCTCTGATCAAGCCCTAGAGCCACCACATCAACTAGATCTCTAGTATAGCATAGCTACATAGGATTAGAACTAGAAGGAGTCAATCTTCGATTGGTTTCCGGATCTATCAAGAGGATTCTTGGTAATTCCTTTACTGTTCTTCATTGTTCATCTTTGTTCTTCAATATTATGAATACAACTTTGTTCTATTTCAATATATTGATTATGACTATGCTCTACTTGTTTATGTTTGCGATTATATTGTTCTTAGTTTATCGTAGTTATACGCTTGGCTTAGTTAGATTGGAATTATATACATGTTTAGGATCGTATAGCGTTTATCCATCGGATCCATGGGTAAATGATAAATATTGTGTAGGCGTGGTGCTTAGACCATATTTATCTGCGATTGCACCTTATATGCCGGATCGTGGGGTGGTCTGCGATGGTGACAGCTTCGTTGGTTCTTATATAGTCCCCCTCCCGTGTGTAAGGCAGGCAGAGCAACATTATTACAGGGGAGTGATTGCTATGTTTCTCATCTTCCTTGATAATATCACTATGCATGGGCGTAGTCCTTTCTCGCAATGATTGCCAAGTGTACTTGCACTAACTATGATATGCTAGACTTTATAGTTAAGAATAACTTAGGAAATATCCTTGTAGTTCATCCTAATACCATGCTAATGACTTGCTAGAATATCTGTTGAGGTTCTTATCATTATTATATGTGGCTAGCTGATCAGATTAATTATCTTTGTCACCATTCATACTTTATCCATATTTTATGTGACACTTACCCCTGTATGCAAGAGATAGATGAATGCTCTCACTTATACATGAAATGATTGATACTCATTCCTATATTCCGTTCCATAATCAACATTGATGTTAGTAATCCCTTCCCAGTGGTAAAAATATAAATAACGATACCTGGAATACTTTCCGGTTAAAATGCTACATCGATATTAATCTGTGCGCTTGCAGATCTTATTTATTATTTATTTAGAAGAGCAGTTGCATATTTCAATACTGCGTCTCTCATGTCATGCTGGGGATGACAACTTGGCTTAAGTGGCATGAGGGATAGGTTTGGCATTTTTGGCGCCGTTATCAGAATTAGAAAACTAAGTCTACTTTTGGTAATGACGTTAAGAATGCCCAACATAAGACTATCCTCAAAGGTCGATGTGAAGGTGGGCTTTACTTGTTGAAGTCGAGTCCATCCAAGTCGAGTCCAAATAAGCAAGCGCTTAGGGTCAACAAGCCGTCTACTACCCTATGGCATCATAGATTAGGCCATGCTTCCACTCCGGTAGTCCAGCAGGTCATTAATCGCCATAGGATTCCTTTTGTTAAGAGTTCAAATAAGAACATGATTTGTGATGCATGTCAGATGGGCAAAAGTCATCAGTTGCCCTATCCTAGATCCACTAGTGTGTCTACTAGTCCTTTGGATCTTGTGTTTTCAGATGTATGGGGCCCTGCTCCCTCTTCTATTGGACGCAATTCATATTATGTTAGTTTCATTGATTACTACAGTAAATTCACTTGGGTGTATTTTTTGCGTCACAAATCCAAAGTGTTTCAATGCTTCTGAGATTTCCAACTTGTAGAAAGGCAATCTAATCAAAAAATTCTAGCTATGCAAACCGATTAATGCGACAAGTATCAATCCCTAAACACCTTTTTAAGTGAGTAGGCATAGCTCATCATGTATCATGTCCACATGCTCACCAGCAAAATGGATCAGCAGAACATAAACACCATCATATTGTAGAGGTTGGGTTGTCTTTACTTGCTCATGCTTCTATGCCACTCAAATTTTGGGATGAAGCCTTCTCTACTGTGGTATTTTTTATTAATAGGCTTCCTTCCAAAGTCAATCATAATGAAACACCATATGAGCGTCTCCTTCATCAACAACCCGACTATTCTTTTCTTCGCACTTTTGGATGTGCCTGTTGGCCGAACTTGAGGCCATATAACACTAGAAAACTAGAATTCTGTTCAAAACAATGCGTTTTTCCTGGGTATAGCAACTTACATAAAGGCTTCAAGTGTCTAGATCCATCTGCTGGTCGAGTATATATCTCACATGACATTGTTTTTGACGAGCATTTTTTCCCTTTCGCTCACCTTCATCCAAATGCCGATGCTCGCCTTCGAGCTAAATTATCCATCCTTCCTGATTCCTTACACAATCCTGATGCTAGGTTTGGGGACGCAATCGGTGTGATGTTAACTCTCCGTCTACTAATAGTGGCACTAGCCGTAGGTGCTCTGTGGATGAAGCAGGTGAAAACGGTGCTTCATTTGGTGCAAATCTGGCTGAAAACAACCGTTATTTCATGTGTCCCCGGGCTGATGATAGAACCGACACACGGATCGAGGATGATTCTTCCGACGGCGGCACGCTAGCATCCTCGCAATTTCCTTGGGGATCCACGCTTGTCTCGTCTCCGTATCTTGTTGCGCCAACTACCAACCCGGCTTGATCTTCTATGCCCACTACGTCGCCACAACCATCTGCGCTAAACTCTCCCTCACCACAGAAAGATCTCAGCGAGAGGGGGCAGGATCTACATGCTCCATCTGCGTCACTGCTGGGCTGATCTTTGTCACCAGGATCTGCTGTGGCTGGTGCTCCTGCAAGCGTCCCTGTGGCTTTGACAAATGATGCAACTCCATCACATCCAACCACGCGCCTACAGCATGGTATTCACAAGCATAAACTTTACACTGATGGTACAGTTAGATGGGGCATTGTGGCAGCTTCTGCAGGTGAACCGACCTCTGTAGATGAAGCTCTGCGTGATCCAAAGTGGGTATCAGCTATGGACAGTGAGCATAGTGCCTTGTTGCGGAATAAAACATGGCACCTTGTTCCTCCTCCCAAAGGGAAGAACATTATTGATTGTAAATGGGTTTACAAGATCAAGAGGAAGGCGGACGGTGCTTGGTAGCCAAGGGTTACAAGCAACGTTATGGGATAGATTATGAGGATACAGTTTGTCTGGTGGTTAAAGCTGCAACTATATGTCTTATACTTTCTGTTGCAGTTTCCAAAGGCTGGTCGTTGAGGCAGCTTGACGTTCAAAATGCCTTTCTTCATTGAGTCTTGGAAGAGGAAGTCTACATGCGTCAACCACCCGGATATGCAGATAAGTCACATCCAAATTTTGTTTGTAAATTAGATAAGGCTCTCTATGGTCTCAAACAAGCACCACGTGCTTGGTATGCTAGGCTGTGCTGCAAGCTTGAAGCTCTGGGATTTATACCTTCCAAGGCAGATTCATCTTTATTTTATTATAATAGAGGGAGACATGTCATGTTTGTTCTTGTCTATGTGGATGATATAATAGTGGCAAGCTCATCACAGGAAGCCACTAATGCTCTTCTTATGGATTTGGAAAAGGAATTTTCCTTGAAAGATCTTAGTGATTTGCATTATTTCCTTGGGATTGAGGTCAAGAAGAGTTCTGATGGGTTGGTTTTATCTCAAGGGAAGTATGCCGAAGATGTTATCAAGCGTGCTGGTATGAACCATAGTAAGCCGGTTAATACACCTATGTCCACGGTTGATAAACTCAGTGCCTATGAGGGAGAGAAACTAGGGCCTGAAGACTCAACAAGGTATAGGAGTATTGTTGCAGCAATGCAATATTTGACACTTACTCGACCAGATATTTCATTTGCAGTAAACAAAGTATGTCAATTTCTTCATGCTCCTACCACCTTGCATTGGAGTGATGTTAAGAAGATCCTATGCTATGTACATGGGACGTTGATGCTTGGTCTTCATATCAGGCGCTCAAGCTCAATGATGGTGAGTGTGTTTTCAGATGCTGATTGGGCAAGGTGTGTGGATGACCGTCACTCAACTGGAGGCTTTGTTGTGTTCCTTGGCCCTAACCTAATTTCATGGTGCGCAAGGAAGCAAGCCACAGTATCCCGATCAAGCACAGAAGCTGAGTACAAAGCACTTGCTAATGCTACGACAAAAATGATGTGGGTTCAAAAATTATTGACTGAGTTGAAGATTCAACATCCTCCCGCAGCACGTTTATGGTGTGAATATAGGGGCTACCTATTTATCTGCAAATCCAGTCTTTCATGCAAGGACGAAACATGTAGAAATTGATTTTCACTTTGTTAGAGAAAGGGTAGCTCAGAACCTGTTAAGCATTCGGTTCATCTGTTCAGTGGATCAATTAGCAGATGGTTTCACTAAATCATTCAAAGTTAATTCTATCAAATGGTGTAATTAACCATGAAGCACTTAGCTAATAGTGCTTTATCAAAGCCGTTTCCATAGCACTGAACTTAGCCCTGAAAGTTCAGTGTTTTGCTAAACTTGAGTCATTAGATCACTTAAAACGTTATGATTTTGTCTTGGGGTTCCTAAACAGGTCGAATAGGTTTAGTAGAACAATGGTCAGTGGGCAACTTTTATTAAGCCCTACCGAAACTTTTATACACGAAATTGAGAGAAGCAGGGAGAGACAGAGGTAACATCGTGACTTCAATCAGGCATTGACAGCAAGCAGCCCGACTGCCTGCTTCAGCCGCTCGCCGACATTCTCTGCCGCCTAATGCCACCATGCAATGCAACTGCCTACCAAAGCCTAGCACATCAAGAAAGCATGTAGGCAGATTCTGTCCCCGTATCGCGATGCGACCAAACCAACCACCCACAGTGTAGGCATGCACCCAAGGATCACACAGATCACGACAACATCCTGCCTCTGGGTCCAAGCAAACCCATCGCCGCCACACGGCTCCTTCCCAACCCACTGGATGATTGGCATCTGCTGCAAAGAGAAACGAAGAAACAGGGGGCACCTTCTCGTTGGACATGAAGGTGAGTGCACGGACTAGCTGTGTCGCTGGGACGTCGCGTTGCCTCCGCCGCTGGGACGCTTTGCCACCGGGATGCTACGCTACCTCCGCCGCCGGGATGCCGTGCCGCCTCCCGCAGCAGAGGCCCGGCGCAAGGGCCACGGGGGCGCTGGCGTCGACGATGGAGGCTGCACAGCACAAAGGCCACGGGAGCACTGGTGGTGGCGGCGGCCAGCGCAAGGCTTGGGCGAGGCGGAGGAAGAGCTGGCATGCGAGGCGGGGGCAGGGATCGAAGATGTAGGCGCCAGTTGGGGCAGAGATTTGACGAGCGACCATGATGGCGAGATTACCGGAGGGTATCCTAGGAGTGTGTTCAGGAGTGTCGGGCGGAGCGATGGCTCGGGGGAGGTGAGCGAAGCCGGGTGTGGACGATTGTCCTACGAATGTTTTAGTTGTAGAGATGAGTACATATTCTTATGCACTATGAATGTGCCAAGTTTTAAAAAAATTTTGGATGACCAAAATAAGTTTTTGAATTGATTTTCCATGTTTCCACCTAGCATATTGTTTCCACTACATATTTTGCTCGATAAAAAGGGGCTTGAGTACCGTTTATAGTGGTGCCATAGGTATCATAAATGAAAAGAGACATATTTGTTATTTAGTTATTTTTTTGTAATGATCAATTATAGCAGTATTATACTGTCAATCATAGACACTGTTTATCACAGCTCCACTTCATCAGTGAAGCAACTTTTTTGCTTCAACTTTACGAGTAACACTACTGGTGGAGCTGAAGCTATTTTGGCGCATCGTTTGACAAAATAACTATACATGTGAAGCTGGTCTGCCCACGTAGGTGTCGCTGGTGGCTAGCAGGCCAGTCAACTATGGCTATATGGGTCGAGGAGAGGATGCAAGACTCGGCATGAGGCTAAGCAGGCTGAGTGATAAACAAAGAAAAGGAAGAAAAGCGGGCCTGAAGTGAAAAGGAAAAAGGTTTCGGGTTAGGATTCTTAGAGAATTTGGCCCAGAATAATTTTGTACGCTTTGTAAAATTTTACAAAATAGTTTTCAAATATATTTTTTTGAACCTTTCATTTTTAAAATATTGAAAATAGATAAATTTTTAAACTTATTTTAAAGCTAGCTTTAAACCAAATTATTTCAAACTTCTCTACATATTTTTAAAAATTTTAAACTATATTTTCGAAGATTTCTAAAATAAAATTTTGAGAAAACTAGTTCAAAACTATTTTGAAACTATAACTATATATTATTTTTTAAAAATTTTAAACTTTATTTTTGAAAATTGAGAAACTTATTCGTGTCCTAAAAGAATTTTATAAATTCTTTTTCACTTAATTTAAATTACGAAACTTGCATGAATGCTAGGAAACTAACTAAAATAATTAGAAAAATTTTAGAAAACATATTTTTCCACTATTAAAATTGCACAAAACATAATTAGAAAACTATAAAATTATTTATTTTATTTAGTGTTTTATAGTCAGGATCCAAATATAAATTTTGGAACATGACACAAACATGTAGTATTTCAGGGTCATCTTTAACTCAAACCTTATAACTTAACTACATATTATTTCTTTTATGTGTTGAATTTGGGTGTTTATTAAATTGATACGAGATGATTTTTCTCAAAATACGGTTTCATAAGAAAGCATTTTTGCTATGTCTATAAAATTTTTGTAAGAAAAATATTATTCAAAATATGGTGAAACGAGATGAAAAACATGTAAGGTTTTTTTGTTAGTTTTTTTTGGACCAAATGGTCATCAAGAAACGACTTTGATGAACAAGAGCTCAGAGGAGCTAGAGCCAATTTTCTATTGAGGAACCGGAGTCACGAAAATGTAGTTTCTCCTGGCTCCTCACAAGCTTGCCATAAATTATAACAAAATTGCCACTGAAGTTGTTTTAGTCAAACGTTTCCAAATCGGTTTCAGTTTAACTAGAGAAGCTGCTAGATTGCTCTGCAAGAGGAGCCATATGTAGAGCCGTTTTATAAGGAGGCAAAGCCCTATCAAAATGACCCCATAGTAAACTAATATGAATATGAAAGAGAGTGGGCAATTATTTTGTACTGTTATACCGATGGTGCTTTAATTAAGATTTAAGTCTGTAATCCTACTGGACGGCATTTTGGATGAAGTATAGGTAGTCGAAAGCGCGCTTGGGTGTGGACGCTTGAGCTGTGACCGATGGCATTCGCGCATTTGCTGAGCACGCTGGCCGGTTCATCTCTAAGTTGGGAGTGATCGATTAGCATTTATCTTCTCGGCTTTATATAAACTGCCTGTGATAGCCACCAAATTGTTGAATCCGCATGCCGAATTGAAGAAGCAACACTGTCATTTTCATCCGCAAGTCCCATCCCCCACCCACTCCATCGTTCTGAGGTTGAGGGCTCCCCAACACAATGAGCCTCACTCTCACCAGCACTCACCTCTCCTATGTCGCGCGCTCCACACACCTGCTCAACATCTCCAGCTACAGCCTCCCCAGCGTCCCTGTGTGTAGTCCAGCGTCGAAGTCGACGGCTACGAGTGGGAAATCCGTTTATACCCTGTGTGTAGTCCCCACTACCAGGTTGAACTCCAGCTCGTCTTCCTCGGCGAGGCTGGCGTAAACAAAGTGACAGCGGCTCTAAGCTGCCGGCTGGTAGATCCAAGCGGGAGGTTTGATCCATCAGAAGAGAAGACTAGCGAGACCACATCATTTCAGCATCCCTCGGACTCATCTCAGCCCTTTGTGGTCGTGAGCATATTCGAAGCAATCGACTTGCCTTACTTCGACGATAAATCCTCACCGTGGAATGCACCGTCACCGTATTCAGATCAGATCCAGAAGCCATCCCCGTGCCATCTTCTAGCCTGCACCAACACCTCGGCGAACTCCTCGCGAGCCAGGCCGGGGCGGACGTCACGTTCACCGTCTCAGGAGAGTCGTTTCCCGCGCACAAGAACGTGCTAGCCGCGAGGTCCCCGGTCTTCATGGCCGAGTTCTTCGGCGAAACGCAGGAGAAGAGCTCGGGACGCGTGGAGATCAAGGAAATGGAGGCCCCGGTGTTCGGGGCCATGCTTCGCTTCATCTACACCAACGCGGTTCCGGAGCTTGACGGGAAGCCGGTGGAGGCAGCGACCGCGACAGCGACGACGACCCTGGCGCAGCATCTGCTTGTATGTTGCCGCTGACAGGTACGGGCTGGACCGGCTCAGGGTGATGTGTGAGCGCAGGCTCGCGTTTGCTGTGGATGCTAGCACTGTCGCAGCGACGCTGGCGCTAGCCGAGCAGCACGGCTGCTCGCGGCTCAAGGCTAAGTGCGTCGAGTTCATCGCGGGAGGGTCGCGTGAAAACCTTCACGCCGTCTTGAAGACTGACGGGTTCAAGGACCTGGAGGTGAACCACCCTGCGGACTGAGCTGCTCGTTGCTGCGCATGGGAAGAAGAACGACTGATCGATGAAGCAGTAGATTGCTGTTTGATGGAGCCATGGAGATAAATTAAATGTGCCCAGTGTCAGATTCTATTAAGTTAATTATGTGTGCCACTGCCATGGTTGTATGTACCCATATTATGAACTTTGGAAATGTAACATGCAGGTTTAACACAGCGAAAATCTCTCCAAATTCATATTTGTTGAATTCAAACGGCTTTAATTTGCGTGAATAGTTTTATGTGTTATAGTTTTTTTTCCCCACTTCTGTTTGGGAGGACACGTCATTGCTTAGATTCCTAGTGTTTAAGGGTTTTAAATTTAAATAAAATACAATACGAAGCCAAGTATATTTTTTCTCTAAAAACTAGAGTATTTTGCAAACCGAGAGTGTAGTTCAGCTGGTTATATTACTTGTGGTAGAACATTCCTATCCAATGTGAGTGTTGGTTTAAGTCCTCCAATATATTGATGTGAGTGCTCACATTGTTTTAGATTTAGGATTTCATGGCGACAACAATGTATCAACTGCGAGATGCTTACGATTACCTCTCCTTGTTACAAGGATGCTGATGAGAAAGTTAGTTCGAAGTTTTTTCTTTTGTTTGCATGTAACAAGAATTAAATATGAATGAAACTATGCATAAATTATTGAAGTTTTAATTTGAACAAACGTTTCATGAGCACACATATTTAAAAAAAACCATAAATGCATCTTATATGAAGAAAGAAAAATTCAGTAAGGGAACGTTTGCCATTTAAATATGATAATCGAAACTAAAAATTTGATTAGTGCAGATATTCAGTGGTACTTCACATGGCCATGTTGACTAACAGAACTATAAGTAGTTTTATCATTGTAGCATAGTAGGTACCTGTGTGAATTAGGTTGAACGAGATGCCCCTTAGGGTCTCGATTATGTGTTTACAAAGCACGGGAACAGCCCCCAGCGTGGCTTGTACATGAAGTAAGGTTACAACAGATAGAACAATCTAGATCCAACAAACTACCATGTACAACAATCTAGGGACTACACAATGAACCTAGACCCGCCTATAGCACGTCATCTTAACACCCGTGTCTCAATCTTAACCGGCCACAAGGTTGAGATTGTTTCTAAACTGGATCAACTTAGCTAACAACAACGGTTTGGTAAATCCATCTGCTAGTTGATCTACTGAATGAATGAACCGAATACTCAACAACTTCTAAGCTACCCTTTCTCTAACAAAATGAAAATATATTTCTATATGCTTTGTCCTCGCATGGAAGATATGATTTGCAGAGAGATAGGTAGCCCCTTTGTTATCACACCACAACCGCGCTGCAGGAGGATGTTGGATCTTTAACTCTGTCAATAGTTTCTGAACCCACATCATCTCTGTTGTTGCATTAGCAAGCACTTTATATTCAGCTTCAGTACTTGAGCGAGACACTGTGGCTTGCTTCCTCGCGCACCATGAGATCAGATTAGAGCCACGGAACACAACAAATCCTCCGGTTGAACGTCGGCCATCCACACACCCTACCCAATCAGCATCTGAAAAGGCACTCACCATTACAGAGCTCGATCATCTGATGTGAAGCCCAAGCTTTAACGTCCCATGTATGTATTGTAGGATTCTTTTGACAACACTCCAATGCAAGGTAGTAGGAGCATGAAGGAATTGGCACACCTTGTTTACAGCAAAATGAAATATCTGGCTGAGTAAGAGTCAAGTATTGCATAGCTCCAACAATACTCCTATACCTTGTGGAGTCCTTAGGTCCAAGCTTCTCTCCTTCGGTAGCACTAAGCTTGTCAACGGTGGACAAATGGTGTGTTGACTGGCTTATTGTGATTCATACCAGCTCGCTTAATGATGTCTTCAGCATACTTTCCCTGAGACAAAACTAATCCATTTGAGTTTTTCTTGACTTCAATCCCAAGAAAATAATGCAACTCACCACGATCTTTCAAGGCAAACTCCTTCTCCAAGTCGTTGAGTAGAGCATTCGTGGCTTCATGTGATGAACTCGCCACAATTATGTCATCTACATAGACTAGAACAAATATGACATGCCTTCCTTTATTGTAATAAAACAAGGATGTATCTGCCTTGGGAGACACAACCCCCAGAGCTTCAAGCTTACAACACAGCCGAGCATACCAAGCACGCGGTGCTTGCTTGAGACCATAGATAGCTTTGTCTAGTTTAGAAACAAAATTTGGATGAGAGTTATGTGCATATCCAAGTGGTTAACGCATGTAAACCTCTTCTTCCAAGACTTTATGAAGAAAGGAATTTTGTACGTCAAGCTGCCTTAATGACCAACCCCTGGAAACTGCAATAGAAAGTATGAGACGTATAGTAGCAGCTTTAACCACTGGACTAAAAGTGTCCTCATAACAAATTTCATAACGTTGCTTGTAACCCTTGGCTACCAAACGAGCTTTGTATCTATCATCGTATCATCTGCCTTCCTTTTGATCTTATAGATCCACTTACAATCAATGATGTTCTTGCCTTTAGAGGAGGAACAAGATGCCATGTTTTATTCTGCAACAAGGCACTGTGCTCACTGTCCATGGCTGTTATCCACTTCTGATCACACAAAGCTTCATCAACAGAAGTCAATTCACCTGCTGCAGATGCTGCTAACATACCCCATCGAACTGTGCCATCAGTATAAGATTTAGGTTTATAGATATTGTGTTGAAGGCGTGTAGCCGAACGTGATGGAATTTGATCATTTGCAGATGCCACAGGAGCAGCAGTAGGAGCATTAGCCGTAGAAGATTCCGACGACAAATTAAGATCTGCTCGGCAGTGGGGACGCAGACGACAGCGGATCCTACCCCCTGCACTCGGATCTATCTGTGGCATGATCAGAGGTGGCGCAGTCGACTGTGGCGGCGAAGCTAGTGAAGAAGATCCCACCAAGGTGGGCGTTGGCGCCTCCCGATGGAGAGAGACCCCGCATGGATCTCGAATATGATTAGGAGGACATTGACGCATCGGTGCCGGATGGATCTACCTCGAGACATGTGCCGCCAATGTCGCTAGCTAGGGAGCACATGAAATGTCGGCCATTCGAGCCTAGATTTTCATCAAATGAACCACCACGCTCGTCTGTATCATCTACAAAAGTACTAGAACTGGTGCCATAGTTAGTAGATGGAGAATTATCATCGCAACAATCAAGCAAAATTGCATCCCCAAACCTAGCATCAAGATTGATCAAGGCATCAGGAAGGATGGATAACTCAGCCCTAAGCCGAGCACTAGCGTTTGGATGGAGGCGAGCAAACAGAAACACATGTTCATCAAAAGCAACATCACGTGAGATATACACTCGACCAGCAGATGGATCTAAACACTTGAAGCCTTTATGTAGATTACTATATCCAAGAAAAACACATTGCTTGGAGTGAAACTCTAGATTCGTAGTGTTATATGGTCGCAAATTTGGCCAACAAGCACAGCCAAACGTGCGAAGAAACAAATAGTCAGGCTGTTGATGAAGGAGATGCTCAAATGGGATTTCATTGTGAATGACTTTGGAAGGAAGCCGATTAATGAGACATAACGGTAGCAAAGGCCTCATCCCAAAATTTGAGTGGCATGGAAGCATGAGCGAGTAAGGACAACCCAACTTCTACTATATGACGTGTTTGCGTTCGGCAGATCCGTTTTGCTGGTGAGTGTGTGGGCATGAGACATGATGAGCTATGCCTATGCGCTTGAAGAAAGTATTTAGGGATTGATATTCACCCCCGATCGGTTTGCATGGCTAAGATCTTGCAATCAAACTTTCTTTCCACAAGTTGTTGGAAATCATAGAAACACTGAAATATGTCTGATTTGTGACACAAAAAATACACCTAAGTAAACTTGTAATTGTCAATGAAGTTAACATAATATGAATTGTGTCCAATAGAAGAGGGAGCAAGGGCCCATACATCTAAAAAACAAGATCCAAAGGACTAGTAGACACACTTGTGGATCTAGAATAAGGCAACTAATGACTTTTGCCCATTTGACATGCATCACAAATCATGTTTTTATTGGAACTCTTAACAAAAGGAAGCCTATGGCAATTAAGGACCTGCTGGACTACGGGTGTGGAAGCATGGCCTAATCTATGATGCCAAGGGTAGTAGACAACTTGATGACACCAAGCACTTGCTTATTTGGACTCAACTTGGTTGAACTCGACTTCAATGGGTAAAGACCTCCTTCACATCTGCCTCTGAGGAGGGTCTTCCTCGTCCCTTGCTCCTCAATAAAAAAATTGATTGGGATGAAATTCTAGAAAAAAGCATTATTGTCACATGCAAATCGATGAACATAAAGCAAGCTTTTCCTAGCCTGAGGAACAAGAAGAATTTTACGAAGATGAATATCACTAGTGGGGGTACACAAAATGCTAGAACTGATGTGATTAGTCTCCATACCTGCATCTGTTGGTATAAATTAATGCACATAGAATAATCCGTAAGCACATGGATATTATACCAATGTAGCACTTCACCAGGAGTACCCAATTTTATATCGAACTCGAGGAAACGTGTGTGAGAATAACCAAATCTAACTTAATCCAACCTCACAATCAAGGCTAGATAATAGGAGCGTAGAGGAGACTGCTAAGGTCTTCTAGTTCTAACTTGGTAAGCTTTATCTTCTATTGTTCAATTCTGGGGATATTACTAGAGAGAACACAAACAAAGTATGTTCCCTATAGCAACAAGGTTCTGCTAGGCCTACTAACGGGAGGTGGACTACAAAGGATTCAACGAGGCTATAAGAGTCACCCTCGCGAGCTACCATCGATCTGGAAAGTAGGGTTCATCCATGAGTAACTGAGTCTAAGCACCATGCTTACTATGAATACTACTTTAACCTAGGAGCTACAAGGATTAAAGTACTCAAAAGAGTCACAAACCTGAAAAACAATATGGACAAGATGTTTATTTGAATTAGAAGTCGATTACCAGAGAAATCTCAGAAGCAAGCTCAAGAAGAACTTGATTCCGCCAGGGTACAAGCCGTAGAGAGAGCACCGACAGACCAGAACTCCTCCAAAACTCCTCCATCTCACTCTATCTCACTATCTCTAATATAAGACTAGATCCTATCGAGGACTAATCTTCTCTTGATTGCTAACTCTGATCCTAGTGGAGATATAAATTAGGGTTTCTGGCTTTTTAGCTCTCAGGATCAAGTGCATGGATGCCTTAGAGGGGGGTGTAGGTAGGTATATATAGGCCCGTGTGTCAATCCTGAGCCCTCGGATCAAACGACTTGAATAAACGCTAGGGATGCAATCCTTAAGGCGGTGGAGAACCGATATAACAGCAAGAAGGCTGATAGTGGGCCCTAGGGGCCGGGCGTCCTACATGTGGGGCTGACAGGCCCCACATGTCAGTGACATGTGCTCCGCTTCGGTAGAGAGCCTCCTAGAGTCTTCTAGAGTCTTCGCGCTGTTTACACGGTGGAATTCTATAATTTCCTTTGATGAATAGGTCCTCCTTGGCGGTTTTCTGATTAAATTCTGCTGGAAACACAGATTCACCAAAACTCGTGAAATTTGTTAGTTTAAACCCCTAAGTCTACATTGGTGATTCATTTTAGCCATTTATGCAAGTTATATTGATGGTTTGTGATGAATGTTAACTACCGTTAACAGCACAGCTGGCAGAATGGACTTGATGATGGCCACCATGGACGGTGAGCTTCTCTAGCTCGCTGGTCACATGATCGGTGCAGCACTCTTCTAGGGTGGACTAGTGAAGGAGGCATTGAACCTCTTGTAGCACTTCAACACCCTATGACCGTCTTTGCCACACAATTGGCAAGTGACAGTCGGTCCACCTCCACCACTGCCACCACGGCTGCCCTTCTGGCCACGCCCAAAGCCACCGCGGCCATCGCCATGGCCTCGGGCATTGTTGTTGTGGTTTCCACCTCCACGCCCACCCTTGGCAGCCATGTTTACAGAGGAATGAGGGGAGCCGCCATGCAACTCCATGCGTTGCTCAAAGCTGACTAGCTGGGTGTATAATTCCCCAATTGAGATCGGTTCGACCTGAGCGGCAACAGCAGACACCACCGGGTTGAAGTCTAGATCTAACCCAGTCAGGATGTAGGAGACAAGCTCATCATCTTCTAGCTTCTTCCCTACATATGCCATCTCATCTGCAAGGGCTTTCATCTTTGTGAAATCGGTGACCGTCGATGCCCCTTGGACGCCGTCGCCAAAGCCTTCTAAGTGGAGATCACAAACGCCCTGGACTAGGACGCGATGCCCGTGGGCCACCGCCACAGTCTCCACAGTGGTCGCCACTTGGGAGAGGATGTCGCGGGAGAGGGAGGACAACAGGTAATTGAGAACCTACTGGTCCTTAGCGACCCATGCCTCGTAATCAGGATTGGGCATGGGTGGCTTCTTGTCACCGTCGCCCTTCGCCGGAATCAAATACGGCACTAGGGGCTGCACGTCGGGCTGATGTAGCCGGCGACCTAGGCACACAGAGTGCAGAGAGGACTTGAGCATGCCACATCACAAAATTGCTTCGTGTCAGCTTCTCACTCGCGGGTATAAACTTGATCGATGGAAATGCAGTTGCAGCGGAAGAGGATGTGGCCATGGATCAGCTCCGTTAGGAAGTAGGATCTGATACCATGTGAATTGGGTTAGACGAGATGCCCCTTAGGGTCTTGGCCACGTGTTTATAAAGCACGAGAACAGCCCCCGGCGTGGCTTGTACATGAAGTCAAGGTTACAACAGATAAGATCAATCTAGATCCAACAAACTACTCCCTCCATACCCATAAAACAAGTCATTTAGAACATGATTGTGCTTACCAAGGAGTCATTAATTAGGGGATATTTTTCCTCCTTGCCCTTATTAAATAGAGCTACGGGTGCTACTTGTACAACATCCTTTCTTAGCTGGAGTGGCAACGACTCCGCTGCCCGAGGCTGCCGTCCACAGTTCGAGCGCTGCCAGCCTCGCCTTTTTTGAAGCAGTCGTCAATTTTGTATGGTGCTGTGCTGAACGAGGTTGGGCGCGTGTGTTCATGTTTTGGTCGTTGGCACACGCGTACAGGCTCGTTTGCTCCTCGTTTTTTTTGCGTTTGCGCCGATTTACTTGCGCACGCGACTGCGGGCTGGTTTGCCTTTGAAATTTCGGCATTGCGGCACGTCAAACAAAGTGCGATTAATGCGGAGCAGCGACCAGAATGGGAGCCGAAGCGAACGAGGGCAAACATGTCCAACTCGACGGTCACCAGCCCAGAACGACTTGTTTCGTGAAAACGCCTATCAAGTCTAGAACGACATAAATTCTGGGTACGGAGGGAGTACCTTGTATAACCATCTAGGGACTATATAATGAATTTTAGACCTAACGTCCTCTTAACAACCCGCACCTTATATATTATATTATATCTTGAGAGGGAATAGAATTTGTACACCGATACACTGAAGCAGATAACCCGTTCCTACCATATCTATATATATCTATATATGATATAAAAGATTGACGTCCAAACCAGTCACTTTCGCCTCTTGCCAAAAAAAAAAACTAAATCCAAATTACTTGGTTCACTCGTGCAAATCGGAGCACAAAACTGCACCACAGCTCAGCTCATTGGCTCGGCCTGTCTGTGTATTTGTATCTCGGTCGCAAATGGCTTTCAGCGCCAAAGTCGTCTCCTGCTTAGTCCTTTAAAACAAGCATTCGTCGTCGTCACCCAAACAAACACCGCACGCGCAGAAATCCATTTCTTCCTCTTACAGCTCATTTCGATAGGCGAGCACGAAACCGCGTCGAGCAAAGTAGAGCACGCCAGGTCAGCCATGGCGACATCGCGAAAGCTCATCAAGGCGCCTGGCCTCGCGGCGGCGGAGGCGGCAGTGGGCCTCGGTTTCGGCCCTGGGTCAGCTGGCGACGACGCGGTCCCGTGGGATGTCGTCGAGCAGAAGCTCGCCGAGCTCCTCCGCTTCCTGGCGTCCGCGGTCCAGGCGGTCGTGGCCGCGCTCCGGGAGCACGCGGCTTCGCTCTTCGCCGCGCTGGGCTCGCTGGTACGGGTCGCCCTCCCTGCCGCGGCAGCTGTGGTGGTGCTCCTCGTCGTGTGCGGATGCTGCGTGGTGGCAGCGCAGCGACGCCGCAGAGGACCGGACGGGGAGGAAGTCGACGGCCTCGTCGGAGACGGACCGGTGGTGACGTACCGCGGCGTCTACAAGGGAGGGATCTTCAGCATGCACCCCAACAAGCCTATCGTGTGCTAGGCCAGCTCAGCACTTGTGCATGTATAAGAAAATTATTGCTCGTGTGTAATAATGCATTATGGATATATACGAATACGAGTGCATAATGTCATAAGATTATACTAGTACTATCTTGTGAGCCTAAGAGCTAGTATGAAATATTAGTGGTATAATAGTGTGCATTTGTACAACTGTGCTGAATTGTCTATAATATCTTTTTTATTTTGTTCCTTTTTGTGCTGCTCTCTTATGACATGTTTATTTGAAATTTTGACCCCTTGTAGACACTAACTTTTAGACATTCAAAAGCTCGACAGCTCCCATAAGCCAAATGCCCATAGTGAGTTTGTGTCATTTAGCTTCCGGGAATTTTTTTTTTTTGGCTTTTGAAAGGTCCAATAGCTCCAGGAAGCCCAAATAAATAGGGAGTTAAATGGGATGGTTGGGTCTTAAAAAAAGTTGATACAACCTGACCTTTGTCTATGTTCCCTATTCAAGTTCACATATATGTCAACGCTTTCTTCTCCATGGCCGTAATAATACTTGTGGTGGGTAATGGTGCTGGAACCAGGGTTTTTTTTACCGACCGGTCACCTCAAACCGCCGGCCTCCGGTTCCGGTTTACCGGTGCAGTTTGCCGGTAACCGGTCGGTAACCGGTCGAATTTGAATTTGAATTCAAATGCGCCTTCGGTTCGGTTTGTGACCGGTTTACCGGGCAGTTTGTAGCGGTTACCGCACGGTTTGAGCGGTTTACCACTCGGTTTGAGTTTGGAATTTTCTTTTTTCTTTTTTTTCAAACTTCTATACGTATAAATAAATACTAAACGAACTTGAATTTGAAAAAATTTTACACCATTGGCTTCTATAAATCATGAACTATTTTTAGGAATTTTTTCAGCATTTTTTTCAAATTTTAAATTTGAATTTGGGGGCCTTAACGGGCCGGGACCGGGATTTTTTCTCTTTTTTTTCAAACTTCTATACGTATAAATAAATACTAAACGAACTCAAATTTGAAAAATTTTTACACCATTGGCTTCTATAAATCATGAACTATTTTTAGGAATTTTTTCAGCATTTTTTTTCAAATTTTAAATTTGAATTTGGGGAATACCTAACCGGACCGGACCAGAACCGGTCCGGCCCGGTTAGGCCGGGTTTACCGAGCGGTTTTTTTAACCCTGGCTGGAACAGTATTTTGGCTTCATAGGTGGGATTCATGGCCAATGGATAGCTAATCTTGCACCCACAAGTTTTTCTTTAGTGACCAAGAGAAGAGCAAACAAGAGGACTGCTTTTTTATACCCTCATTCATCATGCCTAGGTCTTCGACATCCAAGGTACTTTGACTGCAGGTGCAGGTGTTATATATCACTGAATACCTTGCTCTCGGAGACATTATTTCAGAGGACATCTTGTGTTATCACTGAATACCTTGCTACCTTGCTCTTTCAGACATTATTTCAGAAGTGATCTTGCAACTCGAAGTATCAGACTCCCATATTTGGTGGCTTTCATATGTTGTTTTTCCCAGTGTACTATTAGTTTTGGATAACGAGAGGGGGTATGAAAAACTTGGGCACCACACAAGTGTCGATTCTTCATGTAGTTAGTCACTCGAGATAGATGTTGGACAGCTGATTGATTGGCAAGACGCGGGCTATCTGTAAAGATGTGCACTTAAAGTTTTTCTAGTGTACTCTAGCTTACCGTCAACCCTAAAGAGTTTAGTCAATCATCGTAACCCCTAGATTTGAATTAATCTCCCTCTATCTCCATACTCCTCAACCTCCTACTCATATGTATTCGCTGCTCCTGCACTACATGGTCAAAGACGTGTTGTACTCTTGCTCCATAACTTCCATCATCACCTTCTTCGTCTCCTACTTGTACATTGGGTCAAGGGAAATATCATCAACATCCATGTTGCCCGCATCAAAGTCTGTTAACAATGACATTTGCATAAGTCATATACTCCAAGGCTACTTGAGGAGTGTTGATGCAAAAGTAAATCTGCAAACACAAAGGGCTAATACCCGAAGTTGATATCCAAAGCGTGCCAGTCGATTTGACCTGTTAATCGACAAGGACGAAGATACGAGCACTTTGGTCCTGACAACAGCGATACGCCCGGAAGTCACGGCCAAGAGGTACTCATGCGGAACTCGAGGATCGTCGAAGATTGCACTTAGAGCAATGCAACTCGCCGAATCGATGAGAACTCGTAAAAAAGGAAAAATATGCAAATTGACGAAGTCGCCGAAAGTAGATATAAATAAGAGTAAAAGCTGTTTTTTGATATATTGATTGATTTTCTATTACATTGCCCTTCACTCTATATTTATATGCTGATCTGTAGAAACGTAACCAAATATGACTAGGACACTAAATCCAAATCTAATGAAAAACATGACTTTGACACAACTCAGACTCTACTAAACGTATACAAGGAAATTAACTCCTATTTTACTCCATAGTCCGCCTCAATCACGATGGTATCCTCATCGACCTCCTTTTCAACGGCACAGTCCCTGTTCCATCGGCAGCAGCCTTCAAGTTCCTTCCATCGGTACATTCCCTGTTTCATCGGCAGCAGTCTTCATACCCTCCTTCATCGGTACATCCCCTGTCTCATCGGTAGCAATCTCCAAACCCTCTTTCATCGGCATCGGCAATAATACCCTTAACCTCATCAGCAACACTTCAAATTGAATCCATACGCTGCCACCACTCACAAACAAACTTATTCTCCTTGACTATCAATCTACACGGTAATCTTTCCTCTGTTGATTAGCCCTTCCTGATCATCTTGACATGTGCTAAAAACGATGTCAACACATGCCCCCTAATTTTGGAGTATAAGATAAGATACTGATGCTCCGAAATTTATTCCAGCTGATGCTTGCTGTTACCTATTTTTTAAAACCCATTCTCCAAGCATAACATGATCTGTTACTAGATTTAATCAAATCTAGATCTATTCCATGTATCTCAATAAATATCGCACATTTTCCAACCTTCTTTGCCTTAATTACGGTTGAGATACCAAAATAACAATCCATCAGCAAGATCTTATCACAACGCATCATTTTTTTAGAACCGAAAAATCCTGTATCGAGATATCCTTCAAGTCATGATTACTTGCCGTCAAATCTTCTGTACCATCCCTTGATTGTCGTGCGAACAGTTACCATATCCAACTGAACCACCTCGATCCATCCGCATACGGCATAGAGATAAGTCAAGAATACCCCTACCCCAAATGGCCTATAAATAGATTTCTCTGGGCTGTTCATCTTCTACCTTCAAACTCCATCCTTTGGCATTCTCACTCCAGCGGCAACCCTAACCAACAACCGCGTATCCTCGACTCACCAGAGCCATCGTCATCTTCAAGTTCCCAGCTCGTGCCCTCATCCTTTCGAAGCAATGGCTGTTAACTTCGACGTCCCTGCGGTTCGTTCTTCCTCCATTACTTTTACTTTAATCCTTTTGGTTCCCTGCGAGTTCTTACAGTCGGCATTTTCCTATTTCTTCCATTTTCTTGGTCCTCCAAACTCAGGAACTACGCAACACACTGGTGATTCCAACCCATCAGCCTCCCCTCCATTGCCTAGGTCCAATGGGCGATCCAGATCCAACTGACCTGATTAATGCAGAGGCAAATCGTATTCCCTTCAAATCTCAAAATTTTTCTTTGAATATGTGGAAAGACATGTTCCGTTCTTGGCCCAAACCCACCAAAGGGTGAAAAAACTGGTTCTTGAGGGTCAACAGATCAATGCAAGTGTTCTGGGCAGAACGGAAGATAGACCAATGTATCAGGCTATCCATTGCCGATATACAAAAGAACGAATCCATGATGATAGCTGCCGCTCAATTTTGGTCAGATACCACCAATACCTTCATGTTTGGTCATGGCCCATGTGCCCCCACTCTTGTCGATGTATATATGCTCATAGGCTTGGACATCT
This sequence comes from Saccharum spontaneum, assembly GCA_022457205.1. NCBI lineage: Eukaryota > Viridiplantae > Streptophyta > Magnoliopsida > Poales > Poaceae > Saccharum > Saccharum spontaneum. The sequence goes on along the minus strand of CM039607.1, from coordinate 22,058,518 downwards.
CAACTGTCGATGAAGGCCACATTTTTGGCAGAAAAGCTGAATACAGAGTGAGCACACGCAACATCGGCGGCTGGACGGGATACATCCAGGAGTACCAGAAGACTGGTACTGTCAACCAAAGGGAACATGCCACATTCCTGAACATGTGGCTGGAGAAGTTTATTTTCTGTGGCCGATCGGTAGGACCAATCAACGCTTTCCTCCCAGCAGCAGAACTCTTAGCCAACGGTGTCAGATTCCCACTTGGCCGATATCTCCTGAGCTCAACCTACCACCTTCTCCACCAAGTATCTCAGAAGCTTATACTTGGCGAACCCATCGGCAATCTGGGAGGCCCATGGTGGTTCATCAATATGTGGTTAAACGCTCACATGCACAAGCGTTTACAGTGGGATCTCTTCGCTCAAGAATTCCCACGAGAGATTCCCGAAGATTACGTCCTTAGAGACGATGAACCGGCAACACGCCCTCCTCTCAACTTTGGCGAAGCCATAATTGTCCTTCCCGGAACAGAAGCCAATGAAGACCAAATCGGCAGATTTTTTCAAACTTTCTACCATGGCCTCCCTCGTGACCTCAGGGCTTGGGTACCTTACATTGATGAGGATAACAAGTTTCCTCTCCTCTTCAATTTTGCCGATGGTGATCTGAACCAAGACAATGATCTTATGATGGCCATTATCACCCCCAGAGCAATCCCAGTCAACACATTTGGTAGCGGGAAAGCTTCCCATATTACTTATGAATTCTACAATCCATCGGCAGTATCTCGCCAATTGGCCTTTGGGCAACTGCCCATCAAGCTATGCTATGCCGATGTGATCAAGCCCAGAGAAATCATTACCGCTGGAACTGAATGGAGCAGGATAGTAAGACTTGCTCCCGATGCCGATATCTCAAATGTCGATCTCTCCGCCTGGTCACTAGCATCCTTCATCACAGAGTCATATAAGCAATGGTGGCAAGAATGGAAAGAACAGCTGTTTTCAACATCTGTTCACACATATCGGCACATGATCGATCCCGATTATGCCGTTCCTGATAATGCAGTAAGCTCCTTTTTAACTTTTGTCTCTTTTCTTCCTTTTATATGTATATTGGTAGCTAACCTTCCTTGAAACAGGCCGATGATCCAGTTCCATCAATAAGCAAAAGTGGAAAACCCTTCAACCTCCACCCAGCCTCTCCAGTCTCAGTAATCGGCTACAACGCCCCTACCTTAGAGGCCTTGACCTTCCAGAGGGCTCGCACCAAACCTATCACCTCCAGACCGAGACTGGGAACATCCAGGGCTTCTCCAAAGGCTGCTGCTTCAAGCCTAATCAAGGCTTTTAAGGTAATAACCTTGCTTACTCTGTTTTCTACCGATACACTCTATTTTAACATACAACTATCAGGGTGTGCAAGCTGTAGCTGGATCGTCATCGGCAACTTTACCAAGCACCACGACCTCTACCCCTCCTTCAGAGGTATTCTTTTATTTTTACATTTTTCCCTGTTAAATATCCAATCTTATACCTGTTTTTGCAGCAACAAACGGGTACATCGGCAAGCACGCCAAGCATGCAGGCTCCCCAATCAACAGATGTCGATGCCCCCCAGCCAACTGTCGTTGAAGCCCAAACAAAGCGTAAAGCTTTGACCGATGCTGAAGCCCAACAAAAACGACAGAAATCTACACCAGCCCCTGAGTCTGCTCCAACATCTGTCAGTCAACCCACTGATGTAACTGAACAAGCTACTCCTTCTACACAAGATACATCATCGGCCATTACACCCCAAGGGCCGACTACCGATGTGATCATAGAAGACATTCCATCGGCATCCTCTGCCGATCCTTCATATGATCCTCTACAAGCCGCTCCCTCAAGCCAGGCTCAAGAAATCGCCCTGAAGCAGGTAAACCGATTAATTGTTTGGTTTATAATATCCCCAGACATTACAGATATGATTTTTAATTCTCTTTATTTCACAGGAACAAGATTCTCCCGATAGCTTATTCTCTTTTGCTATCGATGTCTCCGATGATGACGGAGAAGAGGCGAGTTCTTCCCTGGCATTGGGAACAATATCGTCAGACACTTATGGCAAGCTAGAAGCCCTCCTAAATCTGCTGCAGCAAGACACTGCCCAATTAGTGATTGACTCGGACCCTGCGAGGACTATCTTCAAAACGATCCGCGGCCAAGTCCCTGCCAATGTTGAAGAAACCATCTTTTCAGCAGTCCATCTGGAGAGCAGACAGCTTCAATATCAAAGGGCCGTTCATCGTATTGCTGACAGAGCAGCTCAGGCTCAACTTAAAGAAGAAATGCTGCAGCTGAAGCAAACTGCCGATGAGAAGCACAAGAATATCAACAACTTGCAAGCCTCCAGTGCCGATCTTAGGCAGAAAATCTTAGATCTATCGGCAAAGAAGGCAGCCCTGTTAGCTGAACTGGAAAAGGTTGAAACAGCTCAGACTCAAGCTAAACAAGAAGAAGATCAACTTCCCGATGCTATCAAGACCCTTCAACAGGAACGAGATGCTCAAGCACGCAAGGCTTTGGTCCTTAAAAAGAAACTCAAGCCTGTGGAAGGAAGTGCCGATGAAGACGCCAAGGAATTAAAAGAAGCCAATGAAATTCGCCTTCGTGCGATATCAGCCATCCAGGCTTTGTTAAATTAGCGCATCGGCAACAATTGATACTTTGTTTTAACTCCAGCCGATAGGATTATTATCGGTAATTATACTTTTATGCGTCTATCTAGATACTAGGGTAATATTTCTTTAAATATTTTCCATTTAATGCTCTGGAAAATACAACTTCTTCGAGAGTTTCAAGAATATATGCATTACCAGGAACAGATTGATTTATCCGATATGGACCTTCCCAATTAGGTGACCATTTGCCAAACTTAGAACTTTTAGTCCTAATCGGTAAAATCAATTTCTAGACTAATTCACCATCGACAAATTCCTTTACCTTCGCTTTCTTGTCATACCATCTAGCTACCCTTTTCTTATTCTCCTCGATGCTAACTAAAGCTTTTAACCTATGACCTGCTACATCTTCCAATTCATCTTTCATAAGAATATCATAATCATCGGCTGTCAATTGATCCTGAAAGCATATTCGCCTAGAACCAATTTTAATCTCCCAGGGTAATACTGCATCGTGTCCATACACCAATTGCTAAGGTGCTACCTTGGTTGCACCATGACATGTCATCCGATATGACCACAAAGCTTCATTTAATATTGTATGCCACTTCTTAGGATACTCTTTAATCTTGCGCTTAATGAGTTTGATAATTTCTTTATTAGATGCTTCAGCCTGGCCATTAGCTTGGGCATAATACGGTGAAGAATTCAAAACTTTAATTCCCATACCTATAGCAAACTCATCAAATTCACCCGATGTAAACATAGTGCCCTGATCGGTAGTGATGGTTTGAGGGATGCCAAATCGGTAGACAATATGCTCCTTCACAAAATCAACCATATTAGTCGATGTCACCTTTTTTAAAGGAATTGCCTCAACCCACTTTGTGAAATAATCGGTAGCAACCAGAATAAACTTATGCCCTTTACTCGATGGTGGATAAATCTGACCGATGAGATCAATAGCCCAACCCCGAAACGGCCAAGGCTTAATTATGGGGTTCATAGCCGATGCGGGTGCCCTTTGAATATTACTAAATTTTTGACATTCCTGACATCCTTTAAAATATTTAAAACAATCCTCAAGAATAGTCGGCCAATAATATCCATTTCTTCTGATCACCCATTTCATCTTGAAAGCTGACTGATGAGCCCCACATACTCCTTCATGAATCTCACTCATCAGGCTTTTTTATTCCTCTATGCTAACACACCTGAGTAAAACTCCATCTACGGTACGGTAATACAATTCATCATCGAGGAGTACATACTTGGTAGCTTGGAACCTTATATGTCTTTTAACCTTTTTAGATGGATTCTTTAAATAATCAATGATTTCCTTTCTCCATTCATCGGTATCAGCCATTGATATCAATGCTTCTTGAACAGGTTGATATCCTGAAGCATGCTGAGCCAATCGGTTAGCCTCCTCATTATGCATCCGGGAAATATGCTCCAGATGAAAACTCCTAAACCCTTTTAACAATTCCAAACACTTTTCATGATATGAAATTAGAATTTCACTTCGACATTCATAAACCCCAATCAACTGATTTATAACTAGCATAGAACCACCAAAGACTTCAACAGCATCAGCCTGTACTTCTTTAAGCAATTCTAACCCTTTTATCAGGGCTTGATACTCAGCTTGATTGTTTGTCGATGTAGCAATGATCAGCAATGAGAACTCATACTTCTTCCCCTGAGGGGAAATTAACACGATACCGATGCCTGCCCCTTCACCACAAGTAGACCCATCAAAGAAAAGTGTCCACGGAGCAACTTCCAGAGAATCCACCGTGTTGCAATGTTGAGTAACAAAATCGGCCATAACCTGTCTTTTAACTGCCTTAGCCGATTCGTAACGTAGGTCAAACTCTGATAATGCTAAAATCCATTTACCAATCCTACCATTTAATATCGGCATTGATAGCATATATTTGACCACATCATCTTTGCATATGACAGTACATTCAGCCGATAGTAAATAATACCTCAGCTTAATACAAGAGAAGTATAAACATAAGCATAATTTCTCAATGGACGAATACCTGATTTCAGCATCTGTTAACCGTCTGCTCAAATAATAGATAACACGCTCATTCCCTTCAAATTCTTGAATAAGAGTTGAACCGATAACAGTATCTTCAGTTGATAAATACAATCTGAAAGGTTTTTCATGTTGGGGTGGAACTAACACTGGAGGATTTGTTAAATAACTCTTAATCTGATCTAAGGCTAATTGCTGTTCATCCCCCCATTTAAATTCCTAATCGGCTTTCAATTTCAATAATGGACTGAAAGCCTTGATCTTACCTGACAGATTAGATATGAATCTTCTGATGAAATTAATCTTACCGATCAAGGACTGTAATTCAGTTTTATCGGCAGGAGCAACAACCTTGTTGATTGCTTCAATAGATTTTCTACTAATTTCAATACCCCGCTGATGCACCATAAAACCCAAGAATTATCCTGCTGATACACCAAATGCACATTTATTGGGATTCATCTTTAATCCATGTTTTCTTGTGCACTCCAGTATCTTTCGTAGATCGGTTAGATGCTTTGTGATATCTCCAGACTTAATCACTATGTCATCAATGTAGATTTCTACCAACGTGCCGATATATTCATGGAAAATAAAGTTCATAGCTCTTTGATAAGTAGCACCGGCATTTTTCAAACCAAATGTCATAACTATCCACTCAAATAATCCCACATGACCTGGACACCTAAAAGAAGTCTTGGAAATATCTTCTTCAGCCATGAATATTTGATTATAACCCGCATTACCATCCATGAAACTAATAATCTGATGCCCTGCTGCAGCATCAATCAACAAATCAGCAATCGACATTGGGTAACCATCCATTAGTGTGGCCTTATTGAGATTCCTGAAATCAATACAAACACGAAGTTTCCCATTTTTCTTATATACAGGAACCATATTAGAAATCCACTCCGCATATCGACACTGCCGAATAAACTTTGCCTCAATTAATTTGGTTATTTCGGCCTTAATATCAGGAAGTATATTAGGATTGCATCGGCGAGCCGGCTGCTGATGTGGCCGAAATCCAGATTTAATAGGCAACCGATGTTCAACTATAGATCGGTCTAATCCAGGCATTTCAGTATAATCCCAAGCAAAACAATCTTTATATTCCTTTAACAAATCAACTAGTTGCTGTTTACACTTGGAATTTAACTTAGAGCTAATAAAAGTGGACCTTGGCCTATCGCCCTCACCAATATCTACTTCTATTAAATCATCTGCCGATGTAAATCTTTAACCTAATTTTCCATCATCGACAAATCTATCCATTAAAACTCTTCTTCAGAACCGACTGCTTGGATCGGTAGAATTTCGTATTCGGCAACCTTGAGGAACTCTTTTTCCCAGGCTTCTCCTGATATACACTTGGTTCGCTCATAAGTGTCTGATTCTGCCGATGCGATAATATAAGAAGAATCACCAGGAACAACTTCAATCTTATCTCCAATCCATTATACCAGACATTGATGCATTGTAGAAGGAACACAGCAATTAGCATGAATCCAATCCCTTCCCAAGAGCAGATTATATGCACCCTTGCCATTAATAACAAATAAAGTTGTCGGTAAGGTTTTACTGCCGATGGTCAACTCAACACATACTGCCCCTTTAGCTGGTGATACATTACCTTCAAAATCCTTTAGCATCATATCGGTCTTAGTTAAGTCTTGATCTCCCTTACCAAGCTTTCGATATATCACATAAGGCATAATATTAATTGCAGCTCCTCCATCAATAAGTATCTTAGATACAGGCTGCCCATCAACTTTGCCTTTTACAAACAAAGCCTTGAGGTGTTGTCTCTCATCATCGGCAGGCTTCTCAAAAACAGTCATCATTGGATCTAGCGTTAATTGAGCTATTTGGTCAGAGAAAACAGTCTCTTCTTCACTATCAGACAGAGCCAAAAATTCCATCGGCAACATAAACACCATATTGACATCCGCCGATGGACCTTTATTTTTGTGCCTTATCTGCCACTGCTGATTGCCAGATCTCTCATTGGAGGGACTTTCTTCTTGATATAAATCTTTTTGACGCTCTCGCTGCATTTTTCTCTTCTGTGTCTTTGTCAAACCCTCTGGACACCATTGAGGAAGCTTAGTTTTCCATACTGGCTGATAAGTCCTAATTGTCTCCACACGACGTATATTAGGATCCCTGTAAAATATTTCTTCATCAGGAACTCTTGCATTTGCCATCTCTTCAAGTTCCTCTTAGTTTCTCGGAAAATATACAACGCGTTTACCAAGCCTTTCATGTACACTGAGCCTGCACCCCAGCCGATCATGTACTGATGCTCTCCCTCTGATCGGCTCATTAATGAACAAACCTTGATTACCAGATCGAAACCTTCTTACAGGATGATTAACTCCATAATAACCATTGCACTCTAGACAATCTTCAATAGTAGGCAACTTAATACCTTCCTCCCAATAATGAATAAAAAACAGACAATTCCAATGATCCTTATGCCGATTCCACTCTTCTTGACGTCTTTCCTCTTGTTGTCGTTGATACCGGTCCCTTCGCTGACGCCAGCCTTCCTGTTGTCTTCGATGAGTAATCACGACGCCAGATCGAGGAGGCCTTCCAGAACTGCCACTTTCTGTCAATAGCCCCTTGCCTTTTGCATCATCGGTAGTTATCCGATGTTGGGGATCTACTGATGCATTCTTTTCAGCAGCTTCCGATGTCAACACCTTAATTTTCCCTTCAGCATTCAACATATTTGCTGGAAAAGGATGTTGATCAATTTTCATCGGCTTTTGAATCTTGGAATTACCAAATTTTATTCTGTCAGACTCAATAGCTAACTGCAATGGTTGTCTAAATACTTTGCACTCATTGATACTGTGAGAAGTTGCATTATGCCACTTGCAATACAGCATATGCTTCAACTCTTCTGCCGATGGGATCATATGATTAGGTGAAAATTTAATCTGGCCCTCCTGAAGTAAAAGATCAAATATCTTATCGGCTTTGGTGACGTCAAAAGTAAACTTTTCTGGCTCTTTGTGACCAAAGTGACAAGATATCGGCTTCTTATTCTTAACCCACTCTGCCAAACCGATAACTGGTTCATTATCTGAATCAGAATCTTCCGCCTCTTCAACAAATGAAACTTTCTTGTTCCAATTTCTTTTAGGTTCAAAAACCCTAGTGTCTTGATCAGAAATCCTTTGCACTAAATGACTTAGGCTTTCAAACTCCTGAGAAGCATATCTGTCCTTAAGGTGTGGTAACAATCCCTGAAAGGCTAAATCTGCAAGTTGCCGATCATCCAATACCAGGCTATAACATTTGTTCTTTACATCTCGTAGCCTTTGCACAAAGCCTTCTACCGAATCATCATTGCGCTGTTTCATCTTTACCAAATCGGTAAGCTTCTTTTCATGAACTCTAGTAAAGAAATACTTATGAAATTGCTTTTCCAGATCAGCCCAAGTGATAATAGAATTTGGCGGTAGTGAAATAAATCATGTAAATGCTGATCCAGATAGAGATGAGGAGAACAGACGAACTCTCAATTCATCTCTACAAGCTGCCTCTCCGCATTGAATAATAAAACGATTAACATGCTCCATGGTTGATGTATCGTCTTGCCCAGAAAACTTAGTGAAATCTAGCACCTTGTAACGATTTGGGAGAGGAATTAAATCATATGCCAGAGGATAGGGAGTCCGATAAGAATAGGTATTAACTTTGGGCTTGATCCCGAACTGATCCTTCATAATTTCTGCTATTTTATCGGCCCAAAAAGCATCAACATCTTGTTGACGATATTGTTGAATCTCCACTGGAGGTATCTGCTGGTACCCTTCTGCATACCTTTGTGGCCCACGATCTCCAGCAATTGGCATATTTGCTACTATCTGTGGTCCATTAACCTGCTGAAAAGGGTTCATCGGCTGAGCTGCCGATGCTTGATTTTGAAAACCAGCATGCATGTGACCTTGATGAACTCCTGTGGCTTGCTGATTTGGCTGAACTATATGTTGAGTGGGAAACTGCCCTGACCAATTATTAGTATTCATCGGCACTAAATTTGCCGATGGCTAGTAGCTTGTTGGCATTGCTGGATAATTACATCCAACTTGAGGCATAACCTGGACTCCAGGTTGACTGGTAATAGGAGCCTTCTGCTGCATCGGTAACAAATTTGCCGATGGACTTGAACTAGATGTTTGACCCAAAGACGCCTGAAAACCTCCTAGATTCGGTTGTACAGTAGTTGTAGTATATTGAGGCGCTTGAGCTATCGGCAAACCAGCCGATGGCATAGGAGTTTTTCCCGCTGCATCAAACACTTGAGATAATCCGTGATTGAAAGCAGATGGCTCTGGAGGCATACCATATCCCCACCAATTAGCAGGAGTTTGATTATTCTGTGGTACAGGACCTGATAAAGCCGATGCTGATAAATCTGTACCAAGCTAAACTCGTCCTGATAATGCTGAATCCGGACGCATCGGAGTAGACTGTACGTTAGATAAACCTGCTGATACTGGAGGAGAAGAAATCTCTATACCCGCAACGGCTGGGGGAGCCGATGGAGCAACAGCAGATGCTGCTTCTGGTTGATGATAAGCAGGCCCAACGTAACGAGGTGACGCTTGCCCTTCTTTGAAAGTTCGAATCACAGCATTATGAATAGTATTGGACAGCACATTGGAGTGATTAATTAAAGCATGATTCACCGCAGAATTAACCATCTCTTGAAGTTTACCCGGATTAGAATCAAAGGTAACCTGCCGAGGCAACGGCAAGTCCTGCTTCTGGATGACTTGTCCACTTTTGTTCATACTGAATGACTTCAAGCAAAGCTGTCTGTATTCTTCAATAGCCCTCTCCATAGCCTGCTTCTGATCATCCTTAAGATCTTCTTCTGTTACTGCGATGATATTCCCAGCATCGATCTCAGTATTAAGCATCTTGACTAGATCTGTCCCACCAGGCGTGCTAAAAGATGTGTTGATGCAAAAGTAAATATGCAAACACAAAGGGCTAATACCCGAAGTCGATATCCAAAGCGTGTCAGTCGATTTGACCTGTTAATCGACAAGGACGAAGATACGAGCACTTTGGTCCTGACAACAGCGATACGCCCGGAAGTCACGGCCAAGAGGTACTCACGCGGAACTCGAGGATCGTCGAAGATTGCACTTAGAGCAATGCAACTCGCCGAATCGATGAGAACTCGTAAAAAAGGAAAAATATGCAAATTGACGAAGTCGCCGAAAGTAGATGTAAATAAGAGTAAAAACTGTTTTTTGATGTATTGATTGATTTTCTATTACATTGCCCTTCACTCTATATTTATATGCTGATCTGTAGAAACGTAACCAAATACGACTAGGACACTAAATCTAAATCTAAGGAAAAACATGACTTTGACACAACTCAGACTCTACTAAACGTATACAAGGAAATTAACTCCTATTTTACTCCATAGTCCGCCTCAATCACGATGGTATCCTCATCGACCTCCTTTTCAACGGCACAGTCCCTGTTCCATCGACAGCAGCCTTCAAGTTCCTTCCATCGGTACATTCCCTGTTTCATCGGCAGCAGTCTTCATACCCTCCTTCATCGGTACATCCCCTGTCTCATCGGTAGCAATCTCCAAACCCTCTTTCATCGGCATCGGCAATAATACCCTTAACCTCATCAGCAACACTTCAAATTGAATCCATACGCTGCCACCACTCACAAACAAACTTATTCTCCTTGGCTATCAATCTACACGGTAATCTTTCCTCTGTTGATTAGCCCTTCCTGATCATCTTGAGATGTGCTAAAAACGATGTCAACAAGGAGGCACAACACTGATAGAGCTTTAGTGTGCTCCTCGAGCAAGCTGTTCTCTTTTAGCATTATATTGCTATCAGCGCACCCTGGCTTCGGCATCGCTCTATCTTCACAAACATTCTTCTACTACCTAGTGCATCATCTTGACTATAAAACGGAAGGTGTATGTGTGTAGAGCTTTCTCCCATGGAGAACACATATTGAGACTACACAAGTGACCGATACATGCAAGGCACCTAGCTCCTCTATCTGTGGAGGCATCCCAACACCTATTTTATAACCAGAAGCAATAGTGGTAGGTGGATCTAATGACTGAGAACAGTGTCTGGTCAATATAAAACCTGACTGTGATATGAAAATACCACTGACGGCTCATGGCTTGACCCGGCAGTAAAATATCATATCAATGTCAGGTCGTAGTATTAGCCAGTAGTGATATGACACTTATCACTGTCGGTTTGTGGCTTAATTCGGCAGTGATATGTCACTGCTTGGTGGTGGTTTGAGCTGGCAGTGATAGGTGTCTTGACTGCCAGGTGAATAGCTTCCCCCGAATTTTCTAGATCCCAGAATTACAAACTAGCACTGATAAGTCATCACTGTCAACTCCAACACAATCAGCAGTGATGCTCCAGTAGTGATTGTGTGTTCTGGCGTTGTGCATCAACCTTCGGGGGATGTCTATTCTTTTCATGCATTGTGTCCTAACATTCACGCTTGATCCCCAAACCATATGCTAGCCATACATGCTATGTTTTCCTCAACTTGCTTCTTCAAAAAGGAAATATCAAAGTAGACTTGTCCTCCAGCGTTAACACTTCTTCATCTTCATCTTCATCCTTTTGGTATTTTTAATTCCCTAAATTTTCAAAAAGAAAATATATATGCAATCTTTTCTGAAAAATTATTCCTGTATTTTTTTGGGGTAAAGTCTATTTGACCTCCTCAACTATCAAAATAGTCTGATTAACCTTTCTTGTGATTGACATGGTCTACATCAGACTAAACCGCCTTGAAAACCATCTATGAAGGAAAAAACAATCAGTTTTAATAGTTTCAAAAGTCAAAACATTTAGTTTTCTAGTTCCATATATAGGTAATCCGATTACATCAATAGTTGAGGTCAAATGTGACCGGCACATGCATGCAAGGCCCGGCAGGAGAAACTAGAAAAGTACGCAAGGCCTATTAGGCTCATGCAGAATCAGCTAGATTGATGCTGTGGCCTGCGGGCTGCCTAGAGGCAGGCCCACTTGCATTCCGGTTTAGAGAATTTAGAATGGCCGGAGTTAAGTTCTGAAGTCCCCTTCTCTGTCCCACTGAAATTCCCATAACAAGGGAAGTTAAATCATACAGTACATTGCGTAATTCCGTCCAAATAACGATTCAAAGTCTTCTCCAGCTAAAACTAGGCATCTCTCAATAATAATGAGTGTTCATTTAAGCATACAGTACCTGTTAACCACCAAACATTGATTTAGCAGTAGTAGTACTAGCTAGTTAGGACACTGGTACTACTTGAGTGCTGAAGCTAATGATAGAGGCCTGAATCATAAAGATCTCAACCTCTTTTGGATTCAAAGAGCCAAACTTCTAAAAAGGACTCTGCCGCACAAGCTAATAAACAATTGATTTTGAGCCATATATGCCAGTACCCTATATACGGAATAAAAATGAGCTTTTGATTCGGAAGGACAAAAGTTGACCCTATCTCTACAGTCTACACCAAACCAACCAGAAGAACAACATTTGTTTGCTGAACTGAATGTTTCGTGTCAATCTGCAGTCGTCAAAAGTATTTTAATCTTTTCACATGACATAATTACTTATCTCACTAACTACACTCAGATCACACAAATGAACAGTGCTGACATAATTACCATCTATTGAATATGTGAATGAAAGAGATAAATAAAAGGGGAATGCACAAATACATTTCATTTAACCAAAATATGTGCAATCACGTTATTTCTGTTGTAATATTTTACGAAACAGAGTACAAAGAAACAAGAGGCTTCCTTCATCCACCACAAAGAAAAAACATAAGCGCTTGTACTGAGAACACCTTACAACATTACATGGATCATGGATGACGGGTACAAGCTGCTGCCTTATTTTCCCTGATCAAATGCAGCGTCAGCTTTCAGTTTCTCCAAACCTTGTGTAACCTCTCATGCCTTGACATCGAAGTTGGAGCACTTGATGGAGCCTCTTGCGATGTCAATCTCGATCAGGCTGTCCTCCTCGCTGATCTCTGACAAGATGTCGAAGAAGTCTCTCCTGTCCAGCAGCAAATCCGGCAGGAACTCCGCGAGGAGGTCCTTCTTGTAGTTGTATGCACGTCGCTGTTCAGTTTGCTCTGCGCCACCCACGTAGTGCCCATCGACAAGGGAGATCTCAATGAGGCTCTCGTCGTCGTCGTCGTCATCTTCATCTGACACTGAGCCTTCCTCGGTGCCCTCTTCTTCGTCGTTCGTCGTGCACTCTGAAGAATCTGATAGGCTTCCGCTTTCGCCCATCAAATCCTCCGGCACCTCATCTTGTGGCACAATGTTCTTCTCCTGAAACGCAGTCACAGCCTCCTCCATGGAAGCCGGAGCCTTGTTAGCCTTGTGGGTGTTGTCTCTGAGTAGCTTTCTGAGGTTGGTGAAGAGCAAGAAGAGGCAGGTGGAGATGACAAGCACCAGCAATGCGAGCGAAGACGATTCCGAGAAGGAAGAAGAGGATGAAGAAGAAGAAGAAGGATACATACTGTAAAGGCTACATGAAATGAGTATGAGTGTGAGTTGTATGGCCATTTGGGAGCTGGGAGGCATCAAGAAATCCCTCACGGCGGCAGGAGCTTTAGTGGCACAAATGACGCAAACGCTAAAGGGGAAGGAAGCCATGATGAGGCAGGCATGAATGAAAGAGAAAGCAAGCAAAGGGCTGTGTGTTTCTGTTTCCCTCTATCAAATGGATTTTTTGAATTGTCACAAAGAGGAGAGTAGGAGAGTAGGGCTCACCATGGAGCATGCATCTGCAGCACTATTTTATCTGACACGGATGGATGAGTGCCAGTGCAAAGATATATAACTGCAGCAGTGAATGCATAGAAAAACTGAAACTTTTTGGTGAACTGTTACCAGTGTGAGTCCAGTTCACCACCCATGTCCTTTCGCAGCACTAGGTTATGAGGGTAACTGCTGTCTTTGCATCATGGTCAGAGTTGTTAAATCCTGCATGAGCATGACAGCAATATTTAAGCTGTGGTCCATTGCGGTTTGCCTATGGCATGACGACATGTATGGCAGGGGTTTTGGGCTCCGACGAGCTTAGGAGTAGCAAGAGGGTGCCATGTGCAGCGAGGAGTAAACTAAAAGTTCACCATATGGGCCTCACAGACTCATCTCTTTCACTCACTGCTGCTGTTAGCCTTTCACCCTTATCAAAAGAAGGAATTTACTTTGTTTATGAAAGGTGAAACTGTAATGAAATTTCTCCCCTTTTGCAGCACTCTTTCTTTCCCTGCGCAATGGGACTTAATTACCCAACGTTCATGATTCGCTCCATCCATCCTTAATCCTTTCCTCTGGAAAAAAGGTTTTATTTCTCTGAAAAATTATGAGTGCAGTAATACTAATACTAGTATTTTCATAATGAGTGATTGATTCACATAATCTTTTGACCAAAGAGCCGGATGTGGTGCATAGGACCAAATCTTCACAGCCTATGAATTGTAAGGGCACCACCGATGGAGGCTAATATTCCTGGTGGTTCTAATATAAATAAAGTGATCCACATAGACTACGAAATGTTGATACTACTATTTAAACAATGCAAACTATCACTACTTGTGGTTTGTAAAAAAACTTTTTTCTTTCATCATATTTCACCTTTATTTCCTCTCCCTCTTCTTTTTTAGCATGGACCACCTTCTCTCTCCCCAAGCATATTTAGTTTCTGCAAGCCACTATGACAAGTATAGAGCATCTACTTTTTTTATCCAATCCTACATGGCACTTGAGGCTACTAATAAAAAGGGAGCGTTGGAAAGGCCCTAAACAAGGAATCCTATGGTGAGTCATTAATACTGGACCAGTGGATGAGGCAAACAAACACACCTGAGTCAAAATAGATCTACTTTGGACTGCTCCTCATTTAGCTCAATCTACTCTTTTATATATGTACAGTGTCAGAGAGCAGGGTTCCAAAGTAGCATATGAGACAAGTATGCAAGTTTAAATAGCCACCGACGGTACAAGCTTTGTGTTAAACACTAAACATCCAGTGATTTCCCCGGGACCAGGCTACTCTAAAAGCCTATCTGCTCTTTAATCAGATCTTGTCAACAGGGTCATTGCACAGCTAGGAACAGTAATAAGTTATGGTAACTCAATGGAGAATACCTCAATGCTAATATTTTTTCTTTTGTGAATCTCCAGGCACACCGCCGAACAGTCGAATCTGGCTGAATAGGTTCCCTCGCAAGGAACCTAACTAACTAACCAAGCTTCGTTCAATACATTACTCCAGTGCTAATATATTAGAGACTTTAGTCAATTATTTTCAAAGAAAAAGCTAGCCTTGTAGTTAATTATACATAAGAAGATACAATTTAGCCTTTAAATGTACACTTTGAACAATGCAATGTGTATATTTGCTAGTGTACAGAACAAGTGCTAAGCTTTATGAAATATTAATTTGAAAATTAATTATTATATTTTTCGAGTAACCTTTTTTCTCGATCAAGCAAAAGAGCTATGTATCATTGTATTTGTTTGAGTAAAGAAGGATGCTAAGTAAAATTTGAAATGTCAACCTGACTGCAAGTACAGTTATTTGTAGGCATTTGCTTAAATGATCAATCAAACATGTTGTCCACTTCTGACAACTGAATGAACCATTTGTAATCAGCCTAGTAGGTGACAATGGTTAGCTGGAGCATGATAGCATCAAAACCCCAACAACCACGAAAGTAAGGTGGCACAAGCTCTCATGATTACTGAACCTTCTTCAGAAAACAAAAGGGGTTCTTTTTCGGCTTCTCACTAATGCTTGGCCTTGTGTACAAATAGAGAGGGACATCTCAAAGAGGCATGTATCATTTCGCGGTCCTTGAGCTCGAGCGAAAGCCGCCGAGCCACAAATTTCGAGAAATATGTCAATCATTCCCACAGTGCAGTGGCACAACAGGCGAAATCTCACTGTCTAGCTGCTGATCCTATCTTCTTGTTGTTTCCATGTATGTGGGTCCTCCTTTGAACAATGTGGGGTACTGAAATGAGTAGGCTTTCAGATACATTCTTGAGGTGGACATCTTAATAATGTTTGCTAGACTTGATTCATCTTTGTTTCTTTGCTCACATTAACCAATCCTGACTTGTTCCATCCTAATGTTATCGGTGCTGTTTTAGAGTTCTTGTGTTCCCAGTTTCAGTATTTTGCGGTAGGCCCAACTAAACAACATTGCTGAAACTCTTTCCAGTATTCATATGCAGCTTGCTCGGCCCAACCTTTTCTGCTGTCTGAAAAATATTGACCTGATGGATGCCGTGTTTGATGCAGAAACACATCCAGGTCCACATTCCAAAGCCGTGGCAAATTAGTGCTGCATCCTTTGCCAAGAAAGAATTGCACGAGTTCTGATAATTTATTTCATTAGCTTTTTTCTTTGAAAGCTACTATTGCGATTGCTGGAAGAGTAATAAATTCGAGGCGGCTGGTCTTCCTTTCATTTTTTATTTTGTTCCAAGAAGGGAACTTCAGCAATTTTGGCATTGCCCTTCCACGCTATAATGAACATCACTGGACATAAAACTGATCTTAGGCTCTGATTTGTTTCAGCAAAAGTAGCATTTACCTTCATCGCTAAAAAAAGTAACCCCAATATTATAAAAAAAACTAGGCACGTTAATTGAACTTAACGCTTGGATACTGTTGTACTATGGATTTCCAATATTATAAAAAAAACTAGGCACGTTAATTGAACTTAACGCTTGGATACTGTTGTACTATGGATTTCCAATTCGTCATACTCTGTCAAACATCCGTTCCTTCAATTCATTCATAGAAGCCAAGCAATCGTTTAGTGTTCTCTACATTTTTTTTCCCCAATTGCGCTTGTAGATTAGGAATAATAGTATTCTACATTTAAACTTCAGAGTTCAGACTTGAAAAACGTGATCCATTTTTCATCTAAGAATGACAGATCATGTTACCTAGCTACTGTTGTCAAATTGTAGAGAGCACAATATTCAGAAAATCTTATTCATTAATTTTCACAGCTCAGATGTTCAAGTTATAAAATATATTTCTTAGAAAGTGGTAGTGCTACATTATTCCAGAAATAGTTGTATATCTAAGAGCCCTAGTAAAAAATATTGGGTTTTTCTTTAATGAAGCAATGAATTTTTTTATTTGGGCTGGTGTTTCACTAAAAATTATTTTGTTAAGCGGTACAACGTTGGACCAGGCTAGGGAGCAAGTTTGAATAAGAGGTAATCGAGAAGCAACACATACCAATAATAGTAATGTTATTCTTCACTTTCCGAGGTCATGAATATAGTGATCTTGTTGAATACACAAATACCATTACAAAAGTTGAATATTTAAGACTTTAAAGTACACTGAGATCATGTGCAAATCTCCTATCCTGAGTTTGTTTTCATGTTGTCCATTTGTATATACATGCTTAGCCTAGAAGCCTAAGTAACTAAAAAAATCTCGACTCACTTTTACTAACAGTTGTGTAACAGATTAGTATGTACATCGCAGACGTGACACTTAGTCATGACATACCATGGCACTCATAATACTACTAGGGTATATCAACAGTGGTGAGTCGATTCATTGAAGAGTGAGGCAACCATATAATCATAATAAGTTGGAGTCGACTCCTAGGCCAAAAGCAGTATGGGGCCACACATATTTGTTTTTTTAAAGGTGATTCACAACTCCCTAACCTTTGCATTGTTACACCACTTGCGCTTGCTTTCGTTGCCACTCCACACAATTGTTGTCATTTTGGCGCTTGCTTTCAGAACCTCAACCAAAGCTTGAGATCCACCACACCCTTCTAGATCTACCGCCAAGTTATAGGATCCACCATGCCATCACGCCAGATCTATGCTTGCCAACTGCCTTAGGTCAGACACCCCTAGCTCAAGATCCTCTACTCTCTCCACTGGTTGTGCATTCTCGCCTCTAGTTCCTCCATCATGCTCAGATCTAAGTTCGCTGCTACCTCACAGTGATAAGTTGTGATTTTGATAGCGAGTATAATAGGATTGATCCTTTTTATTCGTCAATGGTTGACTCTCAAGTATGAATTTATTCTTTTCTCCGTGATATGAGTAGGCTTTCCACTGCTGATGACCATATTTGGGCATCACACGTTGGTCCATGCATCCATTGGAGAAGCCCTAAGACCACCACATGCAACAGTCCCATGTATATCTCCTCCTTAAGCTCCAATTGTGTAGGGGACTAGGACGAGCTGCACTACTCCAAGGTAACTTGTAAACCTTGTTCTTGATCTTGCCACCAAGTCAAGCTTAGGTCTATTATCTTACTTCTCGTAGGTACTATATACATACTATTAATAGTTTCTCAAGAAAGATGCATACTGTAAGTGCAAGGGACCAGACAAGCGCGTAGTACGGTGAACCTTAAAAGAATGTTACCTTGGTGTCATGTGCCCATCCTGATCCGCTGAACTTTCTACAGCTTATCTAACAATAGAAAAAATTGATTTGCAGGGGTCTATTGTGTTAATAACATAGGGCGCTAAAGAAACAATTGGTGGGATTAATCGTACCAGTACATATACAAGGAATTTTTTTTAAAAAAAATAAAAAAGTACATGTACAAGGAACAACGGACTCTATGTTGTGGGGTAATGTCCTTTTTTACCTACAAACGTGGTAGTCTGATTTTTTCAACCTTAAATATGAAAATGGATAACACAAGTACTCTCCAATTATCAAAACCAAACAAATTTAGTTCTCGTGCCGTTGTGACTTTCTATTTTGTAAAAATCCTCCTCCTCCCTAATCTATACCTAATACCTATAATAGTAATAAAGAGGCAAAATTTCAAACCATTTTCTTCGTCCATCCATTTTTTGGCACGTCTTTCTTTAATTCGGAGAGTTTCTTCCGTCCAGACTTATATATATAACTAGCAAACATGCCCATGCGTTACAACGGAGGAGCAAAAGACATCAAAATGAGGACTGAAATGTTATATCTATTTATGTTTTATCCTTTCCATAAAATTTAAAAGTTGGTATAATTAAATGTATGCTGACCATAACATCCATAATATAAATTAATATTGGTATAAAATTACAATGTCTTATTAAGTCTATCGAATTAAAATACTAACTCCGATAGTTTTTTCTTCTGTTGTAGGGCACATAAATATTTACTCGTAAATATAACATAACTTTAATTTTCATAATATCCATATGTTGGTAGAGTTAAAATATCGAGTTCCAGACCCTGTCACGTAGTGCACTGTTATGTGTATAAGTTCGAGACACATACATGTGCATAGGTTTGGAACACATTTATTTAGATTAAATTAGGTAATGGGTTATTTAAGTTTTCTGCTGATGGTTTGATTACGTGGTCCATTGCCTCATCAGGTTGTAATAAAACCAAAACTCCAACGTAGCTTAGTGATGCAAATAAAAGCTAAGGTTTAAAGAACTGTAATATTATATATTTATTATTTGTTTATATTTTGTATAAGAACAAGCAGAAAAGAAAAGAAAACGGCGTTGGTGCGTGACTTCTTCCCCATGTCGGTGATTCCTTGCCCATCAGTGTCGGTGATTCCTTGCCCATCAGTGTCGGCAACAGTCCCATGTATGTCTCCTCCTTAAGCTCCAATTGTGTAGGGGACTAGGACGAGCTGCACTACTCCAAGGTAACTTGTAAACCTTGTTCTTGGTCTTGCCACCAAGTCAAGCTTAGGTCTATTATCTTACTTCTCGTAGGTACTATATACATACTATTAATAGTTTCTCAAGAAAGATGCATACTGTAAGTGCAAGGGACCAGACAAGTGCGTAGTACTGTGAACCTTAAAAGAATGTTACCTTGGTGTCATGTGCCCATCCTGATCCGCTGAGCTTTCTACAGCTTATCTAACAATAGAAAAAGTGGATTTGCAGGGGTCTATTGTGTTAATAACATAGGCCGCTAAAGAAACAATTGGTGGGATTAATCGTACCAGTACATATACAAGGAATTTTTTTTTAAAAAAAAGTACATGTACAAGGAACAACGGGCTCTATGTTGTGGGGTAAAGTCCTTTTTTACCTACAAACTTACGTGGTAGTCTGATTTTTTCAACCTTAAATATGAAAATGGATAACACAAGTACTCTCCAATTATCAAAACCGAACAAATTTAGTTCTCGTGCCGTTTTAAAGGTGACTTTCTATTTTGTAAAAATCCTCCTCCTCCCTAATCTATACCTAATACCTAATAATAAAGAGGCAAAATTTCAGGCCATTTTCTTCGTCCATCTATTTTTTTGGTACATCTTTCTTTAACTCAGAGAGTTTCTTCCGTCCAGACTTATACATATAACTAGCAAACATGCCCACGCGTTGCAACGGAGGAGCAAAAGACATCAACATGAGGACTGAAATGTTATATCTATTTATGTTTTATCCTTTCCATAAAATTTAAAAGTTGGTATAATTAAATGTATGCTGACCATAACATCCATAATATAAATTAATATTGGTATAAAATTACAATGTCTTATTAAGTCTATCGAATTAAAATACTAACTCCGATAGTTTTTTTTCTTCTGTAGTAAGGCACATAAATATTTACTCGTAAATATAACATAACTTTAATTTTCATAATATCCATATGTTGGTAGAGTTAAAATATCGAGTTCTAGACCCTGTCACGTAGTGCACTGTTATGTGTATAAGTTCGAGACACATACATGTGTATAGGTTTGGAACACATTTATTTAGATTAAATTAGGTAATAGGTTATTTAAGTTTTCTGCTGATGGTTTGATTACGCGGTCCATTGCCTCATCAGGTTGTAATAAAACCAAAACTCCAACGTAGCTTAGTGATGCAAATAAAAGCTAAGGTTTAAAGAACTGTAATATTATATATTTATTATTTGTTTATATTTTGTATAACAACAAGCAGAAAAGAAAAGAAAACGGCGTTGGTGCGTGACTCCTTCCCCATGTCGGTGATTCCTTGCCCATCAGTGTCGGCGACTCCTTCCCCGACCGGCTGTAGCATCCTCCCTAAAGCACCTCAGCAGCAGGCCCTACGTGTTCCAATGCATGGTCATGGTGGCCACCCACGGCGGCGCGGCCATACACGCGAGCAACCCCTCCCCATGGTGCATTCCCGATTCGCACCGGCTCGGACTCCTGGTGCTCCTGGGAAAGCATGAACTTGGGGATCTTGACTGGCGCGGGCATCGCGCGGTCGCGCTCCGTCGCGACCGTCATGAAGTAAATTTTGTGAATAAATAGTCAAGCAACCAGAGAGCGTTGGAAGAAAATTGGGTAAAGAAAAAACAGCATAACACATGGATTATGAACAAACCGGCAGAAGAAAAATAGGAAAAGAAAAAACAAAAAAAGGCAACATAATTAACTTACGGACAACAGGAGGAGGCAAAATAGAGTTACAAGAGGACGGGAGAAGAAAAACAATAGGCAAAACAAGCAGACTGATGAATCTCACCTCCTGGCTTGGATGCCTCTGCATATTGGTCCATCGGAGAGAATCGACGGCGCACGGCGGTGAGACTCCACAGCGCTGCTCCAAATCTTGGTCTGATGGTGATGCATTGATGGAGAGCCTATATCAGGCCCTTGTTCAGATTGAAGAAAATTTCAAACCGATGAATAGTACCGTTTTCGTCTTATTTGGCAAATATTGTCCAATCATGGACCGACTAGGCTCAAAAGATTCATCTCGTGATTTCCAACTAAACTGTATAATTAGTTATTTTTTGTACCTAAATTTAATACTCCATGCAAGCGGTTAAAAATTGATGTGATGGAGAGAGAGTGAAAAAACTTGGAACTTTGAGGCAAACTAAACAAGGCGCAAAATTCTGTCGCACCGCCGCGGCAGGCCCTCGTCCTCGTGCCTAGATTAGAGAGACTTTTCCCTATGTGCTATTATAAAAAATCGTAATTCCCTGTGTGCCTTTGAAAAAATTCAGCGGTCTTCAGCGCCACTACTCCAATTTTTTCGTGTCCTCCGTGCTACTTCCGTCAGTTTGGGCTCTAACTCCGTCAAACTGCACGTGTGAAAAGATGAAAATACCCTTAAGTCTAAATATGTTATTAAATTTTTTTGAGCATCTTAATGACTTCAAATAAAAAAACTCAAAACTAGAAAGTTGTAGATCTTGTCGAGATCTATATTTTCATATAAAATTTATTTTTATTTAATTCCACAAAAAATATGATTTTTCTAAGATATATTAATTATATAAATCATATTTTTTTTGCGGAATTAAATGAAAATAAATTTTATACGAAAATTATAGATCTCGACAAGATCTACAACTTTCTAGTTTTGAGTTTTTTCATTTGAAGTCGTTAAGATGCTTTAAAAAATTAATAACATATTTAAACTTAAGGGTATTTTCGTCTTTTCACACGTACAGTTTGACGGCGTTAGAACCCAAACTGACGGAAGTGGCATGGAGGACACAAAAAAGTTGGAGTAGTGATGCTGAAAACCGCTGAATTTTTTTAAAAAACACACAGGGGATTACGATCTTTTATAATAGCACACGAGGAAAAGTCTCTAGATTAGATCAGAACGGACGCTCCTGATGGCCGGTTCCGTCAAACATGAGTGTCAGGCCACGTCCTGCGTGAGCCAAACTGCAGGTCATGAGCTGGAAAGGCTTCGGCCTTGCTATTGTCGGGTCCGAGTCGGAGAGCATGAGTGTCTATTCTAATATTTTCAGACTCGTTTTCTTTTACTTTTTTTTAAATATATATACACGTACTATGAGCTCGTTCGTTTCGCTAAAAAGTCAAGACTGAAAATACTATTCACTGATTTGTTATGAAAAAAAAACTGTTCCAACTAAAAAAATAAACTGAAAAGTACAGATTATAAAACAAGCGAACATGACCTATGTTTGTAGGTTGACAGCGTATATGCTATATAGATATGATCTGTTAGAACGTAGAAGAAAAAAATAAATCAATCTAGAAATTTTACGGGCTTCAGTATAGTATTTTATAGATTGAAACACGGTTTGAGTTGCATGAGCAAGTCACGTTCCGATACAGTTTCCAAAACAAATACACTATTGGATAGGAACCGAGATATAGTTTCTATATTCATGGAGTTGGTTAAGGGAGGCCATACCCAAAAAAAATAGAAAGAAATTTTGCCTTTTTATTATTAGGTGTATATAGAAGAGTTATATTTAGAGTACTTAGGATCTAAAAAATTTATTTAGATTAGGATTCCTACTTCATATTGTCTAGACGCGAACTATTCTAACTCGTATGAGCACGGGTTATATATATAAGTCCGAATAAAAGAAACTCTCCATTGATCGGTAGTTAGAGGGAGACAGACAAAAAATAACCTGAAACTTTACCTCTTTATTATTAGGTATAGATATAGCCCGTGCTTATACGAATTATAATAGTTCGCGTCTAGACAGATATGGGGTCTGATTATAAGATTATTTGGGTTCCGTACAAACGGACTAGGATTATAATTTTTTCTTCTCCTTTCCTTTTAGGATAGAGTTCGTATATTTTATAACAACAAGAGTCCGTAAGCAGCTCATCAAGCCAAAAAAAAAAGCCGGACATGGTACACTGGTAGACACAAAAAGAAATTAAAGTATCCACAATATATGCTATATTTACATACATGCCGTGATTAAGGGAGAATTCTTAAGAAGCTTAGGGCAGCCAGACTTGTTTATTTGATATAATATATGTATGCACATGTAATCTGTACAAGAGCCTTTTCATATGATTGGTATGTATCTTCTTGGTTTAGAAAAGGGGCATGTTTTAGGTTCGGACTTTGGCTTGTTGACCGAACCGGTTTAGAAAATATGCTTGTATGATTTGAATCTACTGGTTCAACCAGGAAATACTAGCCGTTCTATCTATATCTATAGCTAGATACATATTGGAACATATCTTTCTCCCGTATTATATGAGTTAATATGACGTGTCCAACGTGTCCAACCACTATGTGGAGTCTTAATTTTAAAATAAATTGGTATACGAGTTACCACAATTCATATCTAGGTGGTACGAAATTTAATTCCAAGACGTATTAGAGCAGATAACGCGACCATTACATAAATCTCCAAATCGCAAATCATCCATATAACAACTCAGCAAGTTGTACGCACGGGCATGTTTTGCTAGTAATAATAAAAAAAACAAAATTTCAGGCTATTTTTTTCGTCCAGCCCATTCTATTTAAGCCCAACCACCGGCCCACTCGCTCATGCCATCGTTGCTGGCCCACTCACTCGCTCATACCCACTCCCGTCCCGTGAAACCCACTCTTGTCCCGTGATCCTGTCGATCCTCTCGATAAAAAAATATATGTCTCTGTGACCCACCGACGCTGTCGCTTCTGCGGTCACACAACGCCGCCGTTGATGATGGGGATGGCGGTGATGACGGCGTGGAGGGAGTGGATGAGGTAGTCCAGCAGCTCGACGCCCTGGTCCGTGAGCGCGGTGGCCAAGGATGCGATGGAGGCGGAGGCGTGGCCGAGGTCGACGATGAACTTGGCGAGGATGCGGTCAACGACGCCGAGGTGGGCCTCCAGCTCCGAGCAAACTTGGAGACGAGTGAGAGCTGCGTGATCCGACGCATCCCCTCGCCCACCGCGCTTGCGCCGGTCGCCGCCACCATAGCCGCGCACATGGCACAGAGTTGGGCACGCCACGCCGTGCAGCCCCGCCGCTCAGGTCGAGGAATCCTGTCATCGTCCAGGATGCTCCGCCTCCTCCCGGAGCCCTACACCGAGAAGCCGACGCCGCCGTGTTGGCCGAGTGAATCGGAATCTAAATCGAATTGGAATATGGACTCAAATCGAATCAAATCATACCAAGACTTCGCCTATCAGAAAAATCAAATCAACTCCAACATGAATTTCTTCCACTTCCTTTAACTACTTATATAGAGAAGTCGGCGCCTGATGGAGGCAGGTTAGGTCACATCGCCGCCTCCGCATTGCCACGCCTATGGCCCTGGGGCCTAAGCCTGTGCCTGCGGTCACTACTGGATTTCGGGGCTTTGCCGTGTGTCCAGATCGTTGCCGTGAGCGAACCCTAGGGCACACAGCAAAGAGCGTGTTTGCCGTGGGTCAGACAGCTGCCACACGGTAAATATTTGACGCTCGGCAACCAACAACTTTGCCGTGTGTGCCCCAGAGGACACACGGCAAACCTCAGCTTTGCCGTGAGCTGCCCTCGGCAAAGAGCACGCCGATGGCAAAAGAGGCAATGGCCGTTACCCAGCTAGCCCACCGTTAGTGTTTGCCGTGTGCCCCACATGGCAAACAAGCTAAACCTGAAAACCTGGGAATATGGTTTGCCGTGTGCACATGCCATAGCACACGGCAAACATGCATACTTTGTCGTGCGCTATGCATGAGACACACAGCAAAGTTGCCATGTTTGTCGTGTGCTACGCATGGGGCTCACGACAAAGTGGGTATGTTTGCCGTGTGCCCTGCATGTGGCTGACGGCAAACATTTTTTTTGCTTTTTCTTCTTTTTCGCGTTCTCTTTTTTCCTAAAAAAAACTTTTGCCGACGACTGGGCCTGGCACATGGCAAACTTTGCCGTGTGCCTCACGTATGGCACACGGCAAAGTCGTTGTTGATGCCGTCTGCTCGCCGTCTACTAGAGGCAGACTTTGCCGTGAGCTAGGGTTGGCACACGGCAAATTTTGCCGTGTGCTGCCGTGTGCTTCTTCCCTGGCTCATGGCAAAGCGTGGGTATGTCGTCTGGTATTTTGCCGTGCGCTCTACTCACAGCATACCATTGGCCGCGTGCCCTTGGGTTTTTGCCGTGTGCCTCGGGCACACGGCAAATATCCTGAGTCCGGTAGTGGGTGGAGGTGCCGAACGCCATTGCGGCTGTACTGCGGTCGGACCCATACAAACAACTGCAACGGCGCACAAGATCATGGCCATGGCGGACGGGGCCTTGCGGCTCGAGCTTGAGGCCGCGTGGCTATGATAGAGGTTGGGGACAGTGATCGCCTCAACGACGAGCTTGCTGACATGGCCGCCAAGCTCGAACTGGCTCTCCACGGCGCTGACACAAGATTCCTCACCGAACTCGATGACAACGTGAGAGTACCTCGCCTCATCACTTGGCTGCTTGCTTTCTGCTCTAAATTTTGTTGGTTTTGGCGGTGTCTTGCTTGACTGATGAACCAGTTGATTTTGCTACGATTCTGGTATTGGCGAAGGCCAAATTGGTCAAGGAGCACGACTCGCAAAAGTATTTGTTGTATAATTACTCAAATCATATTTCCGCAGGTTGGCAGGGCATGTGCGGGTCACCGATCGGTGTCTGTGGGTGCCACTCTAACAACCGTGTGACAATTCCTTCTCTCTCTTAATGAAATACGAGCCATGCGCAGACGTATAAGAAGCTGGCCAACGACCTCGCCAAGGTGATTGCGTTTTGTGGTCTAATCAAGATCAGTGTACCTAGCTCATTGTAAACTCACATTAGTTGTTCCGTTTTATTTCTTTGAATTGAATATACATTTGGAAACCTTCAAGCAGCATCTGATGCAGTCGATAGGTGATGATAATTCCCAAGTGAGTCATCCTCCTCCAATCCCTGAATTTCTTTTTCTGTTAGTTTGTGCAAAGCAGTAAGGCAAAAATCACTGCTGACCTTAACTGATGCAGGAAACGATAGACATAAGAACCTATGAGTAATAGGTGTCAAAAGCAACTTCGTGGAAAGGTAACACCCTTGCACAAATGTCTCATGACTCTCATCTACTTGTGGTTGCATCCTGCTAGCACCACTGTGTCACATGAGATGATACCGCCTCTGCATCATTTTTGAAGATGGACTAGAGAATAGCAATCCTGTATCCATTTGCTTTTCTATGTCTTGCAGTATCCTAGATAGGAATGATTGCAAATACCATTGAGACCTACTGCTGTTAAAGTTTCATTGATGTAGGAGTTATGCCTATCTGAATATTACTATTGTATTTGTCAACATTCTGAAACTGCAGTTGGTGCAGCTGTTAGGGGTATTATGTTAGGGGGTGTTTGGTTTGAGGAGTTAAAGTTTAACAAATACTGTAGCACTTTCGTCTTACTTGACCAAAAGTTTCTAATTTTGGACTAATTAGGCTTAATAGATTCGTCTCGTAAATTACTCCTAATATGTGCCGACATGCATGCAATTAGTCTACATTTAGTACTCCATCCATTTGAGGGAACATTGATGTGATGGGAGTTAAACTTTAACCCATTGAAAACAAACAGGCCCTTAGAGTGCATTTAAATGGGTATCCTGCAGCTGTAGAAAAAAAGATCCCATTAATTGAAGAGTGTATTTAGGGGACCTTGAGCTTTGAACTAGAAAATAAACTTATTCTTTTTCAAGCCTTTGCATGTGTTCCTACTGAATTTACCAAACCATGTCTTTAGGTAATAAGTTGATTTTTAACAGGTTGGCCTTGTCCTAAGTAAAAGATGCTAGCTCAGTCTATTTAGAGGTTCCCGTCCGCCATCTTTGTTGGATGCAATTGAAGCACTTCACCATTGCCAAATGAAGGTGGTCCTCCTCTTCCCGTTCTACCTTCATCACCACCACCAACAGAAATCCCAACATGTCGCTGATGCTGCGGCCAGGGAGAGTTTGCAACTGAACCATGTGCCCACGTATTGACATGCTTGGAAGAATCCAGCAAGGAACCCGTAACTAGTTCTTACATTGAGGCCATTTTATATTTCAACATTTCTAGCATTCGATTAAGGATTTAATTTAATGGAATAATTGTGGATTGTCATTTGTTAAGAACTCAAGATATTAAAAAAGAGCATGCACACAACAGATAAAAGCAAAACAACTAATCAAGGTGCATAAAAGCAACTAATCAAAGAGATTTAGTAACTTGCAACCTCATATCACCACTTAGAGTGTAAACAGAAAATGTCAAGGTATACTAACTATTTGTGTTATTGACTAAAATTTGAACTTAAAAGTCAAATATCACAGGTATCCGCAGGACTTTTATTTGTATGTATACTGATGTAAAGTATATTCAGATTTCCCATTACTTAAAAGCCTTAGTTCAGTATTGCAGAGAGTAACACTATTTAGGCCTTTGCTTCTCCCTCCTAAACTTTAGTCCCTATCACATCAGATGTTTGGACATATGCATGGAGTATTAAATATAGACTAAAAAATAACTAATTGCACAGATTGTGACTAATTTACGAGACAATTTTTTAAGCCAATTCGTCCATGATTTGACAATGTGGTGCTACAGTAACGCATGTGCTAATGATGGATTAATTAGGCTTAATAAATTCGTCTCGCGGATTACTGAGAACTTATGTAATTTGTTTTATTATTACTATCCGAACACTCTCATGTGACACCCCTAAACTTTATCCTCTGGATTTAAACAAGGCCTTAGATGAATGTTCTGTCATAACTCACATGTCTTTGTCAAGTTGGTGCCTGATAATAATACTAAAGGCATAAAATACGGTGCTATTATGTTAGGTCAATTTACAGGGAAGTCATAAATTCAGTAAGTAGGCTGTATAATTATATTTAAACAAATAAAAAAATTCTTATTTTTAATATAATTTCGCCATATAAGGATTTATTTCTTCCCGTTGCGACGCACGGGCACGTTTGCTAGTAATAATAATTTGACTTCCTATCTAAAAACTCATAAATAATTTATTTTACATTAGAAAAGTAAGAAACTAGTACCAATATTTTCTAAAAATATTCTCTACTTGTTTATGATCTATATATAGGTATTTAAAATTGGTTTATTTTTGTTTCTATAGCTTTATTGCTCGTCGTTGCACTCAATATTTATTTAAAACAAGTAAGATCCGAATAACTCTAAACATAGCACCAACAGACATGACATTTTTAGAAGAAAACTGAAACTAATTTCATATTTTTATGATTTAAATAAATTAATTATGAATTTCTAGAGACCAAGCTAGATTATTATTATAATAATAACAAAATAGAAACTACCTTTAAAACCATACAAATGACCAAATTTATCCGTTTTTGATAGTTGAGGGGCTGTGTGTCACCTGATTTCATAGTTCAAGGTTGAAAATCAAACTACTGTACAAGTTTGAGGGTGAAAAATAGACTTTATCCTATATTGTGCTACAATAGTAAATGGTAATAAGTATCATGAAACCATTTGTATAGTCAAGTTAGTATCATTTGTGCAGGTAGTTTTTAATTTGAGATGGTTGTTGACTGTCTTGAAATGGTCGTTTGTACAAGTAGGTGAGAAACTTATGGCTAGGGTTTGTTCGGTTTTGGTGGGGATTGGAGGAGAACAAAGGAGGTTGAGGGGGATTAAATCCCCCTACAAGTTAAAATCATCCTTAACCCCTTTCAATCCCCTCCAATTCATTCGGGAGGGAATTAACCAAACAAGGCCTAATGCATTTGCTATGCCTAGCCTTTTCTTAAAACCTATGATGAGTAAGGAAGCCTTGGAAAATTTGGATAGTCATTTGCCTTAGGTTTGGGTTCACGGACCTATGATTGGATCGACCGACTCTTCTCCTGTGTAAGCACATGCTGCAATCTTCTGAAAGACGTAACTTTTGCGTCTGAACTTTAAATTGGATGAACCAAAAGGATATTTCATTCACCTCGATGAGCTCTTCAACATGGTAGAGGCAACTATGTGATTTGATCAAGTATTTCACTATGTACAAAGTCACATTTGTTCATGTCCAAATGAGCTCTTGTTTATGTATCACTAATCCTTCGACTTATGGCCATGGGTTATTGTTGCTCCTGATAATTACGGTATTTGTGCATTGAATTATCCAAATTCCCTGCAAAATATGTTGTGACACAAAACTTGTGGAGCATGTTAGATTAAGCCCTACAGTTATGGTGTAAGGCATGGAAGTTGTCGTTTTATACTATTCTGGCGATTGGATTAGTTAAGGGCCGCTAACAGTGTTGACTTCAAGGAGCAACGATGCCAATTGCTAGAGGGAGCGAAAGAGACATGGAAATAGGATGGACATGTCGATCAAGCGGTTGATCATGGAGAGTGTGCACTGCAGTTCCAAGTAAAGACAGGAAGACAAGGGATAAAGAGACATTCACCACATTCTCTCCCCCCTCAAAACTAAATAAATATTATAATCGCTGTAATGTTCTATGAAGCCTAACCATATTTTCATAATGCTACCCAACAAATTATGACATTCACTGTGTGAAATGGCTAAAACCACATTTATTTGATGTCCCCCGGTGTTTTCCAAAACATTAAACAGTAACTGACCTACCATTTAGCCATTATTTGGCTAAAAGGACATTTAATTAAATGGGCTAAACAACCAATTAAATGAGATAAAATGACTGGTTAAATAGAAGCAAGACACCATTGTGTGCATCTATATGTATCTATATCTCTTATAAAATCAAACCCTACTAACTTTTAATCTCTACATGTAAGCTATCTGCGTGCATACTCACTAAGTGCTATATCATCACTCAATAATAAAATACTACGTCATCTTTCACCAAGCAAGGAATCTATGCCATACTACTCTCTTTGTCTACAAAAGGATACTATCCTTATTTTTTCAGGAGTCAAACAATTAGAACTTTGATTAAAATTATATAAAAAAAGTACTAACATTCATAAAAAATACCATTAGATTATATGGAGTATATTTTTATAGTAAACTTTATTGGAGACACAAATGCTAATACTATCATTACAAACTCGGCCAAACTTAAACTAGTTTGACTAGCACAAATCCCATAGTTGTATCCTTTTATGGACAGAGGGATTTTTTGTTTATTTGGCCATCACAACCTCCTATAATTCAATTGTCTAATATTCTATAAATGTTTTTTTAAATCAAAGGCATTCCACCCGGCTTTATTGAAAGCTTATCGAAAGCCCATGATCCAGTGCTGGGAATACGAGCTTACAGTGAAGACCAGACAACCATTAACAGGTTACAAGTTCATCTAGCAAAAGATCTCAAACTCCAACTCCACACAGAGCTCTACCCAACTCAGAAGCATAAAAGTTTTAACGAACGAGAGAACATAGAAAGCCAACTAATTAAAGTTTTGATGTAGCCCCAGCAGCAATTAAGTTGATCATTTCATCTGCCATAGGTTGTAGCTTCAGCTTCAAGAGAGGGTGCCATGACTTCACCAGCATCAACGTTTTGTAGATGACCACACTAGGGGAAGCTAGGACCTTCTTGTTGAACACGACGTGGTTCCTGGTCTTCCAAATTGTCCACAGTGCACCTACACAGATGATAAGTATTACCTTCTGTTTCTTCCCTTGACATCCTTCCACGATGTCAGAGAAGAGGGATGTGCAGCTAGTAGGTGAAGATATTCTATAAATGTTTTGTTTGATTCTTTCGTTAGGTTGCCCAGTTTCAACAGCATATGTATCTTATACATGCAATTATTCATAAGAAAGTCTCGCAGGGTATTCTTCTAATTCACATGGTGTTTAAGTGGTTTAAAAGATAATTTAGCCAAATAGTGGATGCCTCATATCAAAATTTTACTTTTTATAAATTTGTTATTAAAATTTAGAAAAGAGTAATAAAACATCGAGTTAAAGCCTAAAGGACACTAATGGAAGTATATATAAGCTAAAGCTCTAAGATTTTCCTTTCCGATATGTTTATTTTATTTACCTATCTGTTTATTTGTATGTGGTACATAGGGTGTATAACAAACTGCCTAACTTTTTTTTCGAGGTTTCTTCGAAATTGCTATATCTTTATTAAAGTTTACCATGTTGTTTGAGCCTAACTTCAAACCGAGCTTAGCGAGCCTAATAAAAGTTAAAGTTTCATTCAAAATCAACTAATTTCAGTTTTGAAAGAAATAAATATAAATAGAGCACTTTTAAAAAGTGAGACACCGAGCCAATTTAAAAATGACTTTTGTTCAGCCCTAGCCGCACCCTTTCGGTCTTGATGAGGTGGTGAAAACAGGGAGAGAGGAACCTATAGAAAACATTTTTTTTCTAAGGCCAATCTCAGTAGAGTTTCATGGTCCAAAACACCTATGTTTTAAAACAGTGTAGAAGAGCTTCATCCCATAAAACTCTCTTTACTCTTATGAAATTTTCATCTTGTCTCTTCATCCATGCAATGTCATATCAGCGTATTTAATGCCCGTAAAACCATAAGAAAACTCTTGTGATTGGCCTACGGTGAAAAAACAAGTGTCCATACCTTGCTGACTTGCTGTTCAAAAAAAAAGTGTCCATAGCTTGCACGTCGTGGTCGGTGTAATCTGGCCCGAACTCGGGACCTGGCCCATATATCCCTCGCCTCTTCCCCCTTCATCTTCTCTTCTGCTTCTCTCTCCACGCCAACCCGACAGGCCGACACCGCGCGGTCGGCTCGGCACGGCCATCGCCATCCCCGCCAGCAGCTCCCGCTCGAGATCCCCGCGCCATGACGGTCGGCGTCGCTCTCTTGCTCGACCTCACCTCCCGCCTGCCCCACGCCGGGGCGTCCGCCGCCTCCGCAGCCGCCCAATCCCACCCCGGCCTCTCCGCCGCCGCCTTCGCCGCGACTGCCGCGGCCGCGTTCTCGTCCGACGGGGTGCCCCTCTCCGCGCGCCACCTCTTCGGGTTCGTTCCCCTCCCCTTATCGCCCCTCCTCCATCACGTCTTGCTAGGCTTCTTTCGTTGTGAGCTTGCGACTTCCCCATCGCGTGCTTGGTTGCTAGAGCACGGCTGCCCGTGTTGCGGAGAGATGTTCGATTCGTTGCCTAGCAGGTTGTGACTAGGCTTCGTTGCCTAGCAGGTTGTGACTAGGCTTCGTTGCCTAGCAGGTTGTGACTAGGCTTTGGTTAGTGGTTTAGCCGGCGCGCTGGGTTCTGGTGGTGTTTGGTTCAGTCGCCGCATGTTAATTAGTCGCTCCATCTGATCTCGACAGGGAAGCATGAAGCAGAAAGATATGATATTTTTAGATAATAATCGGCAGGAAGATACATTATAGTTCTGTGAGGTTAAATTTTGATTATACGCAACATTCTCCTCAGTAAACAGATTCTGTATTGGCTGTTTGATATCTAGAAGCTCGTTGAGAACTATTCTTATCCAGCTGATTTATGGTATATACAACCAGGGAGTAACTTTGCTGTGATTGTGATGTAACTTAGAGAAATAAATGTGTAATTGTTTGTCTGGGAGAAGTCATGTTTTCTTGTTAGTAATTCTGTGGTGACATATAAGTAAACCGGGCACAAGTTGTAAACTTGCACTAATGCAGACTGGTCTCCTGATCCTTGTGAAGCTTCCCTTTTACCTTGTCGAAATTATTAGTTAATTTATGTGGCAGATTCTTGTAAGGATAATCTTTTCTTGTCCATGAGACAAAACTTGGCTTATATGTCACTATGTGCCCTTGATGTATGTGAATTAGCCAATGTATACAGTATATGTTGTTTAGTTTCAAGCGCACATCTGATTATGGTCACAATTGCCCTTGCCCTAAACTCACATCATTGTACATTTGTAATTCTGTTGTGTTATGCTGGCGGAATGTAAATTCCCATAATACATTAAATCTAATGGACAGTTCACCAAACGCAAGTGCTGCACTTAGCCAGCAAAGAAAACGAAAACAAGCTTTTATTTCTACCATATGTAAATGCACGTTGAAGCATATCTTTATGTGCTTCTTGTTGGCCTTGGTAGTGCATCCAGTTTTCTTTTGCTTACTTGCATTTCTTTTTATTGTCTTGACACTAGTTAATTGCATTTTTATTCAGTTTTCATGGGTTTACTGTTGCTCATTGTGATGCTGGCACAACTGCTGGATGGAATGATGGTTCTGATGAACTTGTTAATGAGCTTAATACCAAGATTCTTGACTCCATGCAATATGCAAGAAAAGACTACTTCCAAAACACAACAAAGGAATACCCTTCAGAGCTGAAGCCACTCCTTTCTGCCTTTGGGTTGAAAAATTTTACTATCACAACCCTAAGGTCTTTTCTGTTATATTATTTGCCACTCATACAACCTAAACCTCACACTGATTCTGAGGATGAGGATGACGATCTGCTTCATGATGCTCAAGAGAAACCTGTGGATCTGGTTACTCCCTTCTACAATTCAGTGAAGCAAATCATGCGTGAGGTAACTGCTTTTATTATGATGTACTTTATGGATAATGTGATCAATTCTCGGTGTATAGCAGGCTTTCATAAACTGGCTACTATGCCTCTCCAATAGCAAGCATTATAATTAAAACGTTAAATAATGAATTTCTACAATTGCTCTTTAGTCAAACTGTGTGATGAAAAACGCTTGATGACCAGATTGATTGATTAGTTACAGTATGTTCTAATTTGTAACACTTCATTACCTTGATATTGAATGTTTCTAATGTGTAACTTGACAGTAACACCTGAAAGGAGCTTCTTGCTTCTTTATTTCTTTTTTCTTTCACAAAACTTGCATTCTGATCCATGCAGTTTGATGCTTGCTGCACTTTTTAAGAATTATTTCTGTGATGTTAGTTTTCCATCCTTACTACCATCAAAATAATAATAGTTTCTTCATCTATGTGAACTATAAGTTTGTTCCTAGTATCCATGTGGTTTGGGGCTTGGAATCTTAATCAAGACCAAGCAGCTGGGCATCATGGGATTATCATGAATGGCTAGGTTTACTTTGTACTAGAAAACCCAAATAATGTAACCCATTAAGCAGGAGGAGGTTTATGGTACGTATAACCTGAGACCTAAGTGGTATAGTCCAAGCTTAAGTTGCCAAAAGGCCAGTGCAATTTTTCTGTTGGATTAGAAGTATAAATTATTTACATATGTCATATTCTTGTCTTTACATTTCAGACTTCTATTGTAACGACCAGACGAGTATTGGAAAGGATTGTAGTTCGTCATGTTTCACAAAGAACAGCATGGAAACTTCTCAAAGGTAATAATGCCTCTTTAATTTTCCCAGCACTTCAAACTTACGGGAGAGAGTTGTATGCTTGTGACATCTGATGAGGTCTCTTGATATTTCTTAGTCCTACCACTTGCATTAGGTTATTGTGGTTTTACGGATCCTTTGTTTGATGACAACATGCATTGTATTATTATCATCATGTAGGGAATTTTAATGTGTTGCTTCAGAAACCAGTAACTATATAAATATGTCGAACCATGTATTTTTGTCAACAGGCTTGACAAAAAATGTCGACCACATTACTTTGTACTTCTGCTAAATTTCTTAATCATCTGTCCTTCCAGTGCCATCTGGCATGGTTCTTATCTCTGTTCTGATATTGATGTGCTATGTAGATTTCTAGAGACATGCCCTGTGTCTCAAATAAATTCTGTTTTTACAGGAACTAAATGAGTAACTTAGAACTTAACTCTAGGCCTTTTAAACTTTTCAGCCCAATCAGTTCCTACAAGTTGTGAATGGTGTGATATTTGGAAATTAGATGCCAGAGCACTAATCTCTATTTCACCTTCATCCTTGACACACCAACTTTTCAGAAAATATAATAATTCTAATGACTACACATGACGCTATAAATTTTATGAACAATTTCACCTCATTTTCATTGAAATAGGTGTAGCAAGTGGAAAAACATTGAATGGGAGTTATCACATTTTGATTCCTCATTAATGGCCATATATTTTGACTTTGAATGGAGTTAGCCACGTACAACAAGGAATATTATAATCGAGATTAAAATGAGATCAACATGTATGACCCACTGGAAAAGGCATATGCAACCATTAGGAGCAGCACTCTCATGAACAAGCTTGTTCTGCCTTTACTTTTGGTTGAACTTGTGTGATAACCAACCCAAACTGCCAAAAATCAAGCGCTTAGATTTTTATCAATCTTTACCTGAGCTTGTGTTTTTGCAGCTTATACATGTATCTCCACATGTATAGATATGCTAGCTACATTTCCTTTCTGTGGTCATATGACATGTTAACAAGGTTACAAATATACTCTGTGTATATCATGAAGCTTATGGATATATTTATCTGTCTCGCTCTCACCTCCCAATTCATTTGTTTCAATTTATGGCTTATTATTATCACAATTTTTATGCAAATTATAGCCAATTCTCTTTTCTATAGATGCTTCAAAATCATCAAAAAGGAAAGCTGCAAGGGGGATGTCAACTCCACAGTACACATACTGTGTTGCCAGAACAACTTTCCGAGGTCAGATTTGCTTGTATTGGTGTTTCTGATTTCTTTTAATAGAGAGTTCTCTCAAGTTTCTTCTTTGGACAGCACATGCACTGGGAGTATCTGCTGCTTGGGTAGTGCAATCCATAATTGAAGTATACAGATGTTTCATCCGTAAGCCTAGCGAGGACTACGAAGCACTACCAAGCGACAATGTTGAACAGTTTTTTGATATGAATAAATTCAGATTGTTTGGGAGGAAGATTTATGGGATTACCATCAAAAGTTGTTTCTCTTTGGTTTTGGCCTCAGTTGGAGCAGGCATTGGTGCCCTAGTGCATCCAGTGCATGGACAATGGTTTGGTGAGTCATAATCTCCCTGCTGTCTTGAGTGCATATATACTATTGAGTGCATATATACTAAGATGCTACAATACTTTTGTGAGCATTCATTTCCTCACTTAATAGAAATACATGTATGGTTTGAAGTTTCACTTTGAACTAGCAGAATAAGGTCAGTGCGTTAGCATCATTTCAATGTAGCATCGCTTAATTGTATCTTTGTATACATTGCAGGTTGTGCCTTGGGAGATGTTGCAGGGCCAATTATTGCTATAATTGTTTTTGAGAAGATGCAGCTGCCACTGTAAGAAACTGGATTTTTGGCGACCACTACTTTTGGGTCCCTTGTGCAAGCATGGCCTTCAGTCTTCTCTGTGTTTGGAGATCTCTGATCTAACTTGAAAGTTCACAGTTGATGAATAACAGTTTTCACCTCAATGCTCGTAGTTTAGTAGCTCCCTTTAGAGAGATGCCTTCGGGTCTTGTGAGACCTGAGCTTGTACTTGCTAAATTTTGTACTGTCTCTGTATCTCAGATTTTGGAACGAAGAATGAAACTTAGATGAACATCTTTGTTAATTGAATCGGCATATTTCGTCTCTATAGTTGCGATGCACCAAGTAACCATTTTCCTTGGTACTCTCTCCATTCTAAACTGAAGTCGTTTTTGCTTTTTTTAGATATATAGTAATAATAGGTTTTACCATGTATCTGGATAATATATATCTAGTCATCTACATGCATATAAAAGCTATAAAAAGTCAAGGCATAATACTAGAAAAGTCAGACATAATATACATCTAGTCTAGGTACATAATAACCGTGTACCTAAAAAAAGCTAGAACAACTTACGGTTTTGAACGTACTTCATGTTGGTTGTGGGGGTAGGGAGTACTTCAATGCTTCATGCTGATTGTGGGGTACCACTGTTCTAGTACTGTAAGCATTAGAATTGGATGTGTAACCAAATTTTCTATTCTAGTTCTGTAAGGGGCCGTTTGGATCTCTTCAATTTGGAGGAATTGAAATTTACATAATGGATTAGGCTATTTGATTTAGAATTTGATATTTTATAACTTTTCAAAGCTTACAAATAAGTCTATCTTAAATTCATAGGGTGGGAGATGAAAATGGATTCTATACATAACTATACTATAATTCACTATAATTTTATTTTCCAACTTATAGCGCACTCTTCAACTCACTTCTCTATAATAAAAATGTAACATATAAGTATGTCTCTTATATGTCTAACAATAAATATACAAATATGTTCTATATACAAAAATATTAGCTTAATTAATCTATGCCTAAATTGTAATTATTAGAATGAATTCAATTTCAATGATCCAAACGGGGCCAAGAGATTTTGATAGGAACATTTTGCTGGTACATTCAGGTCGGTATGCCAAATTCCTCAAATTAGGTGACGTTTGGTTCGGCAAAATGTAACCTAATCAGATTACGGTAGAGACTGAAATGCGATGAGATATCGATCCCTTCATGGCCAAGGCCAATACCGCGTCGCATTATGTCGCTGTTCTCCCTTTCCTGTGCGCAACCAAACAAATCTCGAATGAAGATCCTTCCGGCACTTCCCCCCTGATTTGTTTCCTTTAATATTTACGTTACCGGCGAGGGTAACCAAACGCCATCTTTAGTTCCGTGTCAAAGTTATAACTCATTATTACCCATCATGTTGGACTCTAGAGCGTTCACGTTCCCAGTGAATTGAGTTTAAGAGCATCTCTGGCAATACTACCTAAAATAAACTATTTACTTCTTTGTTTAAATAGCCACCTATCCTGTGACTATTTATTTTTCTTTCTTCGAACTCCGTCACCGTGGAGGCGCTCCCAGGCCAGGGAGCCGAGTCTGTGCGGGGAGCTGTGCCGTGCTCGTGTGCAGGGCCGCAGCAGCCGAGGGAGCCCACCGCGACGGGGCAGGGGATGCGTAAGGCCGCCGCGGCGGAGCAGGGATGCGCAAGGCCACCGTACTAGGACAGATCAACGGCTACAGGGGAAGGCCACCTCTGCCACGCTAGAACCAGTGAACGGGCCAGGGAGCAGTGCCCGCGCCTGCCGGGGCAGATCGATAGCGCCTGGAACTTCCTCTGCACCGGACTAAGGATCGAGGAGATGCCGTGGAGGTGCGCCGGCGGCTCGACGTGGAGGCAGACTAGCGGACCAGCGGCTTGAGTCGTGGGGAAGAATCGTCCGAGGATACTACCCAAATCCAGAGTAGGGGGTGTAGGGAGCATTGCTGGAGATACTCTAATATCAAGACTTACCTTATAGAGTGTTTGGGACTGCTCCGCTCCACGTTTTTCAGCCAAACAGGTGCAACTCTGCACAACTCGGCCCCAGGAAAAAATGTGGAGTTGTGAGAGCACCTAAGGCCCCGTTCAGATCGCAAAATATTTTGGGTAAAGTTCCTGTAGCATTTTCGTTGTTATTTGGTAAAATTTATCCAATCATAGACTAACTAGGCTCAAAAGATTCATCTCGATATTTACAGATAAAGTGTGTAATTAGTTATTTTTTTACCTACATTTAATACTTCATGCATGCGTCCAAAGATTCGATGTGACGATTACTATGCAAAATATTTTGGGTGATTTTGGGATCTAAACGTGGCCTAAATGGTGCTCCACAAACTCCATTTCGTGTGGAGCTGCTCTACGGTGCAGTTTGTAAAGTAGAGTTGGAGGAGCAGTCCAAAACAAACCCTTAATAATGGGAATATGTAATGCAAATGTCACGAGCATCCCTAAGAGATTAGCAAAAAAAAATTAGCCAAATTTACTGATTTAACTACTTTCTAAAATAGATTTAACAAAAAAATACTAGAGTACACCAACACACTCTACAAAGCTAAGAGACTAGGTGGCTAGTGAGGTTGACTATCCAAATATAGAGAGCGAATAAGGTGGGTTGGAGAGCTACTAAATTAAGAGAGTCATTTACAGAGTATTTTGGAGACGTTTTTCTTTAATAATAGCTAAATTTAGCTTTAGAAAACTATTTAGCTAATCTTTTGGAGACGCTCTAACAGATCCATACCTCTTGTCAATCCTTAGAATAAAACATTGAAAAAAGTGTTCGTTCAGGAAAAAAAGACATTGGAAAAAGAGCCATATTTGAAAGAATGCTAGCTTGAACATCGAATCAAAGCAAACAAACACAGAAGAAACCTTTCAAACAGGTAGCATCAAGAATGCACGAGTAAAAAAAATACATTGGCGGATTGACCAAATTAAAAATATAAATGCTGAGGTGCGGGCGTCCGTCCATCCGAACGCCGCACGACCCACTCCGCCTCGCTGCCGCCGCCTCCCTCGCCGTGTGCCCCATCCTACGTCGCTCGCTCCTCGCTCCTGATCGTCGTGCCCTCACCCGCGCCTCTCGCTCCCGCCCACCACATGCCCCACCCGCGTTGCTCGCTCCCGCACTATCGCGCGCGCCACTGCCTCTGCCAATGGCCGCTAGGCACACGTATCGGGGCGCCTCAGGTCGTCCCGGCCAAGCCAAGGGCACCCATGAGCGTGAGCCATGCTAGTGGTGCTCACGCACCGCCGCTGACTCCCATCCTGACTGCCGGAATCGATCGGCCCCGGCTTCCCCTCCCCTATGTTACGAATGTTTCAGAGGTATGTTGCAAGTGTTTCATGTGAATGTTGCAAAAGTGGATCGGGATGTTGCACATGTTTTGCATATGTTGCAAGTATTTTAGAGGTATGTTGCAAGCGTTCTTCAAAATGTTTTGTAAGTTACAACCGTTTTGTCTAGATATTACATATATTTCACACATACGTTATAAGTGTACAACAACAACAACAACATAGCCTTTTGTCCCAAGCAAGTTGGGGTAGGCTAGAGATGAAACCCAAAAGAGACGAGAAACAGGGAGACACAAAAAAGACATAAAGGGAGACAAAAAGAGGTCACGGTTCCGGCACGTTGATTGCCAATCTCCAAACGCTCCTATCCATAGCTAAATCCTTGGAGATATTCCACTCCTTAAGATCTCTCTTAACGGACTCGTCCCAAGTTAGTTTAGGTCGACCTCTACCGCTCTTTATATTATCGGCCCGCTTTAGAACTCCACTACGCACCGGCGCCTCAGGAGGTCTCCGTTGGACATGTCCAAACCATCTCAACCGATGTTGAATCAATTTCTCCTCAATTGGTGCCACCCCAACCCTATCCCGAATATCGTCGTTCCGGACTCTATCCCTCCTTGTGTGCCCACAACACCAACGCAACATACGCATCTCTGCTACACTCAAATGCTGGACATGTCGCCTTTTTGTAGGCCAACACTCAGCACCGTATAACATCACCGGACGAATCGCCGTCCTATAGAACTTACCTTTCAGCTTCTGAGGCACCCTTTTGTCACAGAGGACGCCAGAAGCTTGACGCCATTTCAACCAGCCGGCTGAAATTCTATGCCTAACATCTTCATCAATGTCTCCGTCCTTTTGTAGCATCGACCCTAAATACCGAAAAGTATCCTTCTTGGCCACCACTTGCCCATCAAGGCTAACGTCTCCCTCCTCATGCCTAGTCGCGCTAAAATCACACCTCATGTACTCGGTCTTAGTCCTACTAAGTCTGAACCCTTTCGACTCTAACGTGTGCCTCCATAGTTCTAACTTCCTATTAACCCCTGCCCTACTGTCGTCAACTAGCACCACATCATCAGCAAAGAGCATACACCAAGGGATACCACCTTGTATGTCCCTTGTGACCTCATCCATCACCAAAGCAAATAAATAAGGGCTCAAAGCTGACCCCTGATGCAGTCCTATTTTAATTGGAAAGTCACTGGTGTCGCCATCACATGTTCGGACAAACGTCACCACATCCCAGTACATATCCTTGATGAGGATAACGTACTTAGTTGGGACTTTGTGCTTTTCCAAGGCCCACCACATGACATTTCTCGGTACTTTGTCATATGCCTTCTCGAGGTCAATAAAGACCATGTGCAAGTCCTTCTTCTGCTCCCTATATCTCTCCATCAATTGTCGTAATAAGAAAATCGCCTCCATGGTCGACCTACCAGGCATGAACCCAAACTGATTTTGGGTCACATGTGTCACACTCCTTAGGCGATGCTCGATAACCCTCTCCCAGAGCTTCATCGTATGGCTCATCAACTTAATCCCACGGTAGTTAGTACAACTTTGAACATCTCCCTTGTTCTTGAAGATAGGTTAAAAAGCTTAGTCAACCATACTATCGCTCTGGTGTCTAGGTATCTCCACACCTCAATGGGGATACCATCAGGGCCCATCGCTTTACCTCCCTTCATCCTCTTCAAAGCCTCTCCGGTCTCTGCCTCCTGAATTCTCCTCACAAAGCGTCTGTTGGTATCGTCAAATGAGTCGTCCAACTCAAGGGTAGGACCCTCATTCTCCCCATTAAACAGCTTGTCGAAGTACTCTCTCCATCTGTCCTTGATCTCCTCATCCTTCACCAGAAGTCGATCTGTCCCATCCTTGATGCATTTTATTTGGTTGATGTCCCTTGTCTTCCTCTCGCGGATTCTAGCCATCCTATAAATGTCCTTCTCCCCTTCCTTCGTGCCTAGCCGCTGATAAAGGCCATCATACGCCTGACCTTTTGCTACACTCACAGCTCGCTTTGCAGCCCTCTTCGCTATCTTATAGCCCTCGATGTTGGCTGCACTCTTGTCATGGTGGAGACGCTTGAAACACTCCTTCTTCTCCCTAATAGCCCTTTGCACCTCGTCATTCCACCACCATGTGTCTTTCGCTTCCCGTTTGCCTCCCCTACTCATGCCAAACACTTCCGAAGCCACCTTCCGGACACATGTTGCCATCTTTAGCCACATGT
This sequence comes from Saccharum spontaneum, assembly GCA_022457205.1. Taxonomy (NCBI): domain Eukaryota; kingdom Viridiplantae; phylum Streptophyta; class Magnoliopsida; order Poales; family Poaceae; genus Saccharum; species Saccharum spontaneum. Next base: position 22,016,366 of record CM039607.1, on the reverse strand, counting down.
CGTCCGCATCTTCTCCTTCTTCCCAAGGCCCCTCGTCTAGCATTCTCTCCTTAAACGTTTGCGCTGCTTCCCCTCTAAGCTTCCACCACTTCGTTCTCGCAATCTTGGCCCGTTTGTCCCGGTGGACACGTACCCGAAAGCGAAAGTCCGCCACCACAAGCTTATGTTGAGGGACAACACACTCCCCAGGTAACACCTTACAATCAAAGCAAGCACGTCTATCCTCCCTCCTTGTAAGGATAAAGTCGATCTGGCTCGAGTGTTGTCCACTACGAAAGGTTACTAGATGAGATTCCCTCTTCCTAAAGAGGGTGTTCGCTATCAACAAGTCATAGGCCAGCGCGAAGTTCAAAACATCCTCCACCTCTTGATTCCTACTACCATATCCGAACCCCCCGTGCACCCGCTCGAAACCTACATTAGTCGCACCAACATGGCCGTTGAGGTCTCCTCCTATAAAGAGTTTCTCGCTGATAGGCACGGTACTAACCATGCTATCAAGATCTTCCCAAAACTGCCTCTTGGTGCCCTCGCTAAGACCTACCTGAGGGGCATATGCACTAATCACATTTAGAGCCGAATCTCCAACTACTAGCTTGACCAAGATAATTCGGTCGCCTTGCCTCCTAACATCAACGACTCCATCCTTAAGGCTCCTATCGATCAAGATGCCTACACCATTCCTACCCGATGTTGTCCCCGTGTACCAAAGTTTGAAGCCCGTATCCTCCACCTCCTTCGCCTTCTGGCCCTTCCATTTAGTCTCCTGAACGCATAGAATATTTACACGTCTTCTAATTGCTGCATCGACTAGCTCTCTTAGCTTACCCGTTAGGGACCCTACGTTCCAGCTACCTAGACGAATCCTAGTTGGCTCGGCTAGCTTCCTTACCCTTCGCACCCGTCGAGGGAAGTGCGAAGACCCTTGCTCATTTTTCACTACACCCGGGCGTAGATGTAGCGCGCCACTAAGGTTGCGACGACCCGACCCTTGCTCATTTTTCATCGTACCCGGATCACGATACGACGCGCCACTAAGGGGATGACGACCCGGCCCTTGCCCATTTAACACCACACCCGGGTTCCGATGTAGCGCGTCGCTAAGAGGGTTACGCCCCAACGAATCTCTTGTGGGTTTCAAATCCATGAGAGTGGCTGTTTTTTTACTGTTGGTTCGCCAGACCTTAACACACCCTCCTCCTTTACCCGGGCTTGGGACCGGCTATGTTGAGACGACTTAAGAAAGTCTTCCAGTCAACATAGGCGGAGTTACATACGTTACAAGTGTGTGTTCAAAAAATTTTATCTGTTTCAGACGTATGTCGCATTTAATTGTTTCTTATTGCAAGTGTTTCATATTGTTCAGAGAGTCACAAGGGGCGCAATGAGTGATGGGCACATGGCCTGGCGCTGGGGAATGGGGTGCGGTGAGCTGGGGCCTGCGTACGAGGCGCGCTGGGGGTCGGTGATCGGGGCACTCGGCGCACTGAGGGCAAGCGTGGACAGGACGTGATCGTCCTCGGCCGTTCATCCCGTCTGCTAGGTCTGCGCGGAGATAGAGAGAGGACGGGGTTAGGGGGAAGGAGCGACGCGTAGCGACGAGGGCGGGGCGAGGCAGACGGGGACGGGCTGCGTAAGCGTTCGGACACGCACTGGAGTCCGGACGCTAGCCGCGCCGAAAAAAATCCATCAACAAGCTATGAAGCGCCTGGCTTGGAAAACCTTCATGTCCAACCAGTTGGATTAAGATAAACCACCTGATAATAAACAGATTACAACCACTGCAGTGGCGGACATGGTCCCAAAACTTTTTTCTTTTGAAAGATCATGGTCCAAGAACTTAGCATTCAGCTTTATTTATTGTATGTAATTCTGAAAATTAAATGTGAATGAAATAAAAAAAAGGAAAAGTCGAAATCGTTTATTTCCCTCCCCACCTCCCTTATCTCCCGCGCTCTGCTCTTCCCAGTTCCCACCATCGCCTCCACCCCCACCTCCACCATGGCTGCCGTGGGCATCACCTCCCCTCCGGCGCCACACGCCTTGGCGCCCGCCGCATCTCCTTCCGCCTCCTCATACTCCACGCTGGGCCTCCGCCGTCTCCGCCTCTCCACTCCCCGACTCGCCGCCGCCGGGCCGTCGTTCCGCGCGCGGCGGTGCGCCGCCGCTGCCGACGGTGGAGCCGCGGCCTCGGAGGGCGCCTCTGCGGTGGCAGACCCCGACGCGGGCACAGACGTTGCCGGAGGCGCCGCGACCTCCACGCGGCCGCCCTACTCGATCATCTCCGCGGATAACGTGCAGAAGGCGATGCGCGGCCTTGGTGCGTCTGTTTCTTGATTCATTTCACGCATTCGATTCCTTTGTGGGTATTGTTGAATGTTGATAATATGTGAATTGGGTGATGTGAAGCTGCTTAGAAATTATCAGTTTGGGGACTGGGGTGCTTTTGATGTATTTATATTTCTCTAGCAAATAGTGCGCTGCAGCGGAAGGCGTGAGTTCTTCTAACTCACGGATCATGAGTTGGGATCATATATGGAACATGGTATAAGGGCAGGATAGGATTGTGATATCAGATTTGGACCAGGGCCTTGTTTAGATGCACCCCAAAAGTTAGAATTTTTTCACTCTCTCCATCACATCAATCTTTGGACCCATGCATAAAGTAGTAAATGTAGGTAAAAAATAACTAATTACACAGTTTAGTTAGAAATCACGAGATGAATCTTTTGAACCTAATTGGTCCACGATTGGACAATATTTGCCAAATAAGACGAAAGTGGTACTATTCATCAGGTTCATTTTTTTTGCAATCTAAACCAGGCCTAGGTTTATTGACATATGGAGGATGAACTCGAGTCCCGAGGTGAGTTTCTAGAAGCGACGGAAAAAGAAATTCTCCCTCTTTAATATTAGGTAGGTATATAGATATAGATTAGATTAGATTGAATGGCAAACTGCTTAAGGTTTCAATTATTGTAGGATTGCATGTAGTGGTTAATTTTAGATGATAATTTAATTTAAAATTAAATGTATAGTGAGTTGCCACATGGATGGATGTATGGCCTGTTCGCCCCCTTTCAATTGGAAACCCTGCTTCCTAGTAAGTGGTAAACTGAGTGGCCCATATAATGGCATTTGAAGTTAAAGTTCCCTTGTGCAAGAAGTTAATTTAGCCACAATGTTATGCCGGTTCTGGAGGATGTTTCTGCTTTGCACACTACTGTTGTATATTTAACAATATTTCCACAAACTTGCAGCAATTACAGATGCTGATCACTATGGGAGGCTTGGAGTCACCAGGCTAGCTTCTACCGATGAGGTAGATTGAAATTTTCCACATGTGTAGTTCTTTTCTTTCTTTTAAAGGATCCCATGAGCTTTAGCATCCACTTGAGATGGAGGCCTGACCTGGCAATAAACCGGTTAAACAATCTTGACACCACTGTGCTATTGGCCTACCCCTGAAATAGTATGCATCTCAGTACATTGGCATTAACAAAGTACCTGGTAGATGCAAAGACTGGCAAACTTTTGCAAATTCTACATGGTACTGAACAATAACAGTGTCTGGCCCCATTATGGCCAGCTTCCTACTTGCATCTGACAACCATGCTAAAGTTAGATAGTACTGTAACTAGGCTATGGTGTTATGTTCACAATGACTATATTTTGGAATATGTATAGTAGAGCACTCAATTCTAATAATGAGAATCTGTGCCGAAGAAACTTTTAGCTATATCATGATATTTGGTGAGTATTCAAGCTAAAAGCCCAAATTATACACTATGAGATTCAGTTAGCTCTAGAGTCTAAAACAACCAGATATATGCATAAACTAAGTTTGCATGGTCATCAAGTGCATTGTGTTTCGTTCACATAGCTCATAGAGACCAGAAAATTCAGAGCCTGAAATCCAGAGATTGGATTTAAAGTCAGTCCTGTACCTTTTTATACATGCAGGAACAATTTTACTTGTATATGTTGTTTTACTCTCAATCTCGCTTTTAAAACTTTATGAACTGCCTTTGTTGATCACTAGTTGGTAGATACTTTCTGCTGAGTACTAAGATCCTTTAAGGTGTGTTTGGTTTGAGAATGGTCCATCATCTTCTCGCTCCTCGCTTTTTTGTTTGGTGGTAGAATAGATGGGTTGATTCCCCACCACCTCATCCCTCATAAGCTAATAACAGGATAATTCCACCAAAAGTCATGAAATGAACTCATGGTGCACCACCTCATCTAGGATGTGGTGATTCCTCAAACCAAATACCCTTAGTAACTGAGTTTGGCCTTGAAACAGGTAAAGGCTGCTTACGAGAAGAAGTGTGAAGAACTAAATAGCAAAGAACTAGAAGAAGAGGAGCTTCACAAGGAATATGACCTCATAAAGGTTCTCAGCCTAAAATAGGAGTCAAAATGCCTCACTTCAATCATTTCCTGTTCTTCAATCATATATGCACCATTGTAGGAATCATTTACCATACTATCAACCGAGGAAGAACGAAGATTATATGATTGGAGCTTGTCAAGAAGTGGACAGCCTGAGCGATATGTGTGGCCATTTCAAGTTGATCCTTTGGAGATGGCACCAGATCCTCCACAGGTTTGCATCAGCTCAAAGCAAAACTGGGGTTTTATGAGGATGACTTGTCCTATTAAAAACTTTTTGAATATCCATTTGGAAAACTTTTTTACTCAACATGCTCCATGATTTTCTTAGGAATTGTAGCTTCTAAACGTTGTACGAATGAAACTGTTATTGCAAAACAAGATAAACCAGCTATAGTTATATTTAGTAGGGCTCATGGACCCATTATTGAGTATAAAGTAACTCACTTGGTACAAATAGATCGATAAAATAATTTATTGTCTTCAGATTGAAAGATGGAAAAAGTGGACAAATGTTACTCCCTAATGAATTAATGATGTTGTTTTGAGAATGTTTATTGATTGTGAGGATGACACGTAGGTCTAACATGTTAATGATACAGAAACAAGCAATGGCAATTTTGAAATTGCAAATTTTCATTAGTCTGCTAGGACATTGTTTCCTTGAACTACTAACAAAGGTTAAAATTCATTTGACGTGTTGCTCTTTGTTGTGCATAACTTAACTAAAGGTGTTGCATGATTGATGAAACAGGAACCAGAAGATGAGTTTCCAACCAAGCTCGTTGGTTACTTCTTGCTGGCGTGGTTCATACTCTCTGTTGGTCTCTCAGTGACCCTCAACAAATGAGGAATTTCTCCCAAAAAGAACATGAATTGTAACCCAATAATCTCTTTGAAGCGCCCCGGTTATCCAGAAACTCAAATGTGATATACGTACTGGCCCTAGGAGGCTAGTACACATATTTATTACATTTAGATGTTCTCAGATCAGTAGTTGTGACGGGATTGGGTGATGAATCCACCCAATACAGTAACCATAATACAATAAAGAACCATGCGATCCAAAAACAACAGAGCACGTTATCCATCTGACAATCCCAAGCCACAAGTTTAGTTGTATGCAGACATGACCTTACTCAAACATTGCTTCGGGGATGAAATTGGGTCTTCCTCTGTACAACAAAGCAAGGATGAGTATAAAGTACTTAACAAATCCAACTTTATCCTATGGAAGGGAATATTAGTACATGCATATGGATAAATCAATGATGAGGTTTGGTTTTATTTGCCTCGAGCTATCTATTGACACATGCAAGGTTTTGTTTTGTAAACACCTCTTTGCAAAAGACATGTTTTTTTTCATATATATGAGTATCTCTGAAAAGGGTTTCTCACAATTTTGCGATTATTGTTTGTCATAATTTTAAGTGTTGCTGAACACTCTGTCCCCACAAAACATGGCTGGCAACCATTCATTTCCAAAATCATACATACACTCATGTTTCCGCTCATCCCAACCCAACTAGTTGTTGAAACCAAATCGTAACTCGTCCGAGACCACGGACATGGTTATCCAGATAGATTTTACACTTTGCAAAGGTTGTACACTTTTTTCATAAGTAGGATATCGTAACTTGACACCATCGTGTAAGCATAGATCTATCAAAGCCATTACCCTCCATAGCGCTCATACATTTAATACAATTCCTCAAATTTCACATAGATCTCTTAGTATCTCATTGCACACCTGCCTCTAGGTGATTGTCATACCAACTAAGGAGATTTAGACTAAGCCTTGCCACATACAAGGTCGAGTGGTTGTACGTTAGAATGAGTTAGGCAAGATAAATCATCAACTCAGTCCTTAATCGAGACACGACGGATACCTTCATGCTTAACCACAAAAGGTACAAGCCACAACTCCAAGGCATCCACAAAGGGACTGATTTGTCCCATCTCTAGGGTAATCACCATCTCTAATTTGTTCATTAACTCTTTCACAATCCCACACAATGCAACTAACACGGTTTTACTTTGCAAATCATTGCATTTAAGAAAGACATAGTACGTGGGTATCCATGATAAGTACCAAATCCTAAGCATACTAGTTAACGATATCTCATCGCGGCATAACAACAATCCTTAGGTTTAAGCAAGGTAATCAAGTCAAGCAATTCAAGGATGGTTATTTAAACAGGCTCTAGCTAAGTAGCAAAATACTTTGTACATATAACTCGTACATGCAATATTTGATAATGGCTTTTTTAAACGCAGGAGAGCTGTGTTTTATTGTATTAGAGAGAAAAAGGAAGGTCTCCATATAACTCCTTCCTCTCATACAGGGACCAAATATGAGAGTCAGGGATCCAAACTAAAAAATAAGGCCTTAAAAAAAACCAAAAACAACAAGACTTGACCACACCTAAGGAATTAGGCGACCCTTCCAAGGCCCAGAACTCAAAGATTGTGTTTATCCTTAAGCAAACTCAAGATTGAGTTAACTGAAGGAGAAACACCCTAAGAAAACACAAGCATTCCTATGTTTATAGATCATCCAAGCACCCAAAATGATAAGGGAATTAACACCCTTTTTGTCCTCTTTCTTTACCCTTTTAATAGTCATGCGCCACCATTCAGCGAAACTAGATTCCTGCTGACATGGAACCGGCCCAGAAAGGTTCAGTGGAGCAAACAAACTAAACCGACCTATAAATGGCTTCTACGGGTTTTGTTTGAAATAAAAACATGACCAAAGGGGATTAGGTTGGAGTTGCCTTTGTTGTGGACCTAGGTAATCTCGTGTTGGCAGTTCGAGTCCTCGGGCTCAAACTCGCGGTATTGGCCTCCAACGTCTTTGTTGTCCTGCTTGTTTGCTAGAAACGCGCAAACAACTAGAATAGGCAAACAAACACGACCAAATATTTACATATAATCAAGTAAGCTCTAAAAATTATGAAACTTTTGTATGGCAGATATATATCGATTTTGGATGGATTTGAGAGAAGAATCAATGTAATCCGAGTTCGGATGGTGGAGATATTGATTTTTAAGGTGGGCTGTTAATTAAATCCGAAAAAAAAACTCAGATTTAATTAATCAGTTAGAGCATCTCTGATAGTTTCTAAAGTCAGTTGGTAAATTAATGAGTTTTCCATGTGACTAAAAAAATTGGGAGCATATTTGTTGGTTTTCTCCCATCGTTTCCTACATCCCACTCCAAAAAGATAATAGGTAATTTTACATCAAGAATCCTAAACTATTTCCAAATCACACCAACCACTTTTATATTTTTTCTTTTGTACATTTATATGAGGAACCCTGTCTACTTCTTTTTCTTCCCCCACGTCCATACACCTTCATATTGGCGCCATGATAGGTTGTTTTTTCTATGTGCTAAAAGATTGGAAGGTGGGTTTGGGAGTTGTGAGAGATGAGTTTTTTAATCTTGCCAAAATTCCTGGATTGTGAGACTGTTTTAGATACTCTTGGAGAACGTGCTTTTAGCCTTCACGAGGGTACCACTAGCTGCTATGGCTTTGCCTATTTCCTTTTGGAGTGTAGCCTGTAGCTCACATTTTGTATTGAGAATAGAATAACAAAGAGTGAACAGAAGCCAGAAGAAAAGGAACAACCTGCCATCTCGCCTCCTAGCCGCCACCGCCCTCCCCACGATATCGCCTCGGTCCCCTTTTCTCTTCTAACCAGCGACCTCACTAGTGGACAGAGGAGCGGGGACCCGATCCTTTTTCCTTCGTATTTTTCAGTTAGGTTTGTAGATCTTTGTTGATCTAGGATTTGGTTTCTGGTGTCATCGATGAGGTGGTGAAGACGATGGTGCTTCGGAATAAGGTCTCTTCGGCCTCTCCCTACATCGACGACATTCGGTCTGGCGTCAGTGAAGGCCCAGCGAGAGTTTGGTGTGCCAGATCTATTGATCCTCTTCAGGTCTTAGCATTTTGTGTTCTTATTAGAGGAAGCAATTGGTTGGCTATTGATGCGACAATCTTGACCTCTTCTTTTGGTCTGCTCTACAGCGAGGTTTGGCATCTTCAAAACTCAGTTCTGATGGTGAAGGAGTGTTCCTTGGAGGGTTCTTCTAGCTGATATTCTTTCAGTGGTTACTAGATCTCGTCGTTAGTAGTGAGTGGCTTTGTGGTCTTTAAAGCCTTGTTTGGCGAGAGTGTTTGTAGGTGTCCCTTTTTCTTTGTTGTCTCTTCGGTGCGATCTTCAAGCTTCGACAGGCAGTGGATGACCGAAGGAAGAAGACGACCAATTTGGTTTTTAATTTACTCTTACTTTTTAGAGGAGGTCGATTATGTCTTGTTGTCCATATTTTATACTTGCATTTGTTTTTCTTGTGATATATAAATTGTGAGGCACTCTTTTGAGTGTCCTTTTATGAAAAAAGAATAACAGACAAAGGGATAGGGAGTGGACTTGAGCAGGGGCTGAGAGCGTGCTCGTCTAATCCACCATGGCTGCTCTATGGTGTTTTGCTCGAATCGAGTTCTAGGCCACCATTTTCAAATCTAGACATATGGAAAGAGAGAGAGGGTGATGAGGGGACTCGATTTTTGGAGGCTTGAGCTACGGCATGGGCGAGGCCATGGACGGCCTTAGGAGCAGCTCTGGAGTTCTCGCAAGAGTCCAGTAAAAATGGTGGTGCAAATGGTACGGATATTTTACGATCGTATCCGTCCGAATCCATTTAGAGGAGTTTAGAATTGTCCATATCTGAGTCCAGATATTCAACATTCGATACCATATCCGTATCTAAATACTCAAATCACATATTTATGATGTCGATATCCATTCGTATCCTATCTAACATAGTTGACACTATCTGTATTCGAATCCGAATTCGAGACCTACCTGTATTCGTATCCATAGTTATCTGAGTGTATCCAGCCATTTGCACCCCTAGGTACAGGCATGGGGAGGCGTTGCTTGGGGAAGATGGACAACGGTTTGGAGGTGCTCACTAGCTACTCACCTCGGTCTATTGTAGCTCAGAGAGGAGATCGACGGGGAACGGTCGTTTCTATGCAAGAACAGAGAGGGCTTGATTTGAGGAGGAAGAAGCTGAGCGGTGACGTGGGTCAGCTAGTGCGGTGAGCTCAACTGGTGGAGGGGAGCATGGCATGGGGGCCCATGATAAGTACGACAAGACAAAAGGGTGGGGCCCACATGGCGTGGTGGCATGTGAACAACCATAGTCGGCAAGAGGGGTTCGGGTGCAGATGATGCGAGCTAGTGCCATGGTGGTGGTGGTGGTGGGGTCAGCGCGTGTGGATGCTATCTCGGGCGAGGGCGAGTGGAGCGCGCATGAGAGAGAGAGCTGGGGACGGCTAATGATGTTGTCACCACAGCGTACATCATATATGTTTGGGCAAGGGACCGCGAGGGATATATGAGGTGGGCATGAGTTGAAAGGAGATTTAAAATAAAGCTCAAATGATTTTATAGTTTCTGAAATAAATTTTGAAAATAGTTTTGAGTGCGAGTGTTTTGGATTTGATTTTTCAGGATGTTACACTCTTTGCTCTGCTGTATGATGATGGATGTACATGGCATACTCTTGTTAATTACCTGAAACATATAACTACAAATTCTGCACAGATTGAAGTCATGAATCTTGAGCCTGGAGATTTCACATTCCTGAATTTCTATGCCCATTTTAAAATAAAGCACATACTACTGGACCTGCAGTTCTTTTACTGATCTGTACTGTATATATGATGCTAAATACTGAAAAGGAGATAAGCTTGTGTTGCGATAGATATTCATTGTGATAGTCTCTATTGTATGAACCTTAGTTCATATGGGGGACAAGGAGGATAACCATTGCCAAGAGTAAGGCCGGTCAAAGTCGGCGTGGAGGGAGACTAGAACATTTGGGGGTAATTGGATTGTTTGTTGTTCATTGCTTGCCCCTAGATGAGGACTAGTACAAGGTTTATTGTAACATCCCAGATGTTAAAAAGCAATTAAAACTTAATCATGAGCATCATCAAGCATAATCACCGAGCATCATGCCATTAATACATTTATGTTTCAATAGTAGCATGTCCATGTTGCATATGTGATGTTTCATATGTTGCATGGCAGTGTTTCATATGTTGTTTATAATATGTTTCATATGTTACATGAAATGATGTCAATGTTAATGATTAAGAAACTTTGTGAGTTATAGTTTAATAAATTGCTTAAACAATTAAAATTTTGTTAAAATAAACTTTATAGTTTAAAGTGTGCTCTATAATGTGGAATCAAAAGTTAGTTGTATTTTGTATTTTTGAATCAAACATGTTCAAATTTGAGCCCAAAGATTCAATTTGGTGCTGAGTTTCATACTTAGCCATTCTTTCCTAAGTCCCTGAAAAACAGTGTTTAAGTTCAAAGTTTGGTGAATTATTTAATCACTTTTCACAGATAAAATTTGTGCAACTTTTGTTTCATTGGTTGGTATGATGATTGGTCTTTGCTAAAGTGTAATTGGTTGTGATGTTTAAGTAAGGTTTAAACCCTAATTAATTAACCAAAGTAGATAAGTAATGCTTTTTTAATCTCTGTAATTGAATCTTGACTGCAGTTTGAATTTACCCTTCTTTAGAACTCCCAATCTCAAAATCCCTTGATCTAAACAATGTTGTAGATCACAGATCAAGGAACAAGTTTTGTTAAAACAGTTTTTCAAGTTGTTTTGCAAAATTGAAGGAACGAGAGAGAGGAAGCTGGGGTTTCAGACGATGAACAATGTTCTCACCGATCTAGTAGCTTTGCTGCCATGCAGCTGCTTGCCGCCAGCCGTCGCCCTCCTTTGCCGCTTTCGCATGCACAACCACGCAGCTGTTTCGGTGGCGCGCGTGAGCAGGAGCTGGCAATGCCTGGAGACGCCCTCGCCGTTAAAAAGCGAAGCCGCCGGTTGCTCTCTCCTTTTTCCCTCCTCTATTCTATCACCGGTGAGCTCGGCGTGTCAATGAAATTCATCGCCATCGCACCGCCAACATCCAATTCCTCTTGCTCGTAGCTCTGCCTCATCCTTGTGCTCCTCGCTGACCCGCTTGCATCGCATATCACCACCGCAATCATCCCCGGTGTTGGTTGCCACCACGGCCACCGTGGCCTATGCCCTGGCCGTCGAGGCCACCTCACTGTGGTCGGCTTGCTCCGCTACAGATTCTGCCCTCCTATCACTTGTTTCGGGTTGCTTTTGATGCCGTGCTACTCACAGGTCCCTCCGTTGTAACTGTAGAGCCCCAGACGCACTGGAATGCCACCTTCGACATCGGTTCGTGTCGCCGTTCTCACCGTCAATGCCGGCAGTCACTTTGGCTCCACCTCTGCTCCAACCGGGGGCACTCTCAAGTTGCGGTGAGCACCGTAGTGTTGTCCCGTACCTTAGATAGACCGATTAGGGCCAATAGCAGCCGGAGCTCCGTCACGCCGTTGTGCCGAGCAGCGCCGCGCCGCCATGGCTGTGGCTGAGCATGCGTGGAACCCTAATTCGTTCAACCGTCGTCGTGGTTAGGTTCGCGTGGATGTGGGGAGTACGTTGGTGGTCTTCTCGTCACCGGTAACCTCCCACCGGTGGTCGCTATCGTAGCGCCGGAGCACCGCTAGGCTGCCATGGCTGCCGGCGTGTGAGTTGCCATGCATTTCATGTTCAACCATCACCATCAGCGTGTGCACGAGAGAGAGGGGATCACGTCGGGGTAAGTCTCGTCACCGGCGAGGAACTCACCGGTCAACGCCGTGCACGCCGCGGTCAGCGTGGGAGCACTGTGCGCTGACCCGAGGGCCCTTTTGTCAGCAACTATGGGTGAGAGGGGGCTGGGTACAAAAAGGTTTTCGATCAATTTTGATTTTCAGAACATGTTTTCATATGCAGTTTCTTGTATAATTCATAACTAAATATTGGTGCATGATAAAAAAATGTGAAATTTTGTGTATAGCCTTGTTATGTTATGCTCTACCATGGAAAATATGATTTGGTCATTTTCAGTACTTTTGCTATGCTTAAAAATTACCTCTTTTAATTAATAAACTGACCTTGCATAATTTTTGTAGACAAAAATATTAATCATTTAATCATGAAACTTTTTGTGTATGCTTCACATGTTAATACCTGTCTTCACAAAAAGTTTGGTACTATTTTGATAATTCTAAATTAGTTAATTAATTTAAGTATGTTTATATGCCTTTCCTTTAATTAAATAAATACCAAAATAATTTCTATAAATCCTTAAAATGGCTTTGGTGTATTTGGGAGTTGTTTGTAGACCTTGGGACATCCAAACCCCTAATGTTGCTTGGCAATCTAATAACTTGTTATATATGCTTTGAATCAACTTGGTTATATAAATATTAAAATGGCTTAATTATTTATTTATTTGTTTTTATGAGTTCTTTGTAATAGTTATAAGTTAAGATAAATATTAATCGCTTCTTGCTGAACCATGTTAGTGTAACCTTTTTCATGGTAGATAACTGATTAACTTGTTAGTTAATAAATAAAATAGTTTACTTAAGTGACGAATTAAGTAATATATGTGATTAGGGTATGTAATGATCATTGTTTATTCTCATGGTTAAACCTTGTGTAATGTTTAGTTAAATATCATGTCTTACTTGACTAGTATAATGTAATAGATGTTGCTTAATTGTTAACTACATGAATGACTTGATAACAAAATAATTGAAATGCTTTTATAATCATAACCCTAGTTCTTTAGTGAAGGAAAGTTGTACTCAACTTTCTTAAGTTTGTTAAGTTCTGTTATGCACTTGTGCATCTCTCATCATGCATCATGGCATGTAGTCCATCATGTTAAGCAAAGCATCATTTACTACGTGTAGTTCATACGAGGGTGAGAAGAATCGTGTTGATCAAGTTTCGAAGGAGGTTCTTCCACCAGTGGTGTTGGTGCCAAAGTCTAACTTCTGGATCTCTGTGGAAACTAACCTTCTCTGCAACACAGGCAAGCCCCGGAGCATACCACCCTTCTCTAGTTTTACAAATCTTTACTACACTTTAAGTCTTATGAAATGTGCATTAGGTTATTAGGAGTTGGTCAAATACTGTTGCTGCATGATTACCTTGATATATAGGTATCCTTAGTCATATCGTGCTAGTATGGATAGGTCGATACCTCTAATGCTTAGTAATGCTTAGACTTCGGTAAAAGTCGAATGATGGTTTCATCATTCGCGAGAAATAGGTTACCTTGATCTACTCAGCTCTGCTGATGGTTCATGAGATTCCCAGATAATATTACATATCTAAATTGAGACAGGGGAAGGACATGGGTATGTCTCCGTATGGGATATTGGTAATGTCTTGGTACGGAGCATGAGATATGTCTCTGGTGGGTAGGCCGGCAGGGAGAGCCTATTGTGCATCATCCCGCCTGTGTTGATTAAGGACCGTCCGTTGTAGACCTGTCGTGTTCGAGACCTTGCAGTATTGGCCACATACTCCGATAAGTCTGATACCTTGGCTATTCCATTATGTGAAAAGATAAATGTGCACTGGGAGTGTGGAGATAGTGAGAGTAGCGTGTACCCATCCTGTGAATCCACTAGGAGTGGTGCAGGGAGGTGGAGTACTGTGCTCTCAGGTAGCACAGACCGGTTTACGTTTTGGGGGAGCTGAGTGAGGGTTGATATATGTAGATCCGAGACCAGGCAAAGCATATGTCGTGTGGTAAGGAAACTCCAGCTGGGCCAATCGATTCGAATCGCCGTTGCTTCGTGGAGAAGAAGACTCGATCGCCTGATCTACATGTGGATAAGAGATGAACATGAGATGAGGTGATTAAAAAGTGATTGATTTAGATCAGGTGCAAATAGGATACTACTAATGACTTAATACACAACTAAAACATTGAAAGTAAGGATCCACTTATAGTAAGCTTTTTCGCAAACGATAGTCTTTGCTTCAGACTTTCCTGTAAGCCTTCGTACCCTTGGAGTCTTTTCTTTTAGTCGAGTAAGACTTGTTGAGTACCCTCAAGTACTCAGGGTTTGTTAAAACCTGTTGCAGGTTTTGACTGGTGCTGCTAATCGAGATCATGTCGGTGGACTCGACATGGTCTAGATATCTCTTCTACCTTGGATGTTTCACCTAAATCTCTTCCGCAGCTCTACTCATCTTTTGAACTTATGTTAAGTTTTACTTAAGCATGTTTTGTAAACTAATGTTATAAGTCTTCTGCACTCCAATGTAAACTATTTTGTATCAAATATTGTAATATTGTGGTAACTCCATGTTGATCTTGTATGAGTTGTAAAATGTGGATGATTCGAGGTTCCTTGAGGACACCCGACAGACTACCGGAGTTATCTGGTTCTCGTGTGCAGTAGTCAGAGGTCTTTAGGACAATGACATGTGCATGTGGGCCATATAATTTGGATGATTCTGCCACATTTATATAGGCACTTGGCCTACTAAAACAAACTCCTTAAATCCCTTAATTATTGCCCTCTTTGATCCTATTAACTCCTGCCTTGATGATGATCCCTGGAATGGTGCTGTGCTGCTAGCGCCATTCATGTTGATCCCTGGAATGTTGCTGCTGCTAGCGCCATCTAGGGAGTAATGGCAGCCCCACATGACACTATAGGTCGTGCATGGTCCATTTCTAAATGTTTGCCACTTATTATTCTCAAAAGGGTGATAGGCTTTCAAGTAGTTTTGCAAGTGATCCTGTCAACTTAAACATAAGATATTTCTCTGGCTCATGTTAAAAGGCGGCTAAACACTAGGGACCTCTTGAGGGGAACAAATATGGAGCTTCCAAGCTACAGCTATATTTCTTGTTCGGATGCTTGTGAAGAAATGGTGGAACACCTTTTTCTTGGGTGCTCATTTGCAAAAGAATGTTGGAATACTTTTTAAAGAATTAGAACCGTACTTAGGTTTTGGTAATTAATGACACCATGACCATTAGCAATGGCGGATCTAGAAATGAGTTAGGAGGGGGGCTAAATTGTAAAAGGCTAGATATTTTGGCACCGTTTGTGTTTCCTTCTTGTTGTTGAGGGCGGGCTGGAGGCGTTGAGGTCAAGTTTTGGCAGCGTTGAGTGAGACTGAAAGACTATTTGCTTAGACATTTTGGGCTGCACAACAGGACTGTTAGTGAAGGTTTTAGGCCATGCCCCGGGCTGTAGCCCAGGCAGCACGGGGCCTGAATCCGCCCCTGACCATTAGGGTTAATGTGCTGTTTCAGTGGTGGGCTTATCACTACTATATATTGTCCCCTTAGAGCATTTGCAAGAGTACCCTATTTCCCTCTCTAATACTTGGTTTTTAGCAAGATGAGAAAAAACCCCTCTCCAACAACTCCTAATTCATACTCCTAAAATTTAAGCACTTGGAAAATCCTTCCCCATCGTGCGTAACTTTGCATGTAGTCCCGATCACGTTGGTACTGCTTACCCATGCGTATCGGTCAGTCAATCTAAAGGTGAAAGGGTGTGAGAAAGAATAAGGAGTTGGAAGGGGTTCCTAATGCAAATATACGAGAGAGAAGGAATATATAAATATGGTTAGGATAATTTAGAAATAGTATAGGATTCCTAATGTAAATTGTATTCTATATTTTAGGAGTGGATTATTAAAAACTCTTGGAGGTGTCCTTTTTTCCTCCTAATACCTTTTTAGGAGTTGCAAAACTATATGTTTTTGGGAGACAAAAATAGGATACTCTTGGAGATGCTCTCATGGTGATGGTACAAGGGATATGTGTGAAGATTAAGGACAGTCTAGTTCTAAGTGTTAGTTGACTTTGAGAGCTATTTAGCGGAGCTATGAGCCTACATCCTTTGCCTTTTTTTCTTTGGTCGTATATTAAGGGGGTCTTTGGTTGAAGAGTGGTATAGGTTGATCTAGTTTAAGCTTAGAGTGTAGGTATTGTGCACATTTGTGAAATTTAGTGCTACTTAGGTCAAATGAAACCCTTGGATGCAAAGATTCAAAGATGAGACTTAGAAGAATTTGATCTAGACATCACAAACTTAAATTTTGTACATTGGATGCCTCCACCAAACTAACTAACAGGAGAACAATATTTTCAGTGGTTCACCAATACGAAGGGACCACCACTGGATGCTATCAATAGAGAGATGAACTTGGTCTATGTTAAAAACTTGAGTTAGTGAGGATGAACTCATCGGCATTGAAGTGGTCATTGGATTATATCACTATAAAAAATATATGCTCTCTATCTGAGTTGGGTCTACAGTGTTGAGGGTCACTGGACACTCTAGTGGTCACCAGATGTTATCACCACACAAAGAAAGATTGCTCTCTCTCTTCGAGTTAGTTTTGAGGTTGAATGGACATCAAAAGAGGAGAAAGGGGTGACGGTGGGCTCCATGCATCGACAAGTAGAGGGAGGGAGGTGGCGCAGTGGCAATGGCATTTTGGCCCATATGAAACTACAGTGGTTCACATACTACTATAGATTTAGTCATCACTGCCGACATCATCACTACTGAAATTAAGTGAACCGGCAATGATGACCTTTACTGCCAGTTCTTGGCTCTGAAAACCAAAAAATGTTGGGCGGTGTGACCGAACCGGCAGTGATGACTACTATCACTGCTGGTTTGCGTCTCTAACCGGCAGTGACTAGGCCGCTACCTATCATTGCCGGTTCTAACCAAGAACCGACAGTGATTTGATACTATTACTGTCGGTTCTTTCTTTGAACCGACGGTGATAATCTGGCAGCACAAAAACCAGCGCCGTCCCCACCTAAATATATACCCACCTCATCCAGTGTCCCCCCACCCGAGAGACAGTGGTTTTGCTTGTTCAGCCGTGTTCATTTGTTCTTGCTTGGGGGAGCAAGCCAACACTCTCGGTCGCTGGCTCCGTCTTCAATCTTCTAAAGGTTACCAACTTCTTTTTCTAATCTTTTGTTGCTAATAGTGTACTTCGTTTCATGCTTTAGTTTTAAGTATCGAAATAATGAAATATGTGGTTTTTTTAGATTAGGAATAATAATGGTGGATTTTATTTTTTTATACATCATTTCTACATAACCTTTGTTAGTAACAAGCTTATGTTTTCAACATCTATGTTAGCAACATTATATCTTGATCTTTGTTAGCAATATTATTTTTATTTATAAATCATTTCTACATAACCTTTGTTAAACAATATTTATTGTATTCTAGGACTTTGTTAGCAATATTATTTCTTGATGATTTATTGTTTATATGTTTCTCTAATATATATTGTTGCCTTATTGAGATGTTTTTTCAGTTTTTGTAGTTATGATGAATGGTGGCGGACTTCCCGAGGCACAGGAACCAGGTTTCCACTCTGGCGATCTTCCATTCGAGCCATCGCCAGTGTGGGCTGTCCCGTGTTACCCAGACCCATCAATAGTATGTAATATTTTAAGTTTTTCATGCTAATATAATTTTTGCATATATACATTTATTTATACTATGATTGTTGCATATGTCACGGACTATAAAACCGGTGAAGTGGCTCGAAACAGCATTGTGGCTGCTCGGGGTGTGGGACATCTTCGAGAATACGACAAGTGAGGTCGTGGATGATGAAAGAGACGAGCTATGAAAGTGCAGTCTCGGCTTCGAGATCCTAATTAGGAACAGTAATGAGGTGCGCCAGGACATCACGTAGGTTGGACGACCCAAACCGACCAAGGTAGACACGCAGATTGATGTCGTGATGTCTTCTTTGCATGCAATTGAGCGAATTGGCTACATATACCTGATTGGTCGGCATTGAAGATACAAGCTTTACAGCAGCACAACCTAGACGTGCCGCGAGTAAGCACAGCCTAGACGTGCCGCGAGTAAGCAAGAGGCATGCTACATTCAACTATATGGATGTGGTACGTCATACATGATATGAGAGTAATGTTTATTTATTCTTATTATTATATGAGCACTTCCTGATATTTTTGTTTGTCCACTTACAGGTTTTGCCTGATTTCACTTATGCTACATTAGGCTTAGAGTCCATTCTCTCACAAGCTCTTAAACGTCTAGGGGGTACACCTGGGACTTCGTGGACGCAATAGGCCAGAGGACGACAACTGGCATCCAGTATTGCGTGAGAATTAGGCAGAACCAGGCCATCCATAGTTTGTCAGTACGCTATATCTATGGAATGCCATGTGCTCGACATTGTGAGACAATTGAGAGTACTGTAGTGCAGGTCTTGCATTACATAGACAATGAGCGGGGTTTCACTATTGAAGACATATGCTACTGGCAGTGGAGACGGACTAGGGATGCACCTAGTTTTTAGGATCCATGTTGGTTTATTCGTACTGTTATGTTTAATCAGGTTTATTCAAATAATTAGGTTTATTTGTATGGATATTTTAGTTATGTTGATATGAACAAGTTAATTATGTTTCATTGGGTTTTTATTTGTATGGACATCATAATTATGTTTGTATGGATTAATTATAGACCATTAATTAATTATCATTGAATTAAATAATGAAGACACAAGTTTTTGTCTTATTTTAGAACATAAAGTAATTACATTATGTCTAGTAATAAATAGAAAAGGAACATCTTTTTTACCTAGCTCAGCGGCTAAATAATAAAACATATTAAAAAACAAATCTATATGAACTCCCTAGCTCAATATTTTTTGTGTTTTCTTTTATTAATTAATATTGTTATTATCATATAAAAAACGAAACAAAGCAAATTGAACTCCCTACCTAGCCCAACCGTTAAAGTCATGCAATCTGAACCCTTCCACCCGCGATTGAATACCCATACGACCAAATTTTTTTCTTTTTTCTTTTATTATTTACTAAACAGGGTAAAATGAAAAAAATAAAATTAAACTAACCGCTGAGTTGGGCCACAATATATTTTTCTAATTTTATTGAAAATTTGTTATCACTGCCGCATTATAAAAAAAGTTGGGCTATTGTTTTTAAAAAAAGGCTGAGCCCTCGACAGTGGCGCTGGTATCACTGCCGGTTTAGTAAATCAGCACAAATAGGTACTTTCATTATCGGTTTTTTAGCCAAAACCGACAGTGATGTGTTCTCACAGGCCAAACATTGCTCCAGCTGACCACCACAGCAGGAGTACTGCTCCCACCTACCCTGATAGCTTTAATTAAAAAAAGAAAAACCTAGCACGACTGCTAGCGCCTATAAAATGGCCCTCGGCCAGGAGCCTCTCAACGGCCAAGCCTTACCATCCACTTGCTGCTTATTTCTCACTTGGTTCTCTCTTAGCTAGTATTCACAACTATGACTTCTCTATGGGAGAAAGCCCTCCACTACAAATTTCAACAAGCCTGGTTATCTGTAAGGATAGTGTATACAAGAGGTACTAGAAGAATGTTTATGAAGATAGAGCGACGTCAAGGCTTGACGGTGCGACGAGGTTGACAGAGCTATCCGGAGAGGCATTGGTTCATCGGTCTTCGTCAACCGTCCGATGTGCTTGGGATGTCTGTCCGGAGAGGCACGGGTTCAACAGTGCACGACAACCTCCCCGTTCATCTCCCGGCGTAGCTCTCACCAGCCATCTCTATGGCATTCTCGCCATTTCTTTAATCTTAGAGTGCTAGAAGAATGCTTATGAGATAGTTGTATTATAATGTGTTAGTACACTTCGATGTTAACATGAACCTAGATTGTAATAGGTTTTTGTTATCGTACATTTAATTCTAGTGTTAGGTCTTTGTTATCGTATACGTAATTTTATTCCAAATTTTTTATTATTTTAAGTCATTATTTGAGTATTAAATAAAGATAACAACATTAATATTTGCAAGCTGGGTTAAGTTTAATTCGGCTTGTCATGTAATCCATATGCTGTGCAACAAGAACAATAAATTCCAGTGTCATATTGATCTCAAACTTTTTCTCAGGCTCGCCCGTGCCATGGGTGAGGGAAGCAACAAGTTTATGATTTTTCTGAGATGGTTTGATACTTTCTTCGATTTAATTGATTTTCCATGCGATGTCACCAGTTAATTAGATGCTGAACTGGGCCTACCCCGAAAACCATCCGGAATGGTGCCAAACTTTTTCACATGGTCTTATGTAGCCTAGGGACTAAATTTTGGTCTGTGTGGATGCAAAACTCTAGTGTGCCCAACATATAGGTGGCATTCTTTTGTCTCGTGTAGCACAAAGGAAAATATAATAATATTAAAAATGATCAGAAAAACCTAAGATCTTGTGTGGGGCCATTATTTGGGTGTACATGCTTGCCAAAAAA
Organism: Saccharum spontaneum; assembly: GCA_022457205.1. NCBI lineage: Eukaryota > Viridiplantae > Streptophyta > Magnoliopsida > Poales > Poaceae > Saccharum > Saccharum spontaneum. The sequence continues at coordinate 21,995,726 of CM039607.1, read as the reverse complement.
TTTCAAGTCAATTCGACATAGGCGGATTATACATGCTTCACAAAGGTATACAAGTCGTCTAATGTTGCAATGACGAAACACTTGGGCTCCCAAGGTTTCTATGGTTCATATGCATTTCATTGCTATATTGGTCTTAAACTTTTCTCAGGCTCACACGTGCAATGTATGAGGGAAGCACAAAGTTTGGGATTTTTCTGGGATGGTTCGGTACTTTCTTCGGTTTAATTGATTTTTCGTGCGATATTACTGATTAATTAGAGGTTAAACTGGACCTGCCCCGGAAACCATCCGGAATGGTGCCAAACTTTTCCACAGGGTCTCATGTGGCCTAGGGACCAAATTTTGGTCTGTGTGGATGCAAAATTATAGTGCCCAACATGTAGATGACCCCCTTTTGTCTCGTGTAGCATAGAAGAAAATATAATAATATTAAAAATGATCTAAAAAACCTAAGATCTTGTGTGGGGCCATTATTTGGGTGTACATGCTTGCAAAAAAAATTTTCATGCCAATTCAACTTTGGTGGAATAGGAATATTAATGTGTGAATTTATTAATACTATCACCGTCGGTTCCCAAAATTGGTAGTGATGATAAGATCACTGTTGGTTTCTCATTTCAAACAGACGGTGATAACAATAATAAAAAAAATTAAAAAATTGTTTCGGGGCTCGGGTTCGAGCCCGGGTCTGCGGTTCCAGACTACTGAGACTTAACCGCTGCACCATTAGTAGTATTTCGAACACAGTGGAAAAGAAATTTTATTTGTACAATAGTTGTTTCCCTTAATAGTCCCAGTTGTTAAATAAGACCGGCAATGATGGTACTGATCACTGTCGGTTTGTTTTGAAAACTGGCAGTGATGTTACTGGTCACTGTCGGTTTGTTTTGTAACCGACAACGATGTTTCTCATCACTGTCGGTTTGTAGTTAGAATCGGCAGTGATGATGCATCACTATATATAGGATGAGCGCGCGTGGGCGAAATATTTCACACTCTTTCAAACTGTCACACGCGCCGCTCTATTCCTCCACGCCGACGAACATTAGCTGATGTCGCACCCTCATCTTCCTCCACGCCGGCAGCCTTGCTTCACCATGCGTGCGCCTCAGCGAGGAAGCCACCTGACGCCATCATCTTCCCCAACGCCACTGGACCACCAGAGCATCTCTGCCATGCCATCGTCTTCCTCAACGGTGCCGGAGCACCTCTGCCGTGCCCGCGCCCTCTTCTTCGTCGACGCCGCCGTAGCACCGACGACGCCTGTGACCTCGACGCCGCTGGAGCACCTTAGGAGCACGCAGAGAGCTGCCACCACTGTCCAACGATGAGTGCCTTCGGCCATGCCCCTTAGGTGTTCGCGGAAATGCCCGTGAGGTATAGACCAACAAATCTTGAGATTGACGAAGTCACCATAGGCGTTTCACTGTCGACGGACATGTCTTTTACCACTGAAGAAGCGGGATGGACATGTCCACATACCTCATTTATCATGACTCTGGCTCCTCATATACTTCCTGCATAGTGGACTAATATACTTCTTGCACACAACTATTAGGATGTTTGGCTTGTTTAATCAACCGAGCTAAGCATATACAAACATATTAGGGGTCTTACTTGTTTGACAACAAAAATACACGAAGGATTATATTAAAGATGGAAAAATCAAGATTTTATCGGTGGATTTTAGAGGCAGTCTTTGAAAAAGTAGTAGGTGATTGTAAACCTCATCTATCTAGTAGTATAGATACACTTATGTCGCTGGCTTGCTTCCACTGTCACTTAATAAGCTTTTCATGCTATATTTGAACACAATCATGACTCGTAAACTACCCATTACCCGTCGCCCAAGAGAAGATAGGAAAGTAAAAGGGATTGATATAAGTGGGACGGAAGAGCCACATGATCCGATAAACGATGGCGGTGACAATCAGGACAGTGAGAACAAGGTACCATGGACCCTACCTCTTGTCTCCAGCTGGATCAAGATGACCAGGTAACTTAGGTATCATTTGATTAGGTAGAGCCATACATGTTAATTAATTCAGACGACCTTAGCTTACTTAGTGTCTCTAGTAGGAGGTTTAGCCGACCGAGCAGCCAGAAGGTTCGGGCAGCCGTAGGGCTACAACCAAGTGAGGTGTGTGTAAGGTTCCACAAGAAGGTCCTAAAGCACACTGGATCATTACGGTGGTTGACCAAATGGGTGTGCCGCTCAAACCTAAAAAAGCTGCAGCCAAATATAAGACTGTCGTCGGGGCACTTGTAAGGGAGCACATCCCGATATCGTACCGGAAGTGGATTATGAAACAAAATGACCCGTGGAGGGTTCCTGAAAGCCTAAAGGATGCCATATGGGAGAAATGGGTCCCAAAGTTTTTCACTTTCCCAGGGGACTGTGACATGGTGCAAATCAAGAAAAAACAAAAGAAACCATGGGGACATGCTTCAAGAATTTCAAGCTGACATTGTACCAGAAGTTTATCCTCGAGGATAAAGAGCCAAATTGGGATGGTGATGAGTACGCCAGCCAGAAGAACTTCTAGGAGGCTTTCAAGCAGTACAGGCTATCCGAGGAGTACTTGGCAGTGAGCAGGAAGAATAAGGAGAACTCGCTTAAAGCGACGGATCCTCATCGCCTTGGCTCTCAAGGCTACGCCAATAAGATGGATGAATTTCAAGCTAAACTTGATGAGCTGCAACAACGTGGCATTGTGCCTCAGACGACCTGTTGGGAGCCTAGATCGCTGTCTTATGCGATGGCGAGGGGGCACGCCACGGCCCGGACAGGAGCTTGACCTCTGAAAATCCATCCACGAGCAACCTCGTCACGAGGATCTCCGAGGTAAATGAAGAGGTGATGCAAGGGATCCACACTTCTAACAGGGAGAATGACGTGCTCACCCAAGCACTTGGAAACAAGGAGCACCCAGGTCACACTAGAGGAGCCAGTATTATTCCTTGGAAAATTACATTCGAGGAAGATTCGACCTCTTATCGGAGCCGCTCTAGGAGTAAAGCGGCAAATGAGTCAGAGTTTAATCGGGTCTTGAAAGAGATGGAAGCCAATTTTCAAAAATGGATTGAAGAGAAGGTTGAAGTAAGAGTCCGTGAAATCATGGTGTCTAGGAGTGTGGATGCAGCACAAGAACCTGTTCCAACTAGCTCGGTCCTGGCTCGCAGCAGCTGCGGATCGACCCCGGTCGATAAAGTAGAGGCGAATGCGCCTCATCCGGTTGACAACCTCACTGAGCCCGTCAGTGTCAGGTTGTACGTCCATCAGCAATGGATAACTGACAAGGTGGCACTCGGCTAGGCCTGGCCTGCAGGAGATGGGGTAATCAATGGACACCCGCCTGTGTCAGCATTGATAGTATAGTTCATAAGAAGTACAAGATCCACATTGATTACCCTGCACATGAAGATAGGAAACGCCTTATTGATAACAAGGGTGCTCATGTGGCCTGGCGCAAGTGCTTCATTGAGCTTGATGACCAGTTGTCTTCGGATGATGATGATGAGGCCGACGACGAATTGCTCCTAAGAGATCATGAACCTAGCTATCACTCTCCTATGCCTCAACGTCGTACCTCTCCCTCTCCCTCTCCCTAATCCTAGAGAAAAGAGGATTCTGCTACTACTCCTCTTCCTCCTCCTCATGATTCCCCGCCAATATCCAAAGAAGCGCCATCTCAACATAGACAAAGCACCAGGGCACGACCAGCCTCAAAGAGAGCGTCATCTACTTCAGTAGATAATATTCCAAGAACGGCTAAAAGGAAGAAGTCGATGGATAAGGCACAGCATGTCGAGTCTGACTGCACGCAGAGATGCGTTAGTTTTTTAACTTAATTGCCTCATTACTTAGGTGGATGCTAGTCAGTGATATAGAGCGCCAAGACAAGAGTGTGTACAATGAAGAGAGAGCTCGAGCCCAACATTTTGAATATAGCAGAAAAATAAACAAGATTGTTGAAGATAGGGGCATAAGCAGAGAGGAAGCTGAGTTAGTTTATCTACAACAAGAAGGGGAGTTTGAAATGGCGAGCATTGCATACAAATGTAGACTTGGGCATCCTTTGTTGGAAAGTGCTAGGGAACTACATGATTTTCCAACAAATATGCGTCAACTGCATGAGTATTACATGATTGATACCAAGAGCGGAGAGTACAGTGGTTTTGAAGCTCTCATCTTGCCTAAAGTGGTGTTCAATCGACCAGAAGAAACACTACATCACTGTTGGGCATTCTTAACATCATTACCAAAAGTAGACTTAGTTTTCTAATTCTGATAACGGCGCCAAAAAATGCCGAACCTATCCCTCATGCCACTTAAGCCAAGTTGTCATCCCCAGCATGACATGAGAGACGCGGTATTGAAATATGCAACTGCTCTTCTAAATAAATAATAAATAAGATCTGCAAGCGCACAGATTAATACCGATGTAGCATTTTAACCGGGAAGTATTCCAGGTATCGTTATTTATATTTTTACCACTGGGAAGGGATTACTAACATCAATGTTGATTATGGAATGGAATATAGGAATGAGTATCAATCATTGCATGTATAAGTGAGAGCATTCATCTATCTCTTGCATACAGGGGTAAGTGTCACATAAAATATAGATAAAGTATGAATGGTGACAAAGATAATTAATCTGATCAGCTAGCCACATATAATAATGATAAGCACCTCAACAGATATTCTAGCAAGTCATTAGCATGGTATTAGGATGAACTACAAGGATATTTCCTAAGTTATTCTTAACTATAAAGTCTAGCATATCATAGTTAGTGCAAGTACACTTGGCAATCATTGCGAGAAAGGACTACGCCCATGCATAGTGATATTATCAAGGAAGATGAGAAACATAGCAATCACTCTCCCGTAATAATGTTGCTCTGCCTGCCTTACACACGGGAGGGGGACTATATAAGAACCAACGAAGCTGTCACCATCGCGGACCACCCCACGATCCGGCATATAAGGTGCAATCGCAGATAAATATGGTCTAAGCACCACACCTACACAATATTTATCATTTACCCATGGATCCGATGGATAAACGCTATACGATCCTAAACATGTATATAATTCCAATCTAACTAAGCCAAGCGTATAACTACGATAAACTAAGAACAATATAATCGCAAACATAAACAAGTAGAGCATAGTCATAATCAATATATTGAAATAGAACAAAGTTGTATTCATAATATTGAAGAATAAAGATGAACAATGAAGAACAGTAAAGGAATTACCAAGAATCATCTTGACAGATCCGGAAACCAATCGAAGATTGACTCCTTCTAGTTCTAATCCTATGTAGCTATGCTATACTAGAGATCTAGTTGATGTGGTGGCTCTAGGGCTTGATCAGAGACTCTCCTCCTGAGATTAGGGTTTGAGGAATTGAGAATGAGGGAGTGCCTCCTCCAGGGGCCAGGGGTCCTGCTTATATAGCCCCCTCAAGTGAACGTGGGCCGTCGGATCAAACCGACATTAATCGCACGATTTTCCTTGATCCCTTAGGTCGGTGGAGCATAATCCGCGAGACGGAGCCTGATTGGCTCTCAGGCCAGGGCGGGCGCCCTAGGGAGCAGGGCGGGCGCCCTGCCTCCGAGCCCGTTCGGCCTCCCGTTCGATCTCGTGGCTTCTGGAGTCTTCTAGATGATAGAAAATCGGTGAACACGTTATTATCTCTATGTAAACCCGACGTGTGGGCCTTTCCTCCGTATTTTCTAATAACCCCCTGCAGAAACAGACAAACACCAAAACTCGTGGAATTCTATCAGATAAAACCCTAAGTCTAGGTGTTGGTTGCATTTGGATCCTTTTCTTTATTTATTTGATAACTATATTTGGTACTTAAGGACCGTCAACAATCACATCGGATATGACTGCCTATTTTAGCTATTCAATAGGCGCGACCTTGACAACTAAATCATGATGTTGTGGACTTTGTAAGTACCATTCCATTTCAGTATGATGCTATAACAAACCACTTTAGCAACGTTTTAACATATCACATGCTTTATGCTGGTGGGTGGCTGCATATTGCGCTAAGAAAAACCTTTTTCACATTGGATTCTTGGACCCAATGATAGTAAACGAGAAAACATGTAGAGGCAATCCAGGGTATGACAAGGCCCATATGACAGAAGTGGTGACCACGGCTGTCAAAGGTTTCGTCGAACAGGGCAAAACGAACATCTTTCTAGCCTACAATTGCGAGTATGTGTTCTCATCCTTTATTTTGGTAATCACTGCTGTGTTTTTAAAAGATTTTGATTAATTAGGACTTTGTGAAAGTGCATTTGCCCCCTATGTGGGTTTTGGTGTATTGATGACATCCAAATTAGGGACTAATGTGATCTTAATGAGATATGTCGCAGCTATTAGTCCCATGAAAGAATTAAAGTGTTGATAAAGATGAAATGGTATCCCTCAATTCGTCATGTTGAAGAAGGTGACGAACTCAAAGCGGAGCTTCAAAGTTTATCTTTTCGCTTCTTGTGTTTAGGTATGCCGCACTATAAAGAGGGATGCAAAACTTAGTTGGTCTGAGGAAGATAGAGTGCTCAAGTACAAAAATAAATTAAAAAGAGACACTCTAGCACTTCACGAGCACGTAGAATAGTTTTGTTGACTTTTGGTGTCGGAAGTGCTGACTTGTGTCGGGAGTCCTGACGTCTAGTCACTTAGCCTGGGTGGTGACTGAGGACATCGGAAGTCCCGACGTGAGTCGGGAGTCCCGACCCTCGCCAGGAGTCCCGACGCCAGGCCCATCGGTTCGCTCTGCTGACTGCTGCGTCGGGAGTCCCGACGTACGTCGGGAGTCCTGACGGTCAGCAGTCCCGACGTAAGTCGGGAGTCCCGATGTTGACCTTTGCGTAGTGTTTTTAACCTTACGTGAACAGTGTTTTGTATATACGTCAGCAGTCCCGAGATCTACGTCAGCAGTCCCGACGTAGATCTGAACGGTTAGATTTCTACTACGAGTATAAATAGTACTCTCTTCACTTCTAACCGTTACTCACTTATTCTTTGCTCACTAACTCACGGCCAAAACATCTCTCAAGCATTCAAGAGCTCTCTCTCCTCTCCCCTTTGCTCCTAACTTCGATTCCCCACAGATTTGAGTGATAGGAGAGTGGATTGAGTGAGAAAATCATCCTTGCAAGCTTAAGCACTTGATTTCTTCGTCAAGCCGGTTGGATTTGCATCTATTACTCTTGGGTTCTTGGAACTCTAGCCGACTAGGCGTCGCTCAAGAGCTTCCATCTTGTGGAAGAGCCATGGGAAGTTTGTATTACCCTTGATTTCTTAGTGGAAAACTCAAGTGACCTTTGTGGTTGCTTTGAGAGAGGCAAGGAGGTGAAAGAAACTCTGACCTAAGTGGTCACCTCAACAACGAGGACGTAGGTGCTCCTTTGTGGGGTTGCTGAACCTCGGGATAAATCCTTTGTCCCACGTGTTTGTTGTTGTCACAATGATTTGCTTGGTATCACTTGTATTTGCTTGTCTCTCTCCCATCCTCCCTCTTAGGGTTTGGTCTTGATTTATGACTTGGAGAGTTCTCGGCGTCAAGGAAGTGGCCTAACATCTTCATCTTACCACTAGGAAGTGGTGTTGTAAGTTATCGGTCTCACAAAATTCATTTAAGCACTTGTAGTTCATTTCCCGTAGGCGTCGGGAGTGCTGACAGTTTGCTCCGGAACTTCTGACACGTCGGGAGTGCTGACCCAAACTGTTAGGACTTCCAACAGTTACTGACTAGTATCTTTGAGGATACGCCTATTCACCCCCCTCTAGGCTTTGTTTAGATCCTTTCAATTGGTATCAGAGCTTGGTCTTCTCGTAACGCTTCACCGCGTGAGAAGAAACAATGTCGGAGACCGATAGGACATAAGAGTTGGCTAAAGAAATAGCCAAAGAGTTGATGGCAGCTCAAGCAAAGCTTTTTCAAGATGAAATGAAGAAAATGCAAGATGAGATGAGCAAGTTAAAAGAAGAGTTGAGCAAGAAGGTCGATGATGCTATAAGTGGCAAGAAATTTGAAGAAGCAACTAGTGGCAAAAATGACAACGACCAAGACGGTGCAAGTGATGTTGGAGCTGGAGAGCATAGTCAACCAAAAGGAATATACTCTACCATGAACTTTGATTATTCACAACTCATTAAAGCCCCACTTCATCATACTCCATCCGTCAACCTTGGCAAGCCACATCACTTTGATGGATCAAGATATCTCGATTGGGCTTACAAAATGAAGATGCACCTCATTGCTGCAAATCTTTGGGAAGTGGTTGATGTTGGTGTGATATTTCCCATCGAAGAAAGAGAGATTACTCCGGAAGAGGCACACAACTTTCGTCAAAATGCACAAGCCGTAGCCATGCTTGTTTCAAGTCTAGCTCTGGATGAGTTCAACAAGGTCAATGGAAGAGAAATTGCTAAGGACATTTGTGAAGTCTTGAGGACTTCATTTGAAGGAGACAAGAGTGTGAGAAAAGGCAACATCGAGTTACTTCATAGTGAATTGGAGAGATTTGTGTTCTTGGAAGGTGAATCAACTCAAGCAATGTTTGATAGGATGATGACTTTGGTCAACCACATAAGATCTATTTGAAGCACCGAATGGGATGACAACAAGGTTGCTAGAAAGATTTTGAGAACATATAGGGCAAAGAACAACATGATAGCATCCGTGATCATGGAGAGGCCCGACTATGACTACATAACACCTCAAGAAGTTCTCACGAAGCTCAAGCATCATGAATGCCTTGACCAAGATGCAATCAATGCTCATAGTCAAAATCCTAGTGCAATGGGATACAACAAGAGTGCAACCATAAAAGCAACTCACGTTCATGATGGCAATGGGTGTTGTCAAGAAAAAAAGAAGAAAGTGAAGGATGATTCCTCAAGTGAAGAAGAAGATTCTGATGCGGAGGTTGCATTTATGATTAGAAATATTAGAAAATTTATGAGGAAGAAGAGCAACTGCAATACTTATGGTGATGGTAAGAAGAGATACAAGAAGAGGTTTTGCTATAGGTGTGGTAAAACCGGTCACTTCATTGCCGATTGTCCCGAAGAGAACAAGGATAAGAACAACAAGAATAATGATAAGAAGAACAAAGGCAAGAAGAAAGGTGAAGCTCATCTTGGTGATGAATGGGAGTCAAATGATGATAGTGACTCAAGTAATGATGAGAAGAAGAAGAAGAAGAAAGGAGCCGCGAACATTGCCATCCATCACTCTTCATCACCAATCATGATCCTCCCTGACTCAGCTTCATCACCCAAGCTCTTCCCTAATTTGGATTCATCACTGAGGCTCTTCTCCAATCTCATTGACAATGAATACTACACTCCAACTTGCCTTATGGCCAAGGGGGAGAAGGTACAATCCTCATCTAGCTTCTCTAGTGATGAGTATGATAGTTGTGATGAGAACATAGAACAACTTGAAGCAACCATGATAAAGAAATTTGGTAAAAAGGCCTACACTAAAATAAAAATGCTAATGAAGAAATTAGAGAAGAGGGATAGATGCTTGGAGATGCAAGGAGATATAATCACTCAAGAGCGAGAAAAGAACCAAGCTCTTGAGGCATCTATCACCGAGGAAAAGTCGAAGGTTGAGAAGTTAACTGTTGAATTGTCTTTAGCCAATGACTCAATTAGGAAATTGACTAAAGAACATTCCTCGGTTAATGATCAAATAGCTAGCCTCAAGAATGATAAAAGTATTGCTCAAGAAAGCCTTACACGCTTGGAAGAAAAATATAAAAATCTTGAGCAAAACTATAGCGCACTTTGGGCTAGCACTTCAACTTCTCCTAAGGCAACTGAAGACTCTAATGTCTCCACTAGCAATGGTTGTAAAAGATGCTATAAAATTGATGTGAATGCATATGCTACTAACCTTGTTGAGCTAGAGAAGAGAGACAAGGAGATCAATAGGTTGAAGATGGCCTTGAAGAATGGGTGCAAGTGTCAAGAGCAATCTAACAAGACTATATACAAGGCATTTAGGCACCCATCTATCAAGGAAGGTCTTGGCTACAATAGGTATGATGGGAAGGCCAATGGAAGGAACATGGTCAATCGTGTTCCTTGTGTGAAGTTCAACAAGGGTGTTGCCCTTGATGAGCTTATATGCAAGTCTAACAACAAGGTCTACATTCCCAAGATCCAACCTACAAGCAACAAGACGAAGCAATCCGAGGCCCCCAAGCCACAAGCACCACTTCCACGGTGCTATGCTAGTGACTACATGTGTTGTTGGGGGCAAGGATGGCAAGATTGTGGTGAAGTATGTTGGTGCCCAAAAAAGGAAGGAGATTATGAGGAGTGTTTAGGTGCCGAAGTTTTATGTGACTAACCCCCTAGGACCCAAAACTCTTTGGGTACCTAAAACACAAGCTTGATTTGTCTTTGTAGGAATACTCCTCTGGTGGAACAAGTTGGGTGGTGGATAGTGCATGCACCAATCATATGACCGGAGAGAAGAACATGTTCACATCATTCCAACCTAGTAATGATGAAAGTGGAAACATTGTGTTTGGTGACAATAGAAAAGGAGAAGTACTTGGTTTGGGTAAAATTTCTATCTCAAATGACGACTCTATTTCTAATGTTTTACTTGTGAATTCGTTGAGATACAATTTGTTATCCGTTTCGCAACTTTGTGAGATGGGTTACAATTGTCTCTTTACGGATAAGGGTGTGGAAGTCTATAGAAGGAAGGATTCCTCTATTGCATTTACGGGTCATTTAAAAGGGAAACTCTATCTAGTTGATTTCACATCAAATAGAGTCAATCCCGAGACTTGTTTAATGGCAAAATCTAGCATGGGTTGGCTATGGCATCGCCGACTTGCCCATGTTGGGATGAGGAACTTGGCCAAACTTCAAAAGGGCGAACCCATCCTTAGACTAACAAATGTTTCTTTTGTGAAAGATAGGATTTGTAGTGCATGCCAAGCGGGAAAACAAGTTGGAGCTAAACATCCCGTCAAGAATGTGGTGTCAACCGAAAGGCCATTAGAATTGCTTCACATGGACATATTTGGACCCGTCGCTTACATAAGCATTGGTGGTAACAAATATGGTTTTATAATTGTTGATGACTATTCTCGTTTCACTTGGGTATTCTTTTTGCGTGACAAGAGTGAAGTCCAAGGCATCTTTAAGAAGTTCGCAAGAAGAGCCCAAAATGAGTTTGATGTCAAGATCAAGAGAGTTAGAAGTGACAATGGGATGGAGTTTAAGAACACCAACATTGAAGAGTTCCTTGATAAGGAAGGAATTAAGCATGAGTTTTCGGTTCCATACACTCCACAACAAAATGGTGTTGTGGAGAGGAAAATTGAACACTCATAGAAGCCGCAAGAGTGATGTTGGATGAATACAAGACTCCGGTCAACTATTGGGCGGAAGCAGTTCACACGGCTTGTCATGCTATCAACTGCCTATATCTTCACAAGATGAGAGACAAGACCACCTACGAACTTCTAACCAGTAAAAAGCCCAAGGTGCACTACTTTAGAGTTTTTGGATCTAAGTGTTTCATACTTAACAAGAAATCCAAAAGCTCAAAGTTTGCACCAAAGGTTGATGAAGGTTTCATGCTTGGTTATGCTACTAATGAACATGGATATCGTGTTTTCAACAAAACCACCGGTTTGATTGAAATCGCGGTAGACGTGACTTTTGATGAAACCGACGGCTCTCAAAAAGAGCAAATCAATGTTAAGATTGTAGGTAATGAGGAAGCCCCACATAAAGCTATCAAGAAGCTTGCCATTGGTGAGATAAAGCCCATCGAAGAAGAAGATGAAGACCATGTTGTACATTTTGATCATGATCCTACCATTCATCATGTTCCATCCAATGGGCATGGTGAAGCTTCCGCAACAAGAAACATTCAAGAAGGAAAATCAAATGATGCACAAGGTCATTCTCATCAAGATGGTGCCAACAATGTGCAAGCTCAACCTCAACTCAACAATGAAGAAAGAAGTGAAGCCAACCCTCTACAAGCTCATGATTGTGATTCTCCATTCGATCATGACCACGATGATGAAGATAATGGCCCCATTCAAAGACCAACTCAAGTGCCACATCATAGAGTGCATCAATCCATTCAACAGGATCATCTCGTTGATAACATATTGGGGAGCATTCGATGAGGGATAACTACACGTTCTCGTTTAGCAAATTTTTGTGAACATTACTCGTTTGTTTCTCCTTTGGAACCTAGCAAGGTGGAAGAGGCACTTGAAGATGAGGATTGGATGATAGCCATGCAAAAGGAGTTGAACAACTTCACTCGAAATGAAGTCTGGGCCTTGGTGGAAAGGCCCAAGCAAAATGTGATTAGAACCAAGTGGGTCTTCCGCAACAAGCAAGATGAGCATGGCGTGGTGACAAGGAACAAGGCTAGGTTGGTGGCTCAAGGATTCACTCAAATTGAAGGCTTGGATTTTGGGGAGACCTATGCACCGGTGGCAAGGCTAGAATCCATTCGTATTCTTCTAGCCTATGCCGCTCACCATGATTTCAAGTTATATCAAATGGATGTGAAGAGTTCATTTCTCAACGGCCCCCTATCCGAGTTGGTGTATGTAGAGCAACCACCGGGCTTTGAAGACCCCAAGTATCCCAACCACGTCTACAAGCTTGACAAGGCGCTCTATGGGCTCAAACAAGCCCCTAGAGCTTGGTATGATTTCTTAAAGGACTTCCTACTCAAACAAGGGTTTGAGATAGGAAAGGCTGATACCAATTTATTTACTCGCAAAGTTAATTATGATATCTTTGTCTGCCAAATATATGTCGATGACATAATATTTGGTAGTACTAATGTGGCTTTTTGTGAACAATTTAGTAGGATCATGACGAATAGGTTTGAGATGTCCATGATGGGAGAGTTGAAGTTCTTTCTTGGATTTCAAATTAAGCAACTCAAGGATGGTACGTTCATAATTCAAACCAAGTACACCAATGACATGTTGAAGAAGTTTGACATGGACAAGGCCAAGCCCATCAAGACACCCATGCCAACCAATGGACATCTTGACCTTGATCAAGGAGGAAAGGACGTGGATCAAAAGGTATATCGCTCCATGATTGGATCCCTCCTTTACCTTTGTGCATCTAGGCCCGATATTATGCTTAGTGTGTGCATGTGTGCAAGATTTTAAGCTAATCTAAAAGAATGTCATTTGATGGCTGTTAAGAGAATTTTTTAGTATTTAGTGCACACTCCTAATCTTGGCTTGTGGTATCCCAAGGGCTCCACTTTCGAGTTACTTGGCTATTCCGATTCGGATTATGCCGGTTGTAAAGTAAATTGAAAGAGTACTACCGGGACTTGCCAAATTATTGGTAGGTCTTTGGTGTCTTGGAGCTCTAAGAAGCAAAACTCTGTTGCTTTGTCCACCGCCGAAACCGAGTATGTGGCGGCCGGTGCATGATGTGCCCAACTACTTTGGATGAAGCAAACCCTCAGGACTACAGTTGTGAGTTAACCAAGATTCCCCATTTGTGTGACAACGAGAGTGCCATCAAAATGGCAAACAATCCCATAAACCACTCTCAAACAAAGCACATAGACATCCGGCATCACTTTTTGAAAGACCATGAAGCCAAAGGAGATATCACAATCCATCATGTGAGCACTGAAAAGTAACTAGCCGATATCTTTACAAAGCCCCTAGATGAGTCAAGATTTTGTGCTTTGAGGAGTGAGCTAAATATCATTGATTCTCGTAACGTGGCTTGATGTCTTGCACATATTTTTGTTTGATCTAGTTAGGAGAAAAGGATTGAGAAAAATATTGTGTGACACTTTCAAAAACCTATTTTATAGTTTTCATGAGTGACTATTGCTTTGTGATGGTTGAATGAAATCTAGTCACATGTGAAAACATTAGTGTCCATCATATTTTTGCCCCACATAGCATGGTGAGTTCTTGTTTGAGAGGTTTTCTATCTCTCTGTGTCGGAAGTCCTGGCGTACGTCGGAACTCCCAACGGCTAGCAGTCCTGGCTTGCGCCAGCACTCCTGGTGTCAGCAGTCCCGACGCCCATGCCAGCACTTCTGATGTGGATCTGGGTTGCGCGTCCTTGACCCCATGTTTTGACCACGGCCCAAGCCCAGTAACCCGTTTTCACCGCAGTCTTTTCCCCTCCCGCACCCGCCCCCTCCGCACCCCCGACTCCCCTCGCAGCCGCCATCGCCCGGCCACCATCATGCCTATGCCCCGGCAGCTCCGATCGTCCTCATCGTCGGGGGTTCCGGCAGCCACCTCTGTCCCTTCTTCCCTGGAGTCCCGCGTCGTGTTTTCTCCCTCTCCACTATGGTTGTCCCCGTTTGAAGCCCGACGTCATCCAGTGGTGGGATTCCGGTGTGGTGGTGCTCCTTGTGACGTGCTGCACATGGATCTACTTCTGGACATCGCTGCTGCCCCGGATTTGACGCTTCTCCATCTTCTTCCCTCTTTCCCAAGGTACTACCGTGGCTCCCGAACCCTACCTCAATGTCCCTTGGATATTGCTTCTTTTCTTCTTCCCTCTCTGCTCCTCTATCTTCCTTGTCTGTGTGTGTGCATCGATGTGGAGCCCCATGCCTCGGATGGCATTCTCATGCGTCGGAACTCTCGGCGTCTGCCAGCAGTCCTGACCATCGGGAGTCCCAGCGAAAGCCAGCAGTCCTGACCCTGTGATTGTCCGCCCATGCATGTTTCTCTGCATCACCGCACCCATGCTTCGTTGTTCTTCGTCTCTTAGTTTTGCTCCATGCTCTATTGCAGCCATGGAGGGTGGTAGTCCCTCATGCCATTTGGAGAAGTGGTCCAAGCACAATCAAGACCGCGCCGCTGCCAAGTCGTCTGGGCGCACCAAAGCGGCCTATCTTCATGATGATACTGGTGGTTCCCGGTGGGCAGCTACACATGCCCGTGGTGGATGGGGCTCGTCTACTGCTGCTCCTCCTCCGCCTCCAGCTCAGGCTTTTGTTGGGATGGATCCAGTTGTCGATGCAGAAGAGGAAGCCCTTGAGCGTGCTAAAAGGTCTTGATGGCTAGAGGAGGGGTGAATAGCCTTTTTAAAAATTCTACAATGACAAGCTAAACAAGTTTATCAATATAACAAATAGCGAGATGCGAGTTTTGCTTAGCCTACGGGGTGTTTGCAAGCCACCTATCCAATTCACAATTCTAGTATATTTGCACTCAACCCCACAAGTCAAACCGCACAACTTAGCTACAACTAAAGCTAACTAGCTACATAAGCTAAGAGCTATACTAACAAGCTAGCAAGGTAACTAAGAAAATAATACAAGAGAGAGTTAGAAAGGTATCATCGAGGGGCGAAGTATTGAGCCAACCAATCAATATGATCAAGAGATGAATTCCACAATACACAACCACCGGGATCGATTAATCACAATAAGAATGATGACACGAAGATTTATCCCGAGGTTCACGTGCTTGCCGGCACGCTAGTCCCCGTTGTGTCCCTCTTCACCATGTGGTTCGGTGGCTAATCGGTCTCACACCGAGCCTCTCAAAAGGTGCCACAAGAACCTACCAAATGGTAAAAGGATGCAAATGACATGAGCAATCCACTAACGTTGCCTTTGGCGCTTTGCCGAGGTAGGCACAAACCCCTCACAATCACCGGAGGTGGCCAAGAACAATCACCAACTCTTGCCAATGCCTCCAAGCTGCTCCAAGCCGTCTAGGTGGCGGCAACCACCAAGAGAAACAAGAATCCCGCAGCAAATCAACCACCAAGTGCCAACTAGAAGCAATCTCACAATGCAAATGCACTTAGATCACTCAATCTCACTTTGAATATGCAAAGAAGCAAGAGAGATGAGTGGGAGGGGAGTTGCTTAGCTCAAAGTGCTCACAAGTATGTCAAGAGTGAGCAGCTCTCCGAGAGTCAGCGAACGGACGTGCTACAGAACTGACCGGACGCCACAGTACCAGTGTCCGGTTGGAGTCCAGTAAGCTCCCTCAACAACCGGATGCGTCTGGTCGGTCGTGACCGGACGCGCCACCACATCCGATCCGAAAACCAAGACACAGACACACGCTGAGCACTGACCGGTCGCGTCCGGTCAAACAGAGACCACGTCTGGTCCAGCATCCGGTCAGTTCTGTGACCTCCGTTCGCCTCCGTTTGATTCACCCTTTCACACATGAGCTAGACTAAGTATGTGTGTCACTTTAGCACATATTTTATCTCATGAAACAACATGTGACAACGCCTCCAAAACTCGACATTTGCGTAAAGGAAAATAGGTGTTTCAATTCCTCAAAAACGCCTGAATCTCGCCTCGCAAGCTCGGCGGGAGGGAGAGAGGACCCCAAACCCTCTCTACCGCTTAAACACCAACGCCATCGCAAATGTGCTAACACCACCAAGTGATCACGTCATGTGTGAGTGTGTTAGCATTTTCACAATCATTTTCCGAGGCGTTATTAGTTCTATCCAAATGCATATGATTTTGAAATGCACACCTAGAGGCACTTAGGAGTTCAATAGCCACATCATTCCCCTCTTTATAGTACGGCTATCTATCCTATAATGTAACCACACCCATTAGGTGTCTTGGTTACTAAAACACAACCCTTAAACATATACCTTTGCCTTGATTACACAGGGTTGCATCCAAATCCAAGTGTGGCCATCATGATCACCATGTCCATCTTGCCACCAACCTTGGAATGTACTAATCCTCATATGCTATATACAACTTAGGCATAGTATTAGTACTTAGGCATTGTCACTAATTACCAACACCAAACATAGAGCTTTCAATCTCCCCCTTGTTGGTAATTGGTGACAACCCTTTCACAAAGATATTATGATAAAATTTTAAATGAACCCATGTCACATTGTCCAAGTATATTACCATGTGTAAGAATTACGGACAAGTGATCATGAATTCAAATTGATAGAAATGGCTCCCCCTACATGTATGCTATATGTTTGGATTTAGGAAGCATACATGCTTAGATAGGAAAATATAGGAGCATTGACTATCAATAGGTGCTAAGTGTTTTAGATTATAGACCTTTGAAGTGTGATACCATTGGAGTAGCGATAAACACCATCTTAGCACCTTGTGTAGTTAGATACCACTTGGAAAAGCACAAACATAACTAGAAACCTCGTGAGATCAACATTATAAGCAAGGCTCTAGTACCACTTTGAAAAACATGAAGCAAGAAAAAAATCTAACTACTTCCTATTCATGCTAGTACCTCAATATACTATTCAAATTATACTAGCAAGTCACCACACAAGCAATGTATCGGAGAAAAAGAAATGCATAACTATGCATCATACATATGAAGTGCACATGGAAATGCAACATTCATGTTTAAGAGCTTGCTCCCCCTACTTGTGTGCTCAAAATTTTAGTTGATCCCTCTCTTTTGTTATTTCTCCTCCTTTGTGCTTCTCCCCCTTTGAGTTCTATCTTTGTGAACAATATTTCTCCCCCTTTGGGCACCAATGACCACAAGGAGCAAATTTTAGATAGATTATCATGTTGAATTATGGGGTGAAGGTCAAGTTTGTGGTTCAACCTAGATTGCTTGCATAAGTGAAATGCTTCAGTTTGATCCAAGGGCAAGCTTCTTTACACCTCACTAGAAGGGTTATCATGCACCATGTTGAAGCAAATACTTAAACAAGTTATCTAGATCAAACTCTTAGGATCACAAGCTCTCAAACAAGTTATATGCTACCACTAGATCATACAAGTCATGAAAACAATAGTGGCACCATATAAACTTCAAATTCATTTGATTTTCATGAATGAGCCTAGAACACAATATGACTAGATGCACTAAACAAGTCCTTGGCATAGAATGTATGATATGTCAACCAATTGTACCTTGCTTTGTCTTGGAGGAGAGGCATGTCATATATGGGGTGCATCAACTCATGTTGGAGAAGTCAAGTATGTTCAACTCATTCTTGAGCTTGTGAAATCTTTTTTCATCAAGTGGCTTGGTGAATAGACTGGCTAGTTGATCTTCGGTGCCTGCACTCTCAATAGTAATGTCACCCTTTTGTTGATGATCTCTAATAAAGTGATGACGAACATCAATATGCTTTGTTCTTTGATGTTGAACCGGATTATTGGTTAGCTTCACGACACTTTCATTGTCACAAAGCAATGGCACATTCTTGAAGTTGATTCCAAAATCCTTCAATGTTGCCTTCATCCACAAGATTTGTGCACAACAACTACCCGCGGCGATGTATTCAGCTTCGGCGATAGATAGTGCAATACTATTTTGCTTCTTGGATGACAATGAGACAAGTGATCTTCCCAACAATTGACAAGTCCCGGAGGTGCTCTTTCTCTCAACTTTGTCACCGGCATAGTCGGAATCCGAATATCCAACTAGCTCAAAGCTTGCACCCTTAGGATACCATAATCCAACATCTTGTGTATGCTTTAAGTACCTCAATATTCTCTTTGTTGCCTTCAAATGACTTTCTCTTGGTGAGGTTTGAAATCTTGCACACATGCATACACTCAACATTACATCGGGCCTTGATGCCGTCACATAGAGTAGGCTACCAATCATTGATCTATATAGCTTTTGATCTACTATGTTGCCATTCTTGTCACTATCCAAGCTTCCATTAGTGCTCATTGGAGTAGTGATTCTTTTTGCATCTTTCATACCAAACTTCTTTAGCATATCCTTTATGTATTTGGTTTGGCTTACAAATGTTCCTTCCTTCATTTGTATGATTTGAAGTCCAAGAAAGAAACTAAGTTCACCAATCATTGACATTTCAAATTCCTTTGCCATCATTTTTCCAAACTCATCACAATAATCTTGATTGGTTGGACCGAATATGATATCATCAACATATATTTGCAACACAAACAAGTCTTTCCCAATCTTCTTGGTGAAGAGAGTAGTATCCACTTTGCCCATGACAAATCCTTTGGATAGCAAGAAGTCCCTCAATCTTTCATACCATGCTCTAGCTGCTTGCTTCAATCCATACAAAGCTTTTCTCAATTTGTAGACATGATTGGGTTTCTTGTCATCTTCAAAACCAGGAGGTTGCTCCACATACACCTCTTCTTGAATGTACCCATTGAGAAATGCACTTTTCACATCCATTTGATATAGCTTGATATTGTGAGCACAAGCATAGGCAAGTAAGATCCTAATTGCTTCCAATCTTGTAACCAGGACATAAGTTTCACCAAAGTCAAGACCCTCTATTTATGTGTAACCTTGAGCCACTAGTCTTGCTTTGTTCCTTACTACTATTCCATCTTGATCTTACTTGTTACGAAAGACCCATCTTGTTCCAATGACATTGTGATCCTTAGGCCTCTCAACTAGTTCCCATACTTTATTTCTCTTGAAGTTGTTGAGCTCTTAATGCATTGCATTTACCCAATCCGGATCTCTCAATGCTTTATCAATGTCCTTGGGTTCTTCCATTGACACAAAAGAAGAGTGAGCACAAAATGATGCCAATCTTTATCTAGTTTGAACTCCCCTTTGTATGTCACCAATGATGGAATCCAATGGATGGTCTCTTGCAATGTTAGTTGGTTGAAGCACTTGGACTTGATTGCTTGGATGTTGATGTTGATCATGAGTTGGAGATGATGAACTAGCCACTTGTTGATCTTGTTGCACTTGAGATGATGTACTAGCTTGATTTTGCATTAGAGAACCACTAGCTTGTGTAATTGGACTTTGGAGCACTTGATTTTTGTTGTCATCCACATCAATCACTTGCTTTGGCCTAATATCACCAATATCCATTTCTTTCATAGCATTGGTCAATTGAGTTTCTCTCACATCATCCAAGTTATCTTCCTCATCTTGAGAGCCATTTGTTTCATCAAACTCAACATCATGAACTTCCTCAAGTAAACCACTAGCCAAATTCCAAACTCTATAAGCTTTGCTAGTAGTGGAGTAACCAAGTAAGAATCCTTCATCATATTTCTTCTCAAACTTGCTCAATCTAGCGCCCTTCTTCAAGATGTAGCATTTACAACCAAATACCCCGAAAGTATACAATGTTGGGCTTTCTTCCATTTAAGATCTCATATGGTGTCTTCTCTAGGAACTTGTGGCAGTAGAAGCGGTTGCTATAGAAGCAAGCCGTGTTGATTGCTTTGGCCCAAAATGAATGACTCACATTATACTCATTCAACATTGATCTTGCCATATCAATCAAGGTTCTATTCTTTCTCTCAACTAAGCCATTAGATTGAGGTGTATACTTGGCCGAAAATTGATGCTTGATTCCAAGCTCATCACATAGCTCATCAACTCTTGTGTTTCTAAACTCACTTCCATTGTCACTTCTTACTTTCTTGATTGTGGTCTCAAACTCATTTTGCACTCTCTTGATGAACTTCTTGAATATATCAAATACATCACTCTTGTCCACAAGAAAGAATACTCATGTATATCTAGTGAAATCATCCACAATCACAAACCCATACTTGTTGCCACCAATGCTTGTGTATGTAGTTGGACCAAATAGATCCATGTGCAACAACTCAAATGCCTTGGACGTACTCATAATGCTCTTCAATGGATGAGTGTTGCCCACTTGCTTTCCGGCTTGACATGCACTACATAGCTTATCCTTCTCAAATGTGACATCCTTCAAGCCTCTAACTAAGTCATGCTTCACTAACTTGTTTAATTGCTTCATGCCAACATGACCAAGTCGTCTATGCCATAACCAACCCATACTTGATTTGGTGAGCAAGCATGTTGAAAGTTGAGTGTCACTAGCATTAAAATCAACCAAGTATAGATTCTCATATCTAAAGCCCTTGAAGATCAAATTGGAGCCATCAACACTAACTATCTCCACATCATCAACACCAAATATGCACTTGAAACCAAGATCACACAATTGAGCAACCGAGGGAAGATTGAAGTTCAACTTTTCAACTAAGAGCACATTAGAAATGCTATGATCATTAGAGATTACAATCCTTCCAAAAGCCTTCACATCACCCTTGCTATTGTCACCAAATGTGATACTACAATGCCACTATCATTTGATTTGAGAGAGTTGAACATTCTTGAATCACCGGTCATATGTTGAGAGCACCCACTATCAAGCACCCAATGTCTTCCTCCGGCCTTGTAATTTATGTACAAAACAAATTAATGTCTTTTAGGTACCCAAACTTGCTTGGGTCCTTGGAGGTTAGTAACTAAGTTTTTTGGTACCCAAATGGCTTTCTTCTTTGGACCCACAATTGGTGTACCAACAAACTTAGCGCGCACACCCTTCTTACCCTTGGTAAGAACATAACAAGAATCAAAAGGAATGCAATCCATTTTAGCATGAAACTTGTTGTTGTTCTTGTTCATTTTATTACAATTAATCTCTAGATGCCCAACTTGCTTGCATCTATTGCAATAACGACCATTGCTCTTTGTTGACACTTACTAACACCACTTAAATACTAGGTTGTCATCCCCAGCATGGTGCCAGAGTGTACATAGGTATTTATAAATGTAAAGGGCTCTTTAGAAGATAATCTATTCTAACCGCAAGCGCACAGATAAAATACCTCATTGTAGCATTTCACCAGGAAAAGTATTCCGGGTATCATTATTTATATTTTGCTTAAGAGAATGGTGAAAGCAGGTGTAGAATGACATAGACTAGAGATCAATTTTGCTAAACATGATTACTAATGAGAAACTTGTCACACAGTCACTTGCTTTGGCAGGGGGTAAGCCATAAATAAAGATAATGAATTATAAGCTCATGGGTAAATAACACAGCGATTAGAAATAGACTACTCCATATTGATATAAGGTGATGTCGGATTAGCTAGAGAATGGATTCTAAGTATCTACTATCTACTAAGTCACAATCTACTCTAAACATTCTATAAGATCATATATAGCATAAAAGACTCTTTATTTATGTATAAGGAACATTGCTAAAGTAAATCAGAACATAGTAAGACTTACTCCGCAATACAAATTCTGCCTGTCCTATCAACGGAGGGTGGACTATATAAGAATCAACGAAGCTGTCATTATCGCGAACTACCACACAACCCGGCCAATAGGATACATTTGCAGGTAAATAATATCTAAGCACCACGCCCACATATGATCTACCACTTAACTCCCTCGAGGTAAGAGCTAAGCGCTTTGCAAACTCATACATAAACTCATTATCAATCATAACTACATCAATTATAGAACTAGAGTAAACTAAGAACATAATAAACAGAGACATAATGCAATTAGAATAAAGTAGTAGAGAATGATATGAAATAATACCAATCTTTATTGATGAAGATCCGAAATCCAGAGCTTGAATGCTCTACTTCTCTAATTCTATCTAATCAAACCTATAAGACTTGAAGAACAATGGAGTAGCTACTTCTAATTCTCTGCGGGAGAGAACTTCCTAAACCCTAACTTTTCTGGCTTCCTCTGATAATGATTTCTCTTCCCCCCTGGGGTGGTGGTGCCTTGCTTATATAGCCCTTTCAAATGAATCTGGACCGTCGGATCAAACCGACTTAGAACGGACAGTTTTCCTTGATCTAGAGAGGCGGTGGAGCATAATCCGCGAGGCAGAAACTGATTGGCCTGAGGGGCAGGGTGGGCGCCCTAGGGCACAGGGCGGGCGCCCTGTGTCCTGGCCCGTTACGGCTCCCGTTCGTTCCCGTGGCTTCTGGAGTCTTCTAGATGTAAGATAATTGCGTGCCAAGTAATTTTCCCGTCATTAACCCGACATGTGGACCTCTTTTCCATATTATCTGATAACTCCCTACAGAAATAGATAAACACCAAAACTCGTGGAATTCTGTCAGATAAAACCCTAATTCTAGATGTTTGGTGCATATTGATCCTTTTCCATGTTTAGTTGACAATTATATTTGATACTTAAGGACCGTCAACAAACTCCCCCAAGCTTAACCTTTGCTCGTCCCTGAGCAAACAGACAAACTCAGATGGATCAGGAGTTGCTTCGATGTTTACTTTTCTGTCAGGCACACATACTTTCATATAAAATTCTCCCAAATTAGAGTGAAGTGTTCATGGGGCTTAGTACCTGCACTTAAATCTTGAGTAATCGAAAAGACAAAGTAATTAAGTCAAGCACTATTCCTCCTGTCTTTACTTCACCTTATTCTGGAGTTTTGCATAAGTTTTCAAAAAAAATAAAGCTCAGAGTTTCTAGACATGATTCTCTCAAGTCTCTCTATATGTGGTATTTGTGGATCCTTACCAAAGAGATCACTTTCTTATGACTGATGAAATATTTATGTAGAGCTCATAAGAGTGAAAAATGGTTCATATATTGTCTAATCGAGCCATGGATCCAAAGGAACTCAGCATATAATTAAATCAAGATGTCCATGTGTGGTGGAATAAATGATAATGACGGTTATAATGTATAAATAATAAACTTACTTCTCATTGCTCCTCATATTGCTATCTCTCCTCCTTCTTGATCTTTGCTTTTAAGAACATGGGCTATCTTCTCTTTTTTTTCCTTAGGTGGGTATCTTTGTACCCCTAATTCTACTATCGGACACTTGTCCATTTTTACCTCTCGTCTCATGCTTTTTTCTTTTTCTTTCGAGGTTCCGAGCACTTGCTCCTTTTTATTTCCTCGTTTTTTTCTGAGGTTCTGGGCACTTGCCCCTTTTTATTTCCTCATATATAAATTTTTGCATAACCCATGCTTCTTCTGCATCGAATCTTTTTGAAGAGAGAAAATAACAATACTTGGGACAACAAGTAGTAACAATATTTTTAACAGGTTTTTGATGAATGGTGATGAATGGTGTAATAGATGTGTGCAAGTGAATATCTTGATTTAACCACATGAAAAGCTCCTAAGGGTCTACACAGCTCGATCAAACTCAATGTGGCGAATGAGTAGTAAAAGATATAGCAATTATAGCAAGTATGGCTGTGGTAGGAATTTTTTCCAATCATGCTAGGAACTCATCATGTGATTTTGTAAATTTTCAAAATAAATCTCCAGAACTTAGTGTAGTAGAAACAAGATAAACAGCAGCTCAAAACTTTATATCATGTCTTTCTTTTACCTAGACTTTAGTTTTAGGTTCATGCTTCCCACAGAATAAAGATTTATTAGTTTTAGCAATTCATGGGAGAACTTAATATGAAAGTTAGGTACTTGAAAGTAAGCAAACAGAGCAACTATTCATCATTTCCATCAAACATCTTTTTGATCTTTTTATTTTTCTAGAGATGAAAACTTAGCAGATAAATTAAAGCACACTTATCTACACACTCTTTTTATTTTGTTTTCATGTTTTATGGAAAGCAGTAAATTAAATTAAAGCAAGAAAGAAAGTATTTATAGGGATTTTTTTAATATGAAATACTAAAGTAGAAAATAAATAACAAAAACAACTAACAACTTACTTGGTAAAATGGGGAGGAAACTCCCCCAAGCTAGATGTTGGCGACGTCTTTATTCAATGTTGAAGAAACTCATCATGCTGGCAATGTTATTTTCTATCGTAGCCGTATCCTCCCTTAGGCCTTGTATCTGGGCAGCTTGCTCTTGGCTCCTCTTCTCTTGGGCTTCCCAGCGGCGCATTTGTTCCACTTGTTGATTCTGGATGTTGAGCAGGGCGTTGTCGGTGCGGTTGTGGAATGCACGGGTATCATAGTAATAATCACCCGTGAACACATAGGAGGCGTCGGAGTAGCGTCCTGCATCAAAGTGGGGCTGGGTCCTGGAGGTTGAGGCTCCATAGGGATCAGCAGAAAATCTGCCTGCAGTGTATGGTGGGTTAGCCCACTGATGGTCTTGGCCCTCCGGCCATTCCTCCGGTGTTGGTTCAGGCGGCTGCGTGGATTGAACCCATGGGTCCCTAAGGACTCGGGGGTTGTAATCACGATAGTGAAGATGTGCTGCTTCCTCCGGTCCAGGATCAGCTCCAGACCAGTCGTGTCTTTGATGAGTGGTAATCCTTTCGGATGCCACGCGTTGTGGTACACGCTAGTTCACTGGCTCTGCTGCAACATCAATCAAATAATTTTGTACGACATAGAGGCCAAGGCTCGGGTTAGGTAACCGAACCTTGACATCATTGTCGTACAACATATACATAATTCCAATTTCCCTTTTTAACATCCTCGCCTGCCAGAATGTGTCATAGCCATGATATGTTCTTGATTCATCAATAAATTCAAGAGATGAATTTTCCAATAAGTTAAGATTTGTGGCAAGGCGAGTCACAAGCGAGGTACAACCGACTGGACCTTGAAGAGTGGGGATAGCAAGCCAATGGGAGACTAAAAGCATGATGGGTGAAACGGCGGTTTTGTTAATGGCAGCATAGAGAAGCTGCAAATCTCCAATCCTAACCTTCCTAATGTCATCACGAAAGAACAAATTATACCCGAGCCATTTGTGGAACATCCTTAGAGTCAGATGCTCCATGTCACTGGTTCGGGGCTGGTTGAAAGACAGATCTCGAGATATTTCTCTCCAAAACTGGTTCCGATCAAAATTTGGTAAACCGGTATCAATGTCTAAAAGACATCTTGGAGAGAAACCAAGATGGTCACTTAGTTCTCTCCAAGACAACATGATGTCTTGTTTGAACATCCGGAAAACAATGCCCCCTTCACAAATTTGCAAAGTGCACAAAAACTCAATGGTGAGGATACGAGAACCCAGTTCTGTGATATCCCAAAAATTAGTCCACTCCAGCATGCGAAAGATAAGATCAAACTCGGTGCCCATCCCCGTTTCTAGTAAAAGCAGTGGATCAAGAGTGGGGGTATGGATGAAGTACCTACCTTTTAACTGCTGGTAGATATCTTTCTCTCTACGGCTCTTGAGATCAAGGTCTCCTGGCTTGAGGAGCACTTTGATCCTAGGAGCGGAGGAGGATGATGGAGCTTGCTGGGGTGCCGGATCGACGCTCATTTCCGAGTGGCGGGAGGAGTGTTGGGACGAACTCCTTGTCCCGATATTCTTGATGGCCTTGCTAGCCTTCTTGATCTTCCTCAACATCCTGTAAAAAGAAAGAGTAGACACCAACACAACTAGTGGAGAATATGTTAGAAAAATGTCAGCGGTTAGCCGTCCAAAAGTCAGTCGTCCGGGGGTTAATCGTTCAAGACAAGTTTTAATTTTAACAGGGCCTCCCCCTAACAACTTTTAGTTCCGCTGGACAGCGGGATTACTGCTGACTAAGTGACCTAGCTCTCTTACTCAAAAGAGCTCTTAACCTTCTCACACTCTCTTCCCCTTCTTCACTCTCTCTTCTCTTCTCTACTAGAACTATGCTTTGGAAACTGAGAACTATGAGGTTGCAGGGTTTTCTGAAATGAGTGTGTGAAGAGAAGGAGAACTGGAGGTGGCTTTTTATAGAAGGAGCAGGGGACAGGGTGGGCGCCCTGGGTAGGTGGGCGGGCGCCCACCCCTGGTGCCCATCCTGGCTGCCTCTTCTCCACTTGGTCCTTTGCTTTGATCTCATGCAGAAAAAGGATGTTTTGATAGTGGTTGGACGGTGGAAAGATGTCTGGTGAGTGGAAACATATTGGTGGATGAAATTATGTGATGGGATGTATGTGAGGTGAAGTGTATGACATGTGGGACCCAAGGGTGTGGGTCATGCTTCTAGAAGGTTGAAAATGATAAATATAATGCAGGAGAAAAACTAAAAAACAATTTGAAATGATCATGGAAAAATATTTTTATGCCATCACTATAATTAATAAATATGGGTTGTTACACACCATATGTATTATTTATATGGGGCTTCTCTTTTTTTTATGATGCTATGCATGAATATAACTAATGCAAGAATTAAATATGCAATGGATAAATACCGATTTACCTCCCGGCGAGGGTTTGGGAATTTTAGGTCCCCCAAGCTGGACCTCCAAATCTTTCAATCTTCTAATTTACCTTCCTCCAGAGATGGTGCCTCCAGTGGTTCTTCTTCATGAACTTCCTTCACTGTGGAGTCTCTCTCTGGTCTGGGTTTGAATGTGAAGTGTTCTTCTTGTCCGTTTATGTTGAACTTGATTTCTCCCTTTCCGACATCAATGTGGGTGTTGGCGGTACTCAGAAATGGCCTCCCAAGGATAATGGACACTTTTGAGTCGGGACTCATGTCCAGTACCACAAAGTCTACTGGTATAATGAAGTCTCTTATCTTGACTGGGATGTTTTCGGCGATGCCCATCGGGTGTCGAATTGATTGATCTGCTAGTTGTAGATACATTGATGTTGGTTCAAGGGTTGTATGCTTGAGCTTCTTGTAGACTGATGCTGGCATCACGCTGACGCTTGCTCCGAGATCACAAAGTGCATTGTTGAAGTGTTGGTCTCCGATAGAGCAATCAATGGTGGGACATCCTGGATCTTTCTTCTTTCTTAATGGTATGTTGAGGATGGCCTCACTACACTCTTCTGTCAGCTTGATCACCTCAGTGGTGGGCAGTGGCCTCTTCTTGTTAAGAATATCTCTAATGTACTTTGCATATGTGGGTACCTGTATGGCATCAAGTAGAGGTATGTTGACATATAATTTCTGAATTACCTCCACAAACTTACCAAACTGCTCATCCGACTGTGGTCCTCTGTTTCTTCTAGGGAATGGCAAATAGTTGGTGTCATAAAAATCTTTCATCATTTCTCCAGTTCTTGGTGATCGTAGCAGCTCTTCTGCTTCAACAGGGTTTTCTTCTATCACTACTGGTTGCACTGATGCTGGTTTTCTTTGCCTCTCTTTTGGGAAAGGAGGATCCTTAGTGGCCTTCCCTCCTCTGGTAATTATGTTCTTTACCTGCTCAAGGTTAGTAGCAACAGGCAGTGCAGCAGCTAGCTTTGCTAATTTAAGTTCTACCCTTTTATTAATAGTGTTCTGCTCATCAAAGGTAGCTGATAGAAAATCCATTTTATTATGTATATCTGTTAGAGATGATTCATTTGTATCTAGCCTTTGTTTAACTTTATCATTAATTTTGGTTTGTTGAGCTATTATTTCCTTAAGTGGCTTGAAGGAATTACCTAAGTTAATACCTTTACTATTGGGTTGACTTATAGTGGGTTTATGTGCTGTTTCAATGGCTCTTTGATCTTCTTTGAACTTGGCCCTCTGATCAATCCAATGGAGCAAATTCTCCATCTTGGTTGATATTGCATGTACTTCTTCTGGTATTTCTTCAGTTTGATGACATTGTTGAGCTTTGTCTTGGAACCAGCCTTGATTTTCTGATATCTTCTCCAAAAGTGTCTTAACTTGTCCAATTGTAAGCTCCAAGAATGATCCTTTAGCAGATGCATCTAGGCACTCATGAGCCTTCCGAGTTAATCCATGGTAGAAGGTCTGCATAAGTAACCATCTAGCCATTCCATGGTGAGGACAATCTGATATGTATCCTTGAAAACGCTCCCATGCTTCTGAAATGGCTTCTATCTTCTGCTGCTGGAAATTGACAATATTTCCTCTTAAGGCAGCTGTTTTGCCTATAGGGAAAAACTTTGCTAGAAAGGCATCTGACAAGTCCGTCCAGTTATTGATGTTGTCTTTATGAGTGTAAAACCACTTCCTCGCTTTTCCTTCTAATGAGAATGGAAAGAGGCGAAGTAGTATGACGTCCTTGTGAACACCGTTGATGCGGATTGTGCTTCCAATCTCCAGGAAATTCTGCAGATGTGCATTTGCATCTTCGTGTACCTTTCCAGTGAATTGTGTAACTTGCACCAAATTGATGAGGCTTGACTTGAGCTCAAACTCGGGTGCTTCTTCTTCTTCTGCTTCAATTCTTGGACCAGTTGGAATGTTCTCAAGAGTTGGAGCAGAGAATTCTTGTAACGTCTTTTGTGCCATAGCTTCAACAAATGGTGACTAACTTCTTCTTTTTGATTACTTTGGTTCTGATGATGAAGAGTTGAATGTACCAAAGTCAATCCTGATATACCCTGTATAAAAATATAAACATAGAAAAACAATAGGGTGAATCCTGCCAAAGTAGAGGTGCCTTGTTATGATTTCTCACTTAGTAGCTGTTTTTGCAATTTTTCTCAATAGTCTAGTTTAAAAAATTTTACGTGAATAACCTTGATGACTTCCTGACTTTCATTACCGGTCCCTGGCAACGGCGCCAGAAATGCTTGTTGACACTTACTAACACCACTTAAATACTAGGTTGTCATCCCCAGCATGGTGCCAGAGTGTACATAGGTATTTATAAATGTAAAGGGCTCTTTAGAAGATAATCTATTCTAACCGCAAGCGCACAGATAAAATACCCCATTGTAGCATTTCACCAGGAAAAGTATTCCGGGTATCGTTATTTATATTTTGCTTAAGAGAACGGTGAAAGCAGGTGTAGAATGACATAGACTAGAGATCAACTTTGCTAAACATGATTACTAATGAGAAACTCGTCACACAGTCACTTGCTTTGGCAGGGGGTAAGCCATAAATAAAGATAATGAATTATAAGCTCATGGGTAAATAACACAGCGATTAGAAATAGACTACTCCATATTGATATAAGGTGACGTCGGATTAGCTAGAGAATGGATTCTAAGTATCTACTATC
Source organism: Saccharum spontaneum (assembly GCA_022457205.1). Lineage (NCBI taxonomy): Eukaryota > Viridiplantae > Streptophyta > Magnoliopsida > Poales > Poaceae > Saccharum > Saccharum spontaneum. The sequence goes on along the minus strand of CM039607.1, from coordinate 21,966,084 downwards.
TACTAAGTCACAATCTACTCTAAACATTCTATAAGATCATATATAGCATAAAAGACTCTTTATTTATGTATAAGGAACATTGCTAAAGTAAATCAGAACATAGTAAGACTTACTCCGCAATACAAATTCTGCCTGTCCTATCAACGGAGGGTGGACTATATAAGAATCAACGAAGCTGTCATTATCGCGAACTACCACACAACCCGGCCAATAGGATACATTTGCAGGTAAATAATATCTAAGCACCACGCCCACATATGATCTACCACTTAACTCCCTCGAGGTAAGAGCTAAGCGCTTTGCAAACTCATACATAAACTCATTATCAATCATAACTATATCAATTATAGAACTAGAGTAAACTAAGAACATAATAAACAGAGACATAATGCAATTAGAATAAAGTAGTAGAGAATGATATGAAATAATACCAATCTTTATTGATGAAGATCCGAAATCCAGAGCTTGAATGCTCTACTTCTCTAATTCTATCTAATCAAACCTATAAGACTTGAAGAACAATGGAGTGGCTACTTCTAATTCTCTGCGGGAGAGAACTTCCTAAACCCTAACTTTTTTGGCTTCCTCTGATAATGATTTCTCTTCCCCCCTGGGGTGGTGGTGCCTTGCTTATATAGCCCTTTCAAATGAATCTGGACCGTCGGATCAAACCGACTTAGAACGGACGGTTTTCCTTGATCTAGAGAGGCGGTGGAGCATAATCCGCGAGGCAGAAACTGATTGGCCCGAGGGGCAGGGCGGGCGCCCTAGGGCACAGGGCGGGCGCCCTGTGTCCTGGCCCGTTACGGCTAACGTTCGTTCCCGTGGCTTCTGGAGTCTTCTAGATGTAAGATAATTGCGTGCCAAGTAATTTTCTCGTCATTAACCCGACATGTGGACCTCTTTTCCATATTATCTGATAACTCCCTGCAGAAATAGATAAACACCAAAACTCGTGGAATTCTGTCAGATAAAACCCTAATTCTAGATGTTTGGTGCATATTGATCCTTTTCCATGTTTAGTTGACAATTATATTTGATACTTAAGGACCGTCAACACTCTTCATAAAACAAGACTTTGGAGTAGCAAAGGCCGCCTTGCCCTTCTTGGGAGTATAGCCCAAACCCTCTTTGTTAAGAGAGAACCTTTGGCTACCCAAGCATTTTAGCAAGCAGGCATCCCCACCATAGGCATTGCCTAATGCGCGGGTGAGATCATCCACCTCTTTCTTGAGAGTCTCATTCTCAACCACAAGTGATGAATCACTAGTAGTAGAGATAGAGTTGGTTGTGGTGGATGATGATGAGCTACATGAAGCATCAGTAGGACCAACAAATAAAGAATCATCAATAATATCACATGTTAGTCCAATATCACAAGTGACAATCACTTGCTCCTCCTTAGCTTCCTTCATGAACTTCTCCAACTTGAGGTCCTTTTCCTTGATGAGCTCAAGTAGAGTAGAGTGGGCTTCCTTAAGCCTAGTGTGAGCAATTTTAAGGTCCTCGTGGTCTTCCTTTAAACACTCACGAGAGGCCTCTAGCTCATCAAAGGATTTACTAAGAGCTTTGAGCTCTTGTTCAATTCCTTTGCACTCCTTACTCTTTTTGAGAGCAACAAACTCCTCCATCAAGGCATCATTTTCATTGCTCTTGGCAATGAGCTCTTGCTCCAAGATCCTGCATCTCTTGGTGGTCCTCTTGTAGCCCTTGCTCATTTGATCTATTATGCCCAATAGATCATCCTTGGAGTAGTCCTCATCCTCCTCCTCATCACTCCTACAACCATCACTAGCACAAGAATCGTCATCACTATCATCATATTTTACCTTGGTAGGCTTGGCCATAAGGCATGTCGATGTAGTGTCGAAGAGGGATGGCTTGTTGGAGAGAGCGATGCTTGCAATGGCTCTCCGAATGGGCTTTTCATCATCACTTAAGCTATCATCATTGTCATCATCGGAGTCATCACTATCCCAAGTGACCACATAGCCACCACCCTTCTTCTTGTTGTTGATAGTGAAGCTCTTCTTCTCTTTCTTCTCCTTCTTGTCCTTCTTCTTCTTCAACTTTAACTCCCCATCATGATATCTTTTGTCTTCATAGGGGCACTCCGCCACTACATGATCGGGGCTATTACAATTGTAGCAAAGCACCTCTTTTGCCTTCATAAAGTCACTTCTCTTTCTTGCACCATAGCCTCTCTTCTTCATGAACCAACCCATCTTTTGCACTAGAAGGGCCATGGTCTCATCATCAAATGGATCATCATTATCACTATCAATCTTGCTCTTGCCCTTTCAGGATGAAGCTTTGAATGCGGTGGTCTTCTCTTGCTTGACCTTGATCTCCTTTTTCTCATCTTCATCTTCATCATCATCATATTAAGCATCGGTCATTACATCTCCAAGCACTTGGTTTGGAGTCACCTTGTCCAAACCCTCTCTTTGGATCATCTTCCTCAAGATAGCAAACTTCTTAGGTAAGTTCATCAAGAACTTGTGTGAGAAGTCCTTGTCCTTGACATCTTCTCCTAGGCTCTTGAGATCATTGACAATAACTTGTAGCCTATAGAACATCTCCGGTATAGACTCATCATCCTTCATCTTGAATCTTGCAAACTTATCCTTGAGCATATAGAGCTTAGCATTCTTTACCGTTGAAGTGCCCTCATATGTTTCCTCTAATCTTGTCCACACTTCACTTGCCATCTCAAGATCCTTGATTTGCTCAAAGACCTTTGCATTAATCCCATTGTAGAGAGTGTAGAGAGCCATAGTGTTCATTGGTTGTCGATGTGGTCATTGTTGGTGAGGTTGTCATGATCAATGATAGCATAATCATGATGTGTCACCTCCCAAACCCTCTCATTAATAGAGCCAAGATATTGCTTCATCTTTCTTTTCCAATGATCAAAAGATGAGACACCATCAAAGAATGGAGGCTTGCCCCCGACATGGTTGAACACAACTTGAGCCATCTTACACCGAGGTTGTTAAGCCTTACAAATGGTGACCACGGCTCTGATACCACTTGAAAGGTCTTGATGGCTAGAGGGGGTGAATAGCCTTTTTAAAAATTCTACAACGACAAGCTAAACAAGTTTATCAATATAACAAATAGCGAGATGCGAGTTTTGCTTAGCCTACAAGGTGTTTGCAAGCCACCTATCCAATTCACAATTCTAGTATATTTGCACTCAACCCCACAAGTCAAACTGCACAACTTAGCTACAACTAAAGCTAACTAGCTACACAAGTTAAGAGCTATACTAACAAGCTAGCAAGGTAACTAAGAAAATAATACAAGAGAGAGAGTTAGAAAGGTATCACCGAGGGACGAAGTATTGAGCCAACCAATCAATATGATCAAGAGATGAATTCCACAATACACAATCACCGGGATCGATTAATCACAATAAGAATGATGACACGAAGATTTATCCTAAGGTTCACGTGCTTGTCGGCACGCTAGTCCCCGTTGTGTCCCTCTTCACCACGTGGTTCGGTGGCTAATCAGTCTCACACCGAGCCTCTTAAAAGGTGCCACAAGAACCTACCAAATGGCAAAAGGATGCAAATGACACAAGCAATCCACTAACGTTGCCTTTGGTGCTTTACCGAGGTAGGCACAAACCCCTCACAATCACTGAAGATGGCCAAGAACAATCACCAACTCTTGCCAACGCCTCCAAGCTACTCTAAGCTGTCTAGGTGGTGGCAACCACCAAGAGAAACAAGAATCCCATAGCAAATCAACCACCAAGTGCCCAACTAGATGCAATCTCATAATGCAAATGCACTTGGATCACTCAATCTCACTTTGAATATGCAAAGAAGCAAGAGAGATGAGTGAGAGGGGAGTTGCTTAGCTCAAAGTGCTCACAAGTATGTCAAGAGTGCAAGAGATAGAGCCTTAAGCCGGCCAACGAGTATTTATAGACACTTGAAACAACTGCAGTCGCGCTGACCGGACGCACTGGTCGCACGGACTGGACGCGCGAAGCTCGACCGGACCCGCTAGTCGCGTAACGGACCAAACACGCTAGTCAAGCCTGAGAAGCTCTCCAGAGAGTCAGCAACCGAACGTGCTATAGAACTGACCGGACGCCACAGTACCAGCGTCCGGTTGGAGTCCAGTAAGCTCCCTCAATGACCAGACACGTCTGGTCGGTCGTGACCGGACGCGCCACCGTGTTCGATGAGAAAACCGAGACACGGACACACGCTGAGCAATGACCAGACGCGTCCGGTCAAACAGAGACCGCGTCCGGTCCAGCGTCCGGTCACTTCTGTGACCTCCGTTCGCCTCCGTTTGATTCACCATTTCACACATAAGCTAGACTAAGTATGCGTGTCACTTTAGCACATGTTTTAGCTCGTGAAACAACATGTGACAATGCCTCCAAAACTCGACATTTGCGTAAAGGAAAATAGGTGTTTCAATTCCTCAAAAACGCCTGAGTCTCGCCTCACAAGCTCGGTGGGAGGGAGAGAGGACCCCAAACCCTCTCTACCGCTTAAACACCAACGCCATCGCAAATGTGCTAACACCACCAAGTGATCACGTCATGTGGGAGTGTGTTAGCATTTTCACAATCATTTTCCGAGGCATTATTAGTTCTATCCAAATGCATATGATTATGAAATGCACACCTAGAGGCACTTAGGAGTTCAATAGCCGCGTCATTCCCCTCTTTATAGTACGGCTATCTATCCTATAATGTAACCACACCCACTAAGTGTCTTGGTTACTAAAACACAACCCTTAAGCATATACCTTTGCCTTGATCACGTAGGGTTGCGTCCAAATCCAAGTGTGGCCATCATGATCACCATGTCCATCTTGCCACCAACCTTAGAATGTACTAATCCTCATATGCTATATACAACTTAGGCATAGGATTAGTACTTAGGCATTGTCACTAATTACCAACACCAAACATAGAGCTTTCACGTGCTGGCCGCACTATCGCTGTTCCAGTACTGCAGTCACCGTCCCGTGGTTCGGCGCATCCCATCCATGAGTTTGTCCCTTTTGATGGCCCTCCACCTTTTATCCGGGAGCCCGAACTTGCTCCAAACTATGGTGGTTGGGCTCCTCCTCGTCCTATTAACTACCGCCACAATGTTCGTGATATTCGGTCGCAACGTGCTTGGAATTTATATGCTAAGGAAGAGAAGGATCTTTGGCTTGAGGCTCGGTTCTGGCACTCTTTTCACTTTGATTACTGCCATTCCATTCTTTACAGCAAAGTCCTCAAGAAGAAGGAGTCAGTCGTTTAGATGAAGTATATTATTTCGTATGACCTTGGTTTGCTCACCGAGCCTCCTGAGCTACCATAGATGGTTAAGGACTTGAACTCCATGGGGCTGCTTCGCCTGATGGAGTTTTGGAAGCATTGGAATAACGAGATTATCCTGAGTTTTATGCTTCCTATCATCATGAGAAGGACAAGACCGGTGCTACTGACATCATCCACTGGACCATGGAGGGCAAGCATTATAAGGTTGACTTTATTACTTTCTCTCGCTTGCTTGGTTTCAATGGTTATGACCGTCGTGCTACTGAGCTTGTTGAGTATGAGGATGTTGAGATGGAGGAGTACCAGCACATGTATCTTGATGGATATCCTGCAGATGGCAAGACCGTGTACCTAAAGCCCTATTTCTATGTCTTGAACAACATCCTGAGGCAGATCTTGTATTCGAAGGTTGGTGATTCCACCTATCTTCGTGATGACTCTCAGAAGGTCCTTGATCGCTTTGGTGCTGATTTTCAGAAGTTCTGCATCAGTCGCTACATCTAGAACAAGATTCATGACACTTCTGAGGATCCCTCAAAGGCCTTCCTTATGCTCCCTACCTTATGCATGTCATTGAGCAAGTGTCTAGCATCCGCTTTCCCTCAGATGGTTCAAATCACAAGCTTCCCAAGATCTCCAACAAGATTTCTATCACTGCTGCCAAAGAATTGAAGAGGGCAGCTGATGTTGCTAGAGGCAAGGGCAAAGGCGCTTCGACTTCTTGTTCTCATCGTGCTGCCACTTCACCTCCTGCTGCTCCTTCACACTCCACCAGTGCCGAGCCCCTCTCTTCTTCCTCCTCTGGTAAGAGCAAGAAGCCTAGCAAGTTCAAGTTTCTCATGAACTACATGTTTGGACAGTGTTGCGCTAGTGCTCAGCGGGAGCATGACATGCAAGAGAGGCTTTACTGTATGGAGCAGCGGGCTGGTATTGTGTCTTCTCCTCCGCCGCCATTTGTGCCTCCCCGTGACCCTATGCAGCTTTATGATGAGGCTTGTGCGGCATATGCGGATGAGGTTTCTTCTCGCCGTCATGGCAAGAGCACTGCTCCTCCTGAGGATGAGGACTACATCTAGGAAGATGATGACGATGATGATGGAGATGGTGGTGACGATGGTGATGACGAGGACTACAACGATGAGTAGCTTGCTTCTCTTACGCGGCCTACCCCTTTTGGTACTTGTTGACAAAGGGGGAGTGTTAGGCTTTGATCTATCATGTAATAGTTAGTTGGTAGCCTAGCTTCGAGACTTTAAAACCTTTAGCTTGTTTTAACTATGTTGTGTGGTGGCACTATGTGATGGACAACTATATATTTGTGTGTGATGGATGATTGTAGGACAAGTAATGGTTATCTATCTACCTCATTTAGCTTATGTTTGTTTTGTGATGATGTATGATATTTTGGATGGCCATGTGTTGTTTCAAGATTCACATTGAAATCTTGGCCATCATTTTCTCTTCACTTGTTGTGTGAATAGAACTTGTCATATTGCATCTCTTTTCACAGATTTATTCTTGTTCACACACACGTGTTGCACCCCACGAATTGCAAAATTTAGGGGTAGCTTTTGTCTTGATATATGCAAATGATGGATAAATGATCATTATTGAAATTCAAGTTCATGCATACATCAAGGGGGAGCTCTTCATAAATTTTGGGGTTAAAAAACTTTAAATTCTTACATTCTTATAAAAGCCTAAGTTGGTTGTCATCAATTACCAAAAAGGGGGAGATTGAAAGTGCATTTGCCCCCTATGTGGGTTTTGGTGTATTGATGACATCCAAATTAGGGACTAATGTGATCTTAATGAGATATGTCACAGCTATTAGTCCCATGAAAGAATTAATGAGTTGATAAAGATGAAATGGTATCCCTCAATTCGTCATGTTGAAGAAGGTGTCGAACTCAAAGCGGAGCTTCAAAGTTTATCTTTTCGCTTCTTGGGTTTAGGTATGCCGCACTATAAAGAGGGATGCAAAACTTAGTTGGTCTGAGGAAGATAGAGTGCTCAAGTACAATAATAAATTCAAAAGAGAGACACTCTATCACTTCATGAGCACGTAGAATAGTTTTGTTGACTTTTGGTATCGGAAGTCCCGACGTATGTCGGGAGTCCCGACGGTCGAAAGCCCTGACTTGCACCGGGAGTCCTGACGTCTAGTCACCTAGCCTGGGCGGTGACTGAGGACGTCGGAAGTCCTGACGTGAGTCGGGAGTCCTGACGGTCTAGAGTCCCGACCCTCGCCAGGAGTCCCGACGCCAGGCCCATCGGTTCGCTCTGCTGACTGCTGCGTTGGGAGTCCCGACGTTGACCTTTGCGCAATGTTTTTAACCTTACGTGAACAGTGTTTTCTATATACGTCAGCAGTCCTGAGATCTACGTTAGCAGTCCCGACGTAGATCTGAACGGTTAGATTTCTATTACGAGTATAAATAGCACTCTCTTCACTTCTAACCATTACTCACTCATTCTTTGCTCACTAACTCATGGCCAAAACATCTCTCAAGCATTCAAGAGCTCTCTCTCCTCTCCCCTTTGCTCCTAACTTCAATTCCCCACGGATTTGAGTGATAGGAGAGTGGATTGAGTGAGAAAATAATCCTTGCAAGCTTGAACACTTGATTTCTTCATCGAGCTGGTTGGATTTGCGTCTATTACTCTTGGGTTCTTGGAACCCTAGCTGGCTAGGCGTCGCCCAAGAGCTTCCATCTTGTGGAAGAGCCTTGGGAAGTTTGTATTACCCTTGATTTCTTAGTGGAAAACTCAAGTGACCTTTGTGGTTGCTTTGAGAGAGGCAAGGAGGTGAAAGAGACTCTGACCTAAGTGGTCACCTCAACAACGAGGACGTAGGCGCTCCTTTGTGGGGTTGCCAAACCTCGGGATAAATACTTTGTCCCGCGAGTTTGTTGTTGTTGCAGTGATTTGCTTGGTATCACTTGTATTTGCTTGTCTCTCTCTCTCTCATCCTCCCTCTTAGGGTTTGGTCTTGATCTACGACTTGGAGAGTTCTTGGCGTCAAGGAAGTGGCCTAACATCTTCATCTTACCACTAGGAAGTGGTGTTGTAAGTTATCGGTCTCACAAAATTCATTTAAGCACATGTAATTCATTTCCCATAGGTGTCGGGAGTGCTGACAGTTTGCGCTGGAACTTCTGACACATCGGGAGTGCTGACCCAAACTGACGGGACTTCCGACAGTTGCTGACAAGTATCTTTGAGATTTGTATAGAATTTTTTAGATACGCCTATTCACCCCATCTCTAGGCTTTGTTTAGATCCTTTCACTTTGTGATTGCAGTTCCCATTTCATCTTCGTCGATATCAAACTTTGGCCTCCACGTATCGAGGTGTGGGACTCCAAGATGAAGCCATTTTCTTGTGTCGATCCCCTATGCGCAGTGCTAAATGAGTAAGTGAACCCAATAACATGTTTTTTAAATCACATAGTAGATTCTCATATTTTTTATTTTACACATTATATGATAGTGTCAAGGCACAAGTGGATGGACTCCCAACCTCACCATTCGAGGTTGCCGGTATGAAAATGGTTATCCTACAGCAGCCGATGGGGAACAACGAATGTGGGTTCTACGTAATATGGGCAATGTACCATTACATCGGCGGGAGAACAACAGCCTCACATGAACCGGTGTGTATGCTTCCCATATCATGTATTTCAATAAAACAAACTAATGTACGTTTTGTCTAACATTTGTTAATTCCGAGACAGCGGAAAAAATTGAAGCACCACTGGCTACTAGAAGGCGAGATTCGAGGAATCCAGGCTACGCTAGCAGCCTTCATCTTGGACGAGGTGTGTGGCAAGAAAGGGTTATTCTCCCTTTGGCGGGCCGAGACCAAGGAAAATAAGGAATATGCAAAACTTGCCGCCAATAGATTATTGTAATAGCTCATCTTGATGGACTTGTGAACATGTAAATCTTGTCATTTTTTGTAAAGTTATTCTTGTAAATGTTGACGGATTTCTAATGTTTAATTTGTTATATAAATCTGAATACTGATTCCACCAAAAAAAATTATAAAATAAATTATATACAACAAAATACCAAAAATACATCACTGCGGGCTAGCATCGAGCCGGCAATGATGGCTTCAACAACATTGCCGGAATGATTGGAGCCAGTAGTGTTGCTAAACCTCTCACTGCCGGCTCGAGGAAAAAGCCGACAGTGATATCTTGAACATCACTACCGGATTGATCTAGAAGCCGGCAGTGATATCTTAAGCATCACTACCGGCTCGAGCCACAAACCAGCAGTGATGGTCATAGATCACTATCGGCTCGATCCACAAACTAGCGGTGTTGGCTAAACTGAACTCTTTTGGGTTATGTAAAGGACCAGCAGTGAAGTTTCAGTACAGTGCCGGTTTTCAAGAACCGGTAGTGATACCTAACCCTCATCACTGTCAGTTTGGTTGTGCCGGTTCAAAATCCGGCAGTGATGGGGGGTTTTGAACCGGCAGTATTGTCAAGATCTGGGGTAGTGACATATGGTCTCAAGTAGCCGTGGGTGTAAAAATAACATATTTCATGTTCTAGATGAATTATAATGACACAACTCTATTAAAGAGGAAATAGTGTCACACCTTAGAAATGTAGAATTTATAATGATATGGCTCTAATTAATTCTAGAAAAAACTGACCGCTAACTGTCAGACATGCTGTAGAGACGATGGGACTTGGTGAAAGATCTTGATAGCTAGAGGGGATGAATAGCCTAATAAAACTTTCTACAAAAAGTGCTAGACAATTTAATTAGCAATAACAAATAGCGAGAAGCGAGTTTTGCCTAGCCTATGGAGTGTTGCAAGCCACCTATCCAAAAACAATTCTAATATATATATATCACTCAACCACACAAGTCAAACTGCAAGAGGAAAACTAGAAGGCTACTGTACTCAAGCTACTAAGCACTAGAGAAAACAACTAAGTACTTGAAATGTAATACAAGAGTAGGGTAAGAAATATTTCACCAAGGGGCGATGAATTGAGCCAACCAATCAATAATTCCAAGTGATGATATTTAAGATAACCAATTCACCGAGACAAATCAATCACAATCAACGAAGTGAAGACACAATGATTTATCCCGAGGTTCACGTGCTTGCCGGCATGTTAGTCCCTGTTGTGTCCCCCTACACCATGTGGTTCGGTGGCTAATCGGCATCACACACCGAGCCTCTCAAAAGGCGCCACAAGAACCTACCAAATGGCGAGAAGTTCCGACACGAGCAATCCACTAGAGTTGGAATTCGGCGCTCTGCCAGGGAACCACAACAACCCATCACAACAAGCTCACCAGAGCCGGCCATGAACAGTCACCAACACATGCCGGACCTCCACCGCTGCTCTAAGCCGTCTAGGTGGCAGCAACCACCAAGAGAAACAAGAATCCCGCAGCAAATGAACACCTAAGTGCCAAACTAGATGCAAACTCACAAGCAAATGCACTTGAGATCACTCAATCTCACTTTAATTAGGCAAACAAGCAAGGGAGATGAGTGGGAGGGGATGTGCTCAGCTCAAAGGAGTGCTAGAATGATCAACAAGTCAAGAGATGCCCAAAGAGCCAGCCAACAAGTATTTATAAACGTATCTCTTCGAATAGAGCCATTAGGCAGTTGATTCTGCTGTAGTCGCGCTGACCGAACGCGTTGGTCATACTGACCGGACGCGCTAGTCGCACACTACCCACGCACGTAGCTCAACCGGACGCGCTGGTTCCGTAACCAACCGGATGCGCTGGTCAAGCCTGAGCAGCGCTCCAACAAGTCAGCGACCGGACGCGCTGCTAGATGAACCGGACGCCACAGTGCCAGTCCGGTTTGAGTCCAGTAAGCACCCACCACGACCGGACGCGTCCGGTCAATCGTGACCGGACGCGCCACCGCATCCGATCAGAAGACCGAGACGTGCGCAAACACTGAGCACTGACCGGACGCGTCCAGTCAAACAGAGACCATGTCCGGTTCAGTTCCGGTCGCCTCTGTGACCTCTGTTCGTCTCCGTTTGATTCACCCTTTCACATATGAGCTAGACTAAGTAAGTGTGTCACTTTAGCACATGTTTTAGCTCGTGAAACAACATGTGACAATGCCTTTAAAACTCGACATTTGCGTAAAGGAAAATAGGCGTTTTAATTCCTCAAAAACGTCTGAATCCCGCCTCGCAAGCTCGGCGGGAGGAAGAGAGGACCCCAAACCCTCTCTACCGCTCAAACTCCAACGCCATCGCAAAAGTGCTAACACCACCAAGTGATCATGTCATGTGCGAGTGTGTTAGCATTTTCACAATCATTTTTCGAGGCGTTATTAATTCTTTCCAAAAGCATATGATTATGAAATGCACACCTAGAGGCACTTAGGAGTTCAATAGCCGCGTCATTCCCCTCTTTATAGTATGGCTATCTATCCTATAATATAACCACACCCACTAGGTGTCTTGGTTACTAAAACACAACCCTTAAACATATACCTTTGCCTTGATCACGTAGGGTTGCGTCCAAATCCAAGTGTGGTCATCATGATCACCATGTCCATCTTGCCACCAACTTTGGAATGTACTAATCCTCATATGCTATATACAACTTAGGCATAGGATTAGTACTTAGGCATTGTCACTAATTACCAACACCAAACATAGAGCTTTCACTTGGAGCGGGTGAATCCAGCGCTGCCAAGGACGAAGACGAGGACGGGTGAAGAGGGCACAACTAGGGGCAAGGGAGAGGCTACACAACCGGCTACGGTGAGGAGAAGGGCGAGGGCACAGCCGCTCAGCTACACACGAGGCTGTCGAGGGTGTATAGAGGCCATTATTTGTCGTTTTTGCGCGGTGAAAAGAAAGATAGGGAAAGGGAGGATTAAGGAGTGAATTTGACTAGCTTATGACACTGGCAATAAAGGTGACTTAACATATCTATTATGATATTATTACCTCTTTCTATCACTCCAACCAAACAATAAAATAGAATCGCTTCATCCCTTCAACAAAACACATGGAACCATCCCATCCTAAAAATAGAGATGGATTGATCTCATCCTACCTAGCTCACCAACCAAACAAACCTTGAGAATGTGATTGGTTATTGGCTGGACTCAGGCTTGGCTAAGCTCCCGAGCTAGGCTGGTGGGAGCTAGCCTTGCACAATGCAAACAATTGTGTTTGTATTGCATGGTTGGATTGAGCCAGGTTGAGCTTAGTTGTATCCCGTTTGGTTAGCTGGGCAAGGGGCAAGTGGCAGCCATGGATTGCTCCAACGTACTGTTGCCTACACCCAAACACCTACATGTCAACGGACTCTAATTTTTATTTCCTAGCCAAGTTTGGTCAATCTTTTTTACACTATCAGATAAGCTCAGCACATCAACCATGCAACCAATCAATGCATCCTACACATTAGGTTGTATGGACGAGTTTAGATTGAAGTCTACGAAACATTGTATAGCCAGACAAACAATTCTGACCCAAATATCCAAAATATGCTTGGAAGCTAACCTATGGCAGTTTTTTTCTTAAAAAATATCACTCAAAGAAAAGTTTTTTTAAAAAAATATATACCCATGCAAATTTAAAGCCTCAAACCAACAAGTCACAAGTTAGGCCTCCTTTGGAACAAATGATTCATGGAGAAATTTTGTAGGATACTAAACCTATAGGAAATTTTCCTATGTGGCCCTTTGAAACAAAAATTAGCTACCCTGAAATCCAGTAAAATTCCTAAGGAATAGCTCAATCCATAAGAATTTTGGAGGAAATCTAAAATTCCTAAGGAATAGCTCAATCCACAAAAATTAGCTGTCCGCATCGGTCCATGACAAACCGATTCCACAGCCAAATTCCACTCGGGTCCACGTGCCACCTGGCACCAACACAGCCGTTCCAACTTCCTTCCAAATTCCAACTGAGTTCTTCAGCCCAGTCCACCAACGGCCAACACTGAGGACAAAGCGAGAACAAAAAGAGAAGGGACTGGAGAGCAAAACCCTAGCACAGCCGCATCCATGGCGATGTCCATCTCCGGCGGCTGCGTCGGCGGCGACTCCGGCACGCTCCTCGCGCCGTCCGCGTCCTTGCTCCGCCCGCCGCTCCGTCGGGCCGCTGGCCCAAAGGTCTGGAATCCGGCTCCCCGTCCCCTAAACCCTAGCATTTAGTTTAATCCTGCCTGTTAAAGGTGGAACTAGCACGAGTGTGCGGCTTTCGATTGGCTGGGGAGGCCCAAATCTCTGCCGGGAGATGCTTCGGTAGGCTGCTGAAAGTCCGCAGTGCGGTTGTTAGTTGTTACTCTTCGGAGTTTGTGGGTGCCTCCGATGGGTGGGTGAGGCCGCCTCGTGTCAGTTTGACGAATGTGCGAAGTGCATGTTTGTGTTGATTGGTATAGGCTTAAATGTTCAAGTGCCTGTTAGCAACCGGGAATGGAGGAATTAGTTTGATAAATTATGTGGCTTGAGTCAGGGGAGCATGTGTATTCTGCAGTGGAGCTGAGTAGTGTGCAGCGCAGATGAACTAGAGATTCAGTGCAGGATGAATAGGCCCTGCTGGTGTGAGGTAGGCCCAGTGGAACACCTGCATTTCTGGACCATGTTAAGGCCCTCTTTGAGCCTGCCAAACGCTACCAGAGGGGAGAAGCTCTTTTTTGTACTAGAATGGTGAAGCCACCTAAATGTGGCTTCTCCAGCTTCTCTGTCTTCTTAGATCAAGTTGTTTGCAAAGAAACCCCATCAAACAGGGCCTAAGGATTAGCTATACTTTTAGATCTGCATTTTCCCTAGATTTGGCATTTTATTATTTTTCTTGCTCCAACATTCTTGGGACAAAATGGTTTGCTGCTTTTGTATCACTTTATTGTTTCCACTTGTATTCTAGCTTGTAGGGATGTACATTCTTGGATTCTAAATATTTGGGTTCATAATGTAAGCATTAGGATATAGAAAACAGATGTCATGTACCCATTTGTTGAGAACTTGGGATTACCTCAAATTTACTCTTCTCGAGTTACTGATTGTCCTACCATGAATAAGTGCCCTGTATTTGATTTTCGGGTGAAAGGATTTTCTCATATGTTTTATGTGTTGGCTTGTATGTACAGCTTTTGTATCCCATTTGATGGTTCTGCCCTAACTCAAAGTCAACCACTTCGTCTCCTTTCTTATTAGTCTTTTCCATTGCAATCAGTATATTTGTTGTGTAGGCTAATTGCTAATGTATTGGAAAAAATAGAGTTTACTCCAACAAAGTACCTGTAATTTTAAATTGGCAGTGGTTTTATTCCACTATTTCACATGGGTTGCCTAAGCCTGTGAAGTCGGTGTGTTTGTTAGTAGTGCTAGCAGTATCAGCCTTGCTTAACAATACTAGACTGTCTGATTTCCATGTCTTGGTTTGCTTGGTATCTGGCCATTTTCTGGATTGCTTTTTTTTTTTCTTTTTCCGTCCTTTGTACCGTCTCCATCTCCTACAGTATGGTTTTTTTTCGTTTCATACTTTGCAAATATCAGTATTACTGACACTACCCAAACCAGATGATTTCTTCTTTTCTTTCATTGACATGTGTTTCATTGTACAGTACTACCTGGTAGTAGATCTAGAGGGTATGAGTTCGATTGGAGAGGTAGTTAGAAAAGAGGAAAGTCTGTATTTACAATATTGTGTATTATGTTCCTTTCAATTTCTTTGATATAAACCTCAAGCTAAGCATCATTTGTTTTTAGTGCTGAAATGAGAAATTGCAACATGAGATTTAGGCTGGCCTTGTCATCAAGTGTTAAGAGAACAACTGAGGCTAACTTTGTGCATATATGATGCGTTCACTCGATCAAGTGTGGTTTGTTTCCGCCCTGTAGTTATGCTATCATTGCTCTATTAGATTAGGTCTTTGTGTTCATTTTTCATATGCATATTTTTTCAGTTTATCTTTGTTACAAAAGGCCTGAATGTATGCTTACTTATGCAATGACTCAACATACATGTGATGTGTGTATTTAAACAACTAAGCTAGTGTAATTGTGCCACTGGTTGAACTGTTACTGTATACAGCTCTGATGTTATTCAAATTCTTCCAAGTTTCAGTATGGTGAATTTAGGATTGGCAGTTGGATCTTACTGGGATTGCACTAGCTTTTGTACCATGATGTGCTCTTAGCATGTTTGTAATGAATATACTGGAATTCTTACCATTTTAGTTATGTCATGCTGCAGGGTCATTTTTGTGCTTTTCCTCATGGAGCATCTAGCAATCACAACCGGCTATGCGTTGAACATCAAAGGTGTTCTCGGAGCTCCACCCAGACCTATGCTCTTTCTAGGAAGGATTTTTCTCCCATAACTCAAGATGTGGAAGGCTTTCTTCACAATGTTGTTAACATGGGATTTCTTGAGCGTCTGAAATTAGCGTGGAAGATAATGTTTCCTGCACCAACCATAAAGGATACCTCCAATGCAAACATCGCAAAACAGAGGCTTAAGATGATCTTGTTCTCCGACAGGTGTGAAGTCAGTGATGAAGCAAAGAAGAAGATTGTGGAGCATGTCATTGAGGCATTGTCTGAGTTTGTTGAGATAGAATCAAGGGATAACGTCCAAGTGGATATCTCAACTGATGCTGGCCTTGGCACCGTGTACTCTGTGACAGTTCCTGTGCGCCGTGTGAAGCCAGAGTACCAGGAATCTGAAGAGCAGTACAGAGGGAAAATTGTTGGCGTCGACTTCAAGGACACCGGAGAATCATCAGGGAACGTTGATGTCACCTTTGACTTCTTTGTACCCAATGAGAACTACTAATTCCTTGTGCTTCTGTCAGAGTGTGGTCTGCAATGTTTCATTTGTTCGTTGCATTTGTGAACCCTCTAGGTAGAAAGCTAGAATGTTTTGTTCTCTAGAGTGATGTAAATATGTAGGATCACTGTTCGCTCCACATTTCCTGTAATTTGGTTCTGGAATTTTGTCGGAGACCTGCAGTGGCAGGTTCTTTGTAAAACCAAAATTATGTTTTTCGTTGTTGAGAAAATAACGTCCAGTTGCTGTCTTCACCAACTGCACTAGCATATGCCATTTTCAGATCTGCTGTTTGTCCTATTTGTTTAGGTTCCATAATCCATACTCAACCTGATTCTGGCATTACTTGATATCCAATTCTTGGGGAATACAATGCTGTTCAAATTCCTTTATAAAAGGATGGCATACTGGCATGAGCTTCGGAATGCACAGGTCAGGTGCTACTGCCGCAAAGCTAAAGATGTAGTCATTTAGGTTACTCATCTTCCAGATGATGTTTGTGTAGAAGCAGTAGCAGCACAGATTGTTCAGTGGAATTATCAAATATCATTAGCTTATCACTTAATCAGACAAGACTTCAAATTGAGCATTCAAATTCCACCTACTTACAGGCAAAAAGAACAGCTATCTAAAGAAGCATGCATTTGACTGACGGATCCTCGCTGATACATTTCAAAACAATTTACAAGACTTCGATTCTGGAATTTTGTTGTGGACCTGTGGCAGCAGTTTCTTTGAAGACTATTCCTGTTTCCATTCATGACGAGTACCATTTTCGGGGCTGCTGTTTTCCAAAACCGTCCAGGTTCCATACTGAACTGTTGAAATGCTACGGAATGCATGAATTTCTGAACGCTTAGGTAGAGTACTAGGTCAAGGCGAAGTTCTCCTTACGCGTTCAAGCAGCTGGGTGACAATATCTCAGCAAAATTATCAAAAATCATTTACAGAGCACACTTGATCAGACATGACTGATTTGGGCATTCGAATTCCAGCTAAATACTATCTGAAAAATGCATATTCGAACGGCAACGATATGAGAAAAAAACACAATAGTTTTTCAAAAATCATTACTGTTGCATATGAAAATAATGTAAAGCTCTGGACCTTCAGATGTTCAGTCTTCCTGCCAGAAGCTTGTCAGGCACTATCCAGCCTAGTTCGACTTGGAGACTAAAATTCTACTTCTGTTTACTAGTTGAACATGGTATATAGCACGAAAATGATTACAACGAGACTGCAACCTCACAGTTTGGCGCAAATAGACTGTGGCCTGTTAGACTTAGACCACACATGCACCAGCCCTTTACTGTTGCCGGTGCAGATTTCGTTCCTCTCCTCGTTGTACAACAGCGCCGTGACATCCTCCATCGCTTCTGAAACGGTGCTCTGGACCAAGGACCGCTTGCTGTCACTGTTACTGTTTCCGCGAGGGACGACGCTGAGGTTGTTGGCAGACAACTTAGCAATGCACTTGCCCGTCATGATCTCTCTCGCGTTGATGGATCCAAATGGAGTAACTGCAGATGACACTTGTGTCAGGATAATAATCTCCCACATTTTTCAACAAATTAAACCCAAAGGAGAAATTCTATTGTATGCTCCAAAATCATGATTAATTGAATGATGCAAATAATTTTTCAAGGAAATGATCATGGTTTGTGTACTTCACCTGTACCATCCTCAGCCACTGCCTCTGATTTGCAGTATGAGATAATAAGATTCTGGTCACTAGTGATGTAAACATCGTTGGTGCTACAATTATGATGCCAAAGCAAATGGTCTTTAAATGAAGTCACAAGCTCTCCCCGCAAGTTCCATACAGCGACCATTCTGTTTCGGAATGTCAAGAAGAGATTGTTCTCATATAGGAAAATGAAAGCTGAAGGGGTCATAAACTAGGTGGCACTAACTTCAATTAGCTCAGAACTCCACACCTTCATCACAACACAGAGATCATAAAAGTATTAAGCTCGAGGGAAGTAAAAGGGCTACTTGAAGGGGGGAAAATATCACTCATGAACTATGCCATACATCAATTATCTGAATGTTCTCGCCCTCTTGCTTGACAAGGAGCTTCTCATTGAACTGCTCAATAAAACTAATTTTCTTGTTGGGGTGCAACCAGAGCTTAACAGATTTCAGTGGCTTCCCATCTTCAATTGATAATATCTTCAATGGAACATGACTCATGGTTCTATCATATATCAAGAGAATTGTTCCTTTACTGAAATAAGAAATTAACAAAGTCATCCTTTGGCCCCCTAAAATACAGTAAGATAGATAAATCCGAGGGAAAGAATGCTAACCTCATCTTTATATCCTGGATGTTTTCATCCGGTACTGAGTATAGAAAGGAATAGTTCTTCAAGTCAAAGACCTTATAGATACTGCAGATAAAAGGACGACTGGTAGATCGAAAAATATTGTTGTGAAAAATACCATTTAGTGCAACAAACTGTTTAAGAAGGCATACCCATCAGTTGCTGAACATGTGAGTACTTTGCCATTTACATCATCGAACTCCACAAATCCAGGCCACTTAAGGCTTTCTGATTCAAATAGAGGAAGCTCAGCATCTAACTGATTTCTTCTTATATACCTTAAAGAAGATGAGCCCGTGGACATTGGTAAGTTGCATTGCATGGTTCAAGAACAAATCAATTTAATAGGCGCTTGAATATTTCATATATAGGACGGAGAAGAAAATAGTAAATTACACAAAAAAACATTACATTCAGTGGGTGCTTCTTGAACAATCACATAGAGCGTCAGTGCGTCACACTAAAATTTTAATAGAAATATATGTGGAGCATATGTGCTTACTCAATCGGTGTCGTTCGACACTTCAATGTGCTGTAACTGTCATATGCATAAACTGACACAGTAATGAGCGAATCATTGCTCTTGTTGTAGAAAAGGCTCCGGAGCACTTCATCTGGGCTTATGTTCAAGAAGGCTATGCGCTTGCTTGTTACTGCAGACAGAAAACAAAACACAAAGGCAGAGGACAGGTGACAGCCATGTTAGAGGACAGATGACAACCGTAATATTTTTATCAGATTGTATCATGGACAAAGCCTCATCTTGAGGAAACCTACTTTGGTTAAAAGCAGCAGCAAGCCCAGATTGGGCAATGGCAAATATAATATCCCTTGCTGCAACAATCTCAACAATTTTGGATCTCTTTTTAAGGTAAGGTAGTTCCACAAATAGGTCAGTGTTGTCATCATACATATCAAGCTCATCCTGCACCAAACAGAGAAATATAATGTTAGTGCTAAATAAATACTCCAAATGGTTCGTGGCTAAAGGAAACAACTAATTAATCTGCCTTTTTTTATTCAGCTCAGAAGAACACGTACGACCTCAGTAGTTGTTCTTCCTAAATTAGTACATGAGGAAAGGATGTTGTACATTGCATGAGAACAAAACTTCTAGGAGATAATCCAAATCCAATAGATACATCAGCAACACGATACGCATTTTGACTTTGTACTGAGCGCACAATTGAGCAAAATGCAAACGAGAACTAGGGCCCAGTATTGACAGCTGCAAGTCTCTCTGTCGAACGACTCAATAATCCTAAAGGCCCAATTTGTAATTGTAAGCTAGAATAAAATTCAGTTTCGTTTCCAAGATCGACGATGGACTAGGTAGCTAGCCATACTTGCCAAAAACCAAGAACTGAACTACTGAAAGTCTGAAACAACAGCATCGATCAGCGGAGGCGGGGCAGGTCGTCCGTTTACCTGGAGCTGCATGTTGCGGAACCTCTCAGCCATCGCCGGCGGCCGCGAGGAAGCAGTTGTGATGGATGTGCAAGGAAGATGGCCCTGCCGGCTGCCGCCCTATATATCTGAGTGTGTTGAGATCGAACCCGTGACAGTTGCCACCGGGATGTGTTCGGGCCTCGGGGTTGTTGTTTTTTTAAATATATAACGAAAATTCACGCTAAAAACTAGTAACAAATCACGAAGACTGATGCAAACAATTACGAAGACTGATGCAAATGCAGTGGAGGCAAAGCCAGAAACCCGCTTTGGATAAATGGGCTTATATATGGGGAAAAAAACCCTTGTTCGATAGCTCCTGAAAGAAACCCAAGTAAAATACACCCTCACTATATGTCTAATAACACAAGGCCAGAGGCTCAAACAAACTGAAACTTCGAACCCAAAGACAACTTGCATCTACCAGAGTGCACTTCTGCAATGCTTTGCGCTAGGACCTTCTCTGGAAAAGGATCCCTGCTCGCTCCACATTTTCATCAAGTTTTTTGTTTTAGAGCTGGCAGCAATCTGCAGTGCCAGCTTCTTTGAATAAACAAATTATTTTTTTTATTATGAGGAAATAGCATCCAGTTGCTGTCTAGCGTCCGCCATTTTCCAGGCATGTGGTGTGCTTTCGTGAACCACGGCCACAGCAGTACACCACATGTCCATATTCGCGGCTGTTTGCTGTTTCTGTTTATATAGCCATATACTAAGATTACTTGATGATAGTATTATTCCTGGGAGCCAGAATGTGGTGGATTTCAGTCGGGTATAGTTAAGGTGGATCATCCAAGCAAATACAATTATTCAGCAGCTTACAGACAAAGAACCACAACTAACTGAAATTGCAAGTTCTGACAACAATGCCCTCAACAGAACACAAGCATTTCGCAAATCCCTACTGTTACACATGAAAATAACAATAACATGAAGGTCAGAGCTCCAGATCTTCACTATCTTGCTGCCAGAAACTTGCCAGGATGTATCCAGCAAAGTTAGATTTGGAGGCTAATTTCTATGTTACTTGAACAAGGTTGATGAATAAAAGATATTTACAACAACACTTTGCATTCACAATTGCTCAAGGAAACACATTCTATTGCCAGATACAAAAGCTAGGTGGAGCCCCGAGCCGGGGATTATACAGAATGCAGTCAAGCTAACCAAGTCAAATCAAAAGGGCGAAATGTATGCACATGTTACTATCTAGTTAGACCATACATGCACCAGTCCATGACTGTTGCCGGTGTAGATCTCGTTCCTGTCCTCGTCATAAAACAGTGCCGTGACGTCCTCCAGAGCTTCTGGAACAGTGCTCCAGAGCTTGTTGCGACCATTTCTGCGAGGGGCCGCACTTAGGGCAGGATCATTGGCAGTAATCTTGGCAATACACTTGCCAGTCATAATCTCGCTCATGTTGATGGATCCAACAGGAATAACTGCACAAGACACCAGGGTCAAGATAATTTCCTGCTGATAGTACAAATCAAAGGAAGATTTCTATAATCCAGTTCATATTTATGATCTGGTCATATTCATGATCTTGTAATGGTGCCTGACATCTATCAGCCTATATTCAATGTTGCAATCATCCAGCATGTTGACATCTGAGGCTAGTTGAAGAGGCCAGTATATAAAAAAGAAAAATCCCACTTGGGAAATCTAAATAAACAATGCAAACTAAATACTGAGGAAATGGTCAGGGTTTGAGTACTGCACCTGTACCATCCTCAGCCACTGCTTCGGATTTGCAGTATGAGATAATAAGATCCTGATCGCTAGTGATGTAAATATTGTTGGTGCTACAATCATGATGCCAAAGCAAATGGTCTTCAAATGAAGTAACAAGCTCTCCTCGGAAGTTCCATACAGCAACTGTTCTGTTTCGGAATGTCAAGAAGAGATTGTTCTCATACAGAAAAATGAATGCTGAAGGGGTCATAAACTTGGAGACACTGACTTCAATTAGCTCAGAACTCCGGACCTTCGAAACACAGACCATAAAATCATTAGGCCTTCAAACAGTAAGGATTACAGTAAGAAAAATAAAATTCCGTCCATAAACTACACCATACATCAAGTATCTGGAAGTTTTCATCCTCTTGCTTGACAAGGAGCTTCTCATTGAACTGCTCAATGAAATCAATTTTCTTGTTGCGGTGCAACAAGTGCTTAAAGAATTTCAGTGGCTTTCCATCTTCAATTGATAATATCTTCAATGGAACATAACTTGGTGTCCTATCATATATCAACAGCATGATTCCTGGACTGAAATTAAAAATAATAACAAGTCAACATTTGGACATTACCTTTTTCTAAATTACAGGAAGACAGCTATAAGCGAGGAAAAGAGCACAAACCTGATCTTTATCTCCTGCACGTTTTCATCTGGTATTGAATATAGGAAGGAGTAGTTCTTCAAGTCAAAGACCTTATATATTCTGCAGATAAAAGGATGAGCATTACAACAATATTATTCTGATAAATACCATTTAGTGGATGAACCGTTAGAATGCATACCCATCCTGCGCTGAATATGTGAGTACTTTTCCATTCACATCATCAAACTCAACAAATCCAGGCCATTTCAGAGACTCTGATTCAAAGAGGGGAAACCCAGCATCTAACTGATTCCTTCTAATATACCTGTAAGAACATTTAAATAAAAAATTATATACTAGTTGATGCCAAGAATTTTAGTAAGCTCCATCACTAAAAAGATTAATTACACTAAAAGGATACTTATTCATAGGGTGTTTCATGAAAAATTGCATCACAGAGAAATATAAGAGAAATTTCTGGAGCATGCTTTCTTACTCAATCGGGGTTGTTCTGCACTTCAATGTGCTGAAATTGTCAGATGCATAAACTGAAACAGTAATAAGGGAATCATTGTTCTTGTTGTAGAACAAGCTCCGAATCACTTCATCTGGGCTCAAATTTAAGAAGGCTATGCGCTTGTTCGTTACTGCAGACAAAAAGTACAAAGACAGGTCAGAAGACAGCATTTTCTTACTCCCTCCGTGCACAAAAGAATGAAACTAAAGGATTTGTGCAAGTCGAACTAACTTAACTTTGACCAAGTTTATAGTGAATAGTATTAATATTTATGTCTACAACAAGGTTTATTACGAAAATATATTTCATAATCAATTAAATGGTACTTATTTTGTATCATAGATGTTAGTACTTTTCCTATAACTTTGTTCAAACTTTATATCGTTTGACTCCTCGAAAAGACAGAATTGCATTTTGTGGACAGTGGGAGTATCAGATTGTGTAACATATAAATCTCATTTTCAGAACACCTACCTCCTACGTTACACGGATACGTGGCTGAGGGAGCGTACCGCGTATCGGATACGTTTCCGATACGGATACGCGTCCGATACGCTCCCGATACGTATCTGCACAGTATCCAATTTTTTACTAATTTCGCAATTTTTTAGTACGCCTGTGGATACGTATCTGTATCTGGGATACGGCCCAGCCCAACAAAAACAATGTCTCCCCAACGCCGTAGCCCCCGACGCTCGCACCTCGTGCGGTCATGCCGCCTCCAGCGAACGCGAGCATGGACGCCTGCTAATCGGTCACCGGCGACGAGCCTCCAGCGAACGCGCGCATGGACTCCTGCATACGTGTGCGCCGCCTCCTAAGCAGGGGATGCGCCACTGCTCACCCGCCGCCGTCACCGGGCCTCTGGCCCCTCCATGCCATCCTCCTCCTCCAGACCGCCGCGCCGGGGAGCACTCACCAGTCAGTCATGGTCGCGGCCAGCTCCCGTGATGCAGAGGATGCAGGGGAGAGGATGATTCAGCAGCAAAGCAAGCTGTCTACTCTACTTCTTCACGTACACCCCCTTGCCTATTCTTGATCTACTTCTGCAGTTCTTGCTTGATTTTGCTTGTTCCCCACTTCCCCTTCCTGATTTAGTGTTGCCCATTCTTGATTGCTTCATTGCAATAGGTGGCCTCTCCAAATTTGGTAGTGCTGACACAAGCTAAGTGCTAGTGCTAATCCTAGCATAGGATCTGTGGGCTGTGGCTACCAGGCACAATCACAACAGAGAACAGGCATTAGGATTTCTTGTGACTCAAGTTTCAGACTTTCACAATTTTAATTTGTATTATTATTTATTTATTTATTAAAAAATGTTTTCTAGAAAATTGCCGTATCCGCGTATCCGTATCCTTCCGATACCGATACGCGTATCCGTATCCGTGCTGCATAGCCTACCTCGGTTAAAAGCAGCACAAAGTCCGGAATTAGCAAGGGCAAATATGATATCCTTTGCTGCAACAATCTCAATAATTTTGGATCTTCTTTTAAGAAACTGCAGCTTCACAAATAGGTGAGCATTGTCATCATATGTATCGAACTCCTCCTGCACAAACAATGGATTATGATGTCAATGCTAGATCTAATGAAATAGTTCATGGCAAAAGAAACAACTAATCCAACTTTTTAACTAACTCAACACATGTCTGGGTTCAATAATTCCATACACTGATAATAGTGCCACTGTTCCTATATGCTGCACCCCACCAACATTTTTCACCCACAAATCCAGTACAAACACAGTCAATTGAACTCTTCTAACAAGCCCACAATTGAACGAAGATATAAACATAAACCAGGAGTCAGCATTGAGGCACCTCAACCATCTGAAATCAGAAATTCCTTGGATTTGTGTGACAAAGATCACATGAATCATACCAATTATAAAACAGTACCAAGGAATAGGAAAGATATATACAGGGAGTGGAGGATAACTAGCTCAACCAATTTATATACAACAAATTTACAGCCCATAGTATCTACAGAGTAGTTTTAAAGGTCCAGTCCAAACCACTATACCAAGCCTCCAATTCAAATTAAGGGAGCATTAGGAAATATCGGACCCCAAGATCCAATCCTATTCGATTTGAATATCTACAATCACAATAACAACTTGATCCAAACCCCTGAGAATTCAGGAAAGGCGTTTACAGAACATCAAACATGGCAAAAAAAATGTAGACAATATATCATTGGTACGCAACACAAAATGGTAAGATGTACACACCTGAAAGGTTCAACGCAGGTCATTTCACATTTGCCATTTTACAAGCATTAGTTTAAATTACAGACACCAAAACCAAACAGCCTAAGAACCCAATCCAAAAGCCCCAATTCTGAACAACAACGACAGCTATTCGATTCCAGCAGCTTACCGCCCCAAGCCCAGCAATGCTGCACACACAAGAAGAAAGAGCCTTGAAACTGAAAGGCATCGCATTTGCCTGAAAGACGGGCCCTTTCGTAAGAAAACAAACAATTGGGGGAATCCACAAGAAATGTTTCTCCTCTCCGGTACAAAATTTGCCGCCTAGCACAAATGGGAAACGTAAGAAAGAACATTTTCCAGCCACAACCAGCCGTCGTTCCCGCCAATTTGACCCCACGCGCCACCGACAGCGGCGCATAACCCTAGCTTGACCGCCCGCCCTCACCGGACACACCCGACACCCCCCAACCCGGAGGGGCAGCGAGCGCACAGACGTTGGCAGCGCCGCTACGTACCTGGAGCTGCATGTTCCGGAAGCGCTCGGGCACGGCGGCGGCGGGGCCGCCGCCGCGCGCGGCGAGCTGGCGGCCCCCGATCTCGCGGCGCTGCAGCTTGGCGGCGGAGTTGAGGACGGGGGCCTCCATCCGGCGCTTCCGCCCGCCGGGCCCGACCGCGCCCCCGGCGCCGTCGCCGTCGGCGCCCCGCCGGCGCGCCGTGACGCGGAGGCGCACCCGCAGCTGCGACCGCTTCGGCCCGTCCATCCACCGCCCGCCCGGCCGCCTCCTTCTTAACCTCCCGTGCTGGATCTGGGGAGGACCCGCCCAGAGGAGGCAGGCCGCGGTGGTGGGAGGGGGGGCTAGGGTTCGGGAAGGAGGTCGCCGGGTCGGGGTCGAGGAGGGAAGCGACGAGAGAAGGGAGAGGATGGGGACGAAGGGAAAAGGTTCAGGTGGTTGTGGAGGGGGGAGAGAGAGAGAGAGGGGGGGGGTGGGGGTGGGGGGAAGGGAAGTCATGTGCCCGTGGCAATGTTGCAGTTGGTGGGGTCCACATGGCAGCTAGACACGGTGCTTAATGTTTTTTTTCCTGGTCACTACGAACGATTCAGGATTCAAACGAAAAACTATGGGTATGTACATGACTAAAGTTTTTAGATTTAATTTATTTAATAAAAGACTTTTATTATACCTCTGGCTCTCTGTTAAGTATTTTACCATGTAGGCTCTATGAGAAGAGGTTGCGGCTTTAATCGGCATGACCATAGCATGAGAAGCGCGGCGAAATGAGTTCTGTGCGAGACGGGGCGCGGTGGCGGAGTAGGATGGTTAGGCATGGCGGCGAGAAGAACCACGTGGTTCTAGGAGTACGCGAGTGGGTGATTGTGAAAGCAGATGAAATACAAGAGGTAAATTTGTCTTTTGGTCATAGGAAATAAAACTTTAAACCCCTTTAGCTCACTTTGTGGTCAAATGATCTAATGGGTTTTTGGGTGGTTGACAAAAGTTTAGACACTATTTTAGACCACATTTTTGGAGCCTTAACCATAAATGTCCATGCAGCCCGAGACACGGCGGCCTGGCACGAAGCCCGCAAATTTGGCCCAACACGAGCACGGCCCGGCCCGGTGTAGCAGGCCGTGCCTGGACCGCTGCCTAGGCACACCGGGCGGCACGGCCCGGCCCGCAAAATAGACTCGGCCCGGTGCCAGCCCGACGTTTTTTTTTCCAAGACAGGCTTCCTACTTCCTAGCAGGCAGACATGATTGGTTCTAAGGCCCTATGCCATATGGCCCAATACATATACAACTTCATACAGCAGCTACAGTGCATTTGCCTCACCTCATCCGTTGACGCTGCTCCGCTCTTTCCTTCGCGAGTCCACGAGTCGTGACTCCGCCCAAATCGGCCGCCGCTTCCTACCTCGCCTCCTCTGTCGTACCACCGACCACCGTCCAACCACCTCTACCTCGCCTCGTCGACCACAAGCTCCTCCCCGAAGTCCGCGCGGCACCCTATTGCTCGTCGCCATGGCGCCATCTCCGGCAGTCTGCC
The DNA here is from genome assembly GCA_022457205.1 of Saccharum spontaneum. Classification (NCBI taxonomy): domain Eukaryota; kingdom Viridiplantae; phylum Streptophyta; class Magnoliopsida; order Poales; family Poaceae; genus Saccharum; species Saccharum spontaneum. The sequence goes on along the minus strand of CM039607.1, from coordinate 21,939,107 downwards.
CTCCCCACTCGCCTCCTTCCGTCCCTCCCTTCTCCCCGTGAATCTCCGGCATGGGTGTCGCCGCAGCCTCGCCGTTGGAGCGCGTTGTGCGCGGATCTGATGCCCGCCGCCACCGACGCGGCTTCGAGCACCACCATCCTCTCTTCCCCTGCTGAACCAAGCCTCGGGCTAGCCCGGCCTCCTTGACAGGCCATGCTTTTTGGGGCCAGCTCGGCCTGAAAATTGGTCCAGCAGGCCATGCCTAGGCCGCTAGTTAGGCACGAGGCCTGTTTGGGCATGGCTCGGGAGGCACGACGTGCCGTGCCAGCCCAACCCTCACTAGGCCATGCCATGCCGGGCCGGCCCGATGGACATCTATAACTATGGCCTCAAGAGCTAAAAGTTTTGTGAGATTTTAGACCGCAACATGTTGCATTGACAGAGTTATATGTAGGACAAAATATTTATGGTCCCAGCCAATTGAAAAACCCATCAATCAGCAAATAATTTGATGGCTAAAGTTAATAATTGAAAAAAAGCACTAACCAACCACCGAATTTATGGTTAAAACCAATAAATTGCACATAAACAAGTAAACAACACATTAGTACTATGATGGTCTTGTGAGCTTTTTTCTTCAAGCTATTAGTGTGGTCCGAGCAAAACTACCCACAGCGTTATTGGTGCCGAAAACAAATGTCAGTACGCCACCTCATACCGATGCCAAGAATTATATATGTTCACAGTGTTGCATCGATGCTTTAATTTATTGTTGTACATGGGACCCACATCCTCCTTCCTTCTGGATTCCTTCACGTGTGAACTGTGAACAATCGGCTGAAATATACTTCTCTATTGTTTGAGCATCGAGGAACCAACATGCATCATTGTTGACATATTTTGTTTGAGCATCGCCTCCTGTAGTGGCATGCTTCGATGGCTGGCTCTCTCTCTCTTCGTTCAGGCATCGGTTGCACACCATGTTGTGGCTAGTCTAAGAGAAGGTGAGTAGAAGTCATACATAGAAGCAGCGAAAGTGTTTAAGTAGTTGAATAGTTCCAACGTAGCAATAGCATGAGCTAAAAACTGACTTATAGGCAAAGTGAAGATTCAAGCTCACATGACTCTCCTACATGTGTGTAAGGATCATGTATGTCATGTGCATTTGTGTATGATTATGCATGTTTTTTGTGAGATGATGATAGCCCAATTCACTAGGACTAACATGTCTATTAAGATGTGTTGGGCATGCTATAACAAATCTTAAGGAGAAGAATTGGTGTGAAGATCAGTGAAGAAATAGGACAATGGAGCAAAATGACACAAATTATGTGCACCAGACAACTATCAATGATGGAAATGAACATATCAAACAAACTAACATGGTGACTGTCTAGCTGTAGCATGGTGCACTATCATGTTGAATAGAGTATGATGCACATTGTCCCGTTGAACAGGCCAGACAATATGGCAAGGATGGAAGCAAGCACTGGACTAGTGGACTTTGGCGAGACAGTCCACAAAGAGAAGGATATGCTAGACAATCGTACTTCGTTCAGTCAACATCGTGTGATGCGACACTGTTCAAACATGGCGAGGAGTATGGCGAGGTAAGAAATGCAAGCGTTAACAAAAAGATGCCAGTTGATCTATAATGACTATTTGATTAGCTTTTGGGACTGGTACAACAATCCGTCCGAGAGTTTTTTACTAGCACTAGACTGTTTGCCAATACATTTTCAAATAGAGTTTGGCTAACAACTAAGAGAGACGGAGTAGCTATATATACCTCATTTCACTGGTCATTGGGGGTGTTGGAGATGGTTGAAGCCACTGCAAGACTAAGACACTCCATTCACCCAATCAAGTGATTACTAATTAAATCCAAGGCTAGTATAAGCCCCTTCGTTCATCTCTACGAGGGTTAAGTGTAAGAGCTTGAGAGCTTAAGTTTCAGGCTGTTGTGCCCTTATAATTTTGGTGAGCAAGAGCACTTAAGGTTCTGATGACCTTTGGAACGTGTGAAAGGTCCTTGTTTGGTTTTGGTAATTGAGTGACAACTTAGGTGGACCAATTATGTTTTATGTGAGATACACAGGTGATTAGTCCACAGGTACATGTGTGTGAGCAACATATGTTTATGGAGGTGGAAATGGCTTAGAGATGTTGCAAAGCTTGCACATGTGATGATGGAGGAGCTTATTGCACGTGAGACATGACATTGAGTCATGTGACCAAGGTGGAGAAGATCAAGATGAGGCTTGGCTCGATGGACCGGTTGCAAGTGTAAAGGGCAAGTTGGAGGCTTTAAAGCGAGGGACCGCGTGTGACGATGAAGCTTGAGCAAGACTTGGCACCAATGGACCAACGCAATGGTGAAGAGCAAGTGAGGTCAAGATCGATGAACCAATACGATCACATGATGATATGAAGTGGACCATATCATTTGGTGATTGGTTGGTGCATGTGTTGCATCAACATCGAAGGAGATGGAATGGAATGTACAAGGCAAAAGTATAACCTAGGGCATTTCATTTCACCGGTCAAAAGTTGTGTAGAGAAGTGCATGACTGAGTTTAGGATAGATGGTCATACTATCAAGAGGGACAAACTTGTTTGCATATCGATCATCTACTGTCACTTGAGTGATCTAACTTTACATCGTTGCTAGAATCGAGTGGCGTGGCAAGTTGAATGGCTAACTCCTTTGAAGAAAATGATTGTGAAAATGCTAACACACATGCACATGGTGATGTACACTTGGCGGTGTTAGCACATTTGTGAAAAGAGGTGGAGTTTGAGCGGTAGAGATGGGTTTGGGGCCCTCTCTCCCTCCCGCCGAGCTTGTGAGGCGGGATTTGGCGCTTTCGTGGAAGTGAAATGCATATTTTCCACTACGCCAGAGACGAAGAATTTCTCTAAGTCATCATGGATAGAAACGGAGGCGAACGGAGGTCACTGGTAGTGACCGGACACGGTCTCGGCATGACCGGATGCGTCCGATCAGTTCACTCTGGGCAAAAATAACCGAAAACCGAACAGAAATATGCGGAACTGATACCGAACCGAACCGAAACCGAAAAAATCGGTCCTGGTTCGGTGGAACCAAATTTAGCAGGTATTTTCGGTTCCTGGGCTCGGTTAACCGAGAGAACCGAAATTTGGAAGGGGTAAGGATTTCAGCCCAAGCCCATGAACATGAAGCCCAACGTCCTGTCCTGTGTCCCCGACTGGCTGACTCCATCCTCAGCCCCCCGCAGGCCGCACCCCGCACCCCCAAGTAAGAACTAAGAAGCCGAACCCCACATCCCCCAAACCGGCAAACCCTAGTTAGTAAGACCCCGACTCACTCCGTCCCTAGCCCCCCGCACCGCGCCGCTGCCACCGCAACGAGCCACGCCCGCCAGGCGCCAGCAGCCGCGCAGGCCCGCAGCCCCGCAAGCCGGACGCCGGAGGCCGCATCCCGTCACCGTCAGCCCATCACTACGGTCGCCGTCGCCCATCGTCTTGACGTCTTCCAGTTCCAGACTTCCACAACGGCAACATCAATTGCGTCTTGCAACGTAAGTGGCTAAGTGCTAAAGATGTGTCATGTGACATGTATTTTGACTTTGAATGTGACTGATTTTAGATCAATAGATGTGGGGTGAGGATTTGTAGGTGATAAGTTTTCTGTATTTTGTCAGATGACTGAGGAGGAGGAGAAGGAGATGGAGCAAGACATCAGTGAGTGGATAGAGACCCATGGTGATCCTGAGGGGAATTTCAAGGATGATGATGGTGGTGCAGAGAAGGAGAAGGAGGTCATCGATGTAGAAGCTGAGGAGGGGAAGAAGAGAAAGCAGATGACATCTAGATCTGAAATGTGGGATCACTTCACCAAAATCTTCGAGGAAGGTCGGTTGGTAAAGGGAAAATGCAACTATTGTAGCACAGAAATTGCAACACATCCAATCCAAAATGGTACATCTGGTATGCGTAAGCATTTTAACACTTGCAAGAGTAATCCTCATAGAGTTGATGATGGAAAACAAGGTGTTTTGTCAGTAACTCTAGGCACTAGTGTAAGTGCTTGGAAGTTTGATCCTGAATTGCTTAGGTCTGCTTTGCTGAAATGATCATAGAAGATGAGGAGCCATTTGCATATGGTGAAAAGGCTGGTTTTAGAAAGTTCATGTCTCTTGCTTGCCCTAGATTCATTATTCCATCTAGAAGAACATGCACTAGGGAAGCTGTGCAATTGTACTTTGAGCAGAAAGCAAAACTAAAAATTTTCTTTCAAGAACATTGCAATAGAGTTTGCCTCACAACCGATGGTTGGATATCACAGCAGCAAGATAATTACATGACTATGACAACCCACTTTATTGACAAAGATTGGTGTTTGCATAAAAATATAATTAGTTTTTTCAAGGTTCAAGGCAAAAAAGGGGATGATATTGGAAAACACCTGCATAAAGTCTTGCTTGAATGGGGTTTAGACAAAGTAATGACAGTAACAATAGACAATGCTAGTGTAAATGATAGTGGTGTTAGTTATTTGAGAAGACAAATGAATAGTGTGAAAACTAGCATAGCAAGGGGCAAGTACCTACACATGAGATGTGCTGCACATATACTTAATTTGATTGTCCAAGATGGTATGAAAGAAGTAGACCAATCTATCAAGCATGTGCGGGTTGCAGTTAGATTTGTTAGGAATGGTACATAAAGATTGGCCAAATTTAAAGAAATTGCTCGATGGGAGAAAGTGGACAACAAGGCATTCTTGTGGGATGTGTGCACTAGGTGGAACTCAACATATGAGATGCTAAAAGCTGCTTGCACATATAAAAAGGTGTTTGCAAGGTATCCAGAGGAAGATCCATACTATACAATTGAGTTGCTTAGCGACATTAAGCCAAGTGTTCCCGGTCCTGGAGTTCCTGATGACCATGATTGGGATAATGCAAGAAAACTAGCTGAGTTTCTTGGGCATTTTGTCAATGTAACAAGACGTGTTTCAGCGTCCTTAAGTGTGACTGCTCACACTTACTTTCATGAGATTGGAGAGGTCAATGAATTGGTGAACGAATGGATGACTAGTTCTGATTTTATTCAGCAAGAAATGGGGAGGAAAATGAAAGACAAGTATTGGGGTCAGTGGCATGAAAATTTAGAGTTGCAAAATGAGAAGGGAAAGGAAAAGGAAAAGGAAAAGGAGAAGGAAAATATCAACTTGCTGATTTTTGTTGCTGCTGTACTTGATCCAAGATACAAGCTTTCACTGAAATGGTAATCAAAGAGATGTATGGTGATGGGGTTGGACAGAAAATTTGGGCTGCAATTATCAAATGCATGCATGACCTCTTTGAAGAATATAGGATGAATAATGCTTCTCCAAGTGACCGAAACTCCCAACCAAGTGATGAACCCCCATCTAAGCAAGATGGAGAGAGTGCTAGAAAGTTGAAGACTAAGCTGACAAAGAAGATGAGGATGAACAGTGGAACAGGCAGTTGCAGTAGGGGTAGCAAGACTGAACTGGATAGGTACTTGGCTGAAGAGTGTGAAGAAGATACCAAAAAGTTTGATATTCTTGCTTGGTGGAAGGGGCAGTCCTCTAGATTTCCCATATTGTCTACATTGGCTCGTGATGTGCTCGCCATTCCAATATCCACAGTTGCTAGTGAATCTACCTTTAGCACAGGTGGTCGCATTCTAGATGATTTTAGGAGTTCACTCACTCCATTTATGGTTGAAGCTCTTATTTGCACTCAAGATTGGCTTAGAAGAGCAACTCCCATCAATGTTAAAGAGGATACAGAAGAATTGTCCAATCTACAAGAAGGTGAGTATTAATGTAACAATTGTTTACTATTTTCAACAATGCAAAAAATATTTAATGTGCCTTTGTTTGCTGTTTTCTATTTTCAGAATTGATTCAAGAATTCAAGGACGATGCCATTGTTGATGGCCATGCTGCCAAGTCACAAATCCAAGGCAACAAAAAAAGGATGGTTTCATCCACCAACATCAGCTCACAACCAAGCAAGTCCTCCAAGATAGGCAAGACCTCAAAGGAGAGCAAGAATTAGTCTAAAGATAAATGACCATGTGAGCTATATCCAGTTCATTCCTGTTTTAGTTTGCAAATTCTTTTTTTTCTTACTTGTTTCAGTTTGCAAATTTTCAGGCTTGCTAAGGAGTGGCTGTGGAGTGTCAACTGTCAAGTGTGGTGTGTGGACTGCTTCTTGTGAAGGTGCGGCCTGCTGTTCAACTTGTTTTTTTAATGTGTGTTTGTTGAGCTGGACTGGAGAATGGAGAAGGACTGCTGCATGTGTGTCAATGTGAAGGTGCACGGGTGCAGGCCTGCCGTGTGGTGCTAGACTGCTACTCTGCTAGTGCTAGACGCCTGGAGCACTAGATTGTTGGAGATGGACTCCTATTGTGTTTACTTCTAATGCCTACTGTGTTTACTTCTGTTGGTCGATTGTTGCTGCTTGCTGGAGATGGACTCCTATTGCGGTATTGCCTACTGCTACTGTTGTTTGTTGCCTGTTGGTCAATTGTTGCTTGTATGTGTCAGATACTCAGATTGTTGTTTTATGCTGCATAGTTGTTTGAATTGTCCCTGTTGACTGCATGGAAATGAGGGGAAATGCTGTCGAAATTTCGAATTGAATGGGGGTATTTTTCTGCCTTCTTGAAAATTCAGTTCCCTCGGTTAGAACCAAAATTGAACCGAATTTACCGAACCCGAATTTCCTCGGTTCCACCTTTTCCAAAGAACCTATCAGTACCGACTTCTCAGGGAACCGAATTTATCTAAGAACCGAAGAACCGAACCGATTGGTTTTGGTTAACCGAACGCCCAGGCTGACGGTCAGTGGCAGCAGCAGTCAGGCACGGGACGCTAGGGCTTTGCACCGGTGCGTCCGGTCGATCGCGGGATCAGCGCGTCCGGTCTGGCGCCCATAGGACAATAGAACGTGAGGGGTTGATCAGACACGGTGACGCATCTGGTCAGTAACGAACAGACACGTCTGGTCATGAAAAACCCTCTCTGGACCGTCTCTGGAACCAACCAGACGTTGGGTCACCGAAGGGCTGCTGCGCATCCGGTTGCTGGCTTGCTGGCGCACGGCTGTGCGTGATCGGACGTGACGTGGCGCGTCCGGTCAGTTGAGTGGCGCGTCCGGTCGCTTGGTGACCATTGGTGCATGGTGACCGTTGGAGGATTGAGCGGCCGCGGTTGAATCCAGGGGAACACGTGGACGGCCACGGGTGACTAGACGCAGTGCAGCGTGTTCGGTCATATCGACCGACGCATCTGGTCAGTGCGTAAAATGCCCAGTGAAAGGGTAATAGCTATATTTGACAGTGGGGTTATAAATAGAAGTGGTGACCGGCCTTGGTAGGTGTTGAGCACCTTGGGGATGTGTTGCCCTTGTGTGTACTTGGTTTGAGAAGCCTCCAACTCACTTGTTGTAAGGTCCTAAATGGCTAGAGGGGGGTGAATAGCCTTTTCAAAATTCTACAAACTTTACTCAACAACAAAGTTAGTATAAAAGATGGCGAAGCTAATTCTAGCACTAGCTCAACTATACTATGCAAGCCACCTAAACAATTCTAGTAGATATGAAGGCTATAATCTCTAATCCACACCAACAAAGCTAAGTCACTACTTACTCTACTCCTAGGTGAAAGAGATACACTACACAAACTAGGAGCTAGAATCTATAAGAGAAAACAAGCTAAACAACTAGCAAGGTAGACAAGTAAAGGAGTGAGCATGTATTGTTATACCGATGTTGATGAGTAGAGATATGTCCAAGAACCAATCAATCAATGCAATTACAAACACAAACACAAGATGAAATCCTTGGCAAAGAGATGACACATGATTTTTTACCGAGGTTCACTTACTTCCTGACAAGCTAGTCCTCGTTGTGCGATGCACCCACTTGATGGATCGCGAGCTAATTGACTATCAAGAGTCAAATCCTCAGCGGGTGTCGCACATCCACTCACAAGATGGGAATCCTCCAAGCCACGAGCTCCACTAGAGTAGCCAATTTGCGAACTCCCGCGGGAAAGGCTCAAGAACCCCTCACAATCACTTGGTGAGACTCGAAATAATCTCCAATCATGAGCTCAACACCACCGCTGCTTCAAGCCGTCTAGGATGTAGGGAAACACCCAAGAGTAACAAGAAATCCGCAGCCAACTCAAAGATCAAGTGTCACTAGATGCGAATCACTAAGCAATGCACTTGAATCTCACTCAATCTCACTAGAGTATGCAACCAAGCAAGGAGATGAGTAGAGGGGAAGTTCTCTAGCTCAAAGTATGTCTCAAGTGTTCAAAGAGTCAAGAGAGAGGTCCCAAAATCGGCCAAACATGTATATATAGGGATACCCCTTCGAATAGAGCCATTGGGAAAAAAATCAGAGGCACCAGACGCTCCGATGCACATGCATTGGACGCACTTAGCAGCGTCTGGTGCACCAAATCTCGCCACATGTCTCGCGCATTTAAAGTTCAATGGTCGTTTCAGCGAGCACCGGACGCGTCCGACGCCCAGCACTTAGCGTCCGACGCCGAGCGTCCGATGCACTCCAGTAAGCATCCAGAGATGATTTTCTCTCACCGGACGCGTCCGACGGTGGGTCAACGAACGCCACTGCGTCCGGTGCACGTGAGAGTTTGAAGGAGCTGCTAATGTCACATAGCCACCGGACGCTGCACAGTGTTTGGCCAACGTCTGATGCCATAGCGTCAGACGCACCGATGACTACTTCATCCACGCGCGCCTCTGCTGACACTACGTCGGACGCAGGGCCAGCGTCCGATGCTGCCGCAACCAGCGTCCGACGAGTGTTTCCCGTGACTTTGTCTCCATTTCTCGCATCTGGTGCAATGGAGAATAAGCGTTTCATTTCCACGAAAGTGCCAAATCCCACCTTGCATGCTCGGCGGAAGGGAGAGAGGACCCTAAACCCCTCTCTACCGCTCAAACTCCACCTTATTTGCAAATGTGCTAACACCACTAAGTGTACATCACCATATGCATATGTGTTAGCATTTTTTCACAATCATTTTCTCAAAGGAGTTAGCCACTCACTAGATCCTAAATGCATATGCTCAAGAATATGGACCTAGTAGCACTTGATTCATGAGATGATCATGATTGCCCCTCTTGATATTCAGCTATCAATCCTAAACCCGGTCAATCACTTCTATACTCATCTTTATACTGGCAAAAGAGAATCCTAGGATTATACCTTTGCCTTGATCATCTCATTCCTTGTCTGTTGACGGTTCTTAAGTATCAATTATAACCATCAAATAAATAAAGAAAAGGACCTATATGCAAGCAACACCTAGAATTAGGGTTTGATCTAACAGAATTCCACGAGTTTTGCTGTTTATCTATTTCTACAGGGGGTTATCAGGAAATACGGAAGAAAGGCCCACATGTCGGATTAATGACGGGATATTAACCGAACACGTAATTATCTTACATCTAGAAGATTCAAGAAGCCACGGGAACGAACGGGAGCCGTAACGGGCCAGGACACAGGGCGCCCGCCCTGTGCCCTAGGGCGCCCGCCCTGCCCCCGGGACCAATCAGGTCGAGTCTCGCGGATTATGCTCCACCGCCTTTGAGGATCAAGGAAAACCGTAGGATGAAGGTCGGTTTGATCCGACGGTCCAGATTCATCCAAAAAGGCTATATAAGCAAGGCCCCTGACCCCTGGTGGAGAAGACCCCAATTCATTATTCAGTTGCATATCTCTAGTTAGGGTTTAGAGAGAGAGGTTCCCTCTAGGGTTCCCACCTCTTAGGGCTTAGCATCCAATGTGAAAGTAGAATTAGTTCTACTAGATTGAGAGAGATAGAGTGGAGGTGTAGATCGGAGGAAGCCGCCTATCGGTGTCTACTCCGAGGTTGTACCTGCGGGATCAAGTTCTCCTAACCCGAGGCTTGTTCTCAGGATTCTTCAGTATTTCGACTTCTAAATTCTAGTAAGTTCTTTGTTTTATTGTTCTTTGGTTTATGAGTTTACTTTGATCTCTTCGCGTAGAGTTTAGAGTAATCATCTCTAGCGTAAACGTGGTGTTTAAGCTAGGATACTCATAGATATTCCCTCGTCTAGCCGGATCGTGGTAGTAGCGAGGAACGTGACAATTCCGAGTTACCTTTGTATTCCATATCCCGTTAGCAGGATCGATAGGGTTTATAGGTGCGGGTTGAACATCCTTTGTGGTGTCTAGATTCCGTAAACCTCCCCAATAGAACAGTAGATCATCCTTACCAAGGTTAGAAGAAGAGTGCGGTTGTAGTCTTCTCTATACATCACTCACATCGAATCATAGTGGTTGTAGCCTAAAGGTTAGTAGTAATAGATTTGGTTAGTCAGATGCACTCTTTCTCCTAAAGGTAAAAATATAAATACGATACCCAGGATAACATCTCGGGTGAAGTGCTCACCGATATCCGTGCGCTTGCGGATCCTATTTCCTAATTGCGTTACCAAATATCAACAAGCATTTCTGGCGCCGTTGCCGGGGAGAAAGACGGTTTGCTGAGATAACCTTGAGTCTTACTACTAGCTTGTATTCATACTTTTTATTTTCTTATCTTTTTTCATTCTTTCTTTTTCTTTTTACCAAAAATGGAAAACCAAGGTTCTATATCTATCTTTGATGCCGCAACACCTTCAGCAACTGACCTTTTACCATTGGAGTCATCACAGCCTATCCAAACATCCCAGTATAAGTTAAGTTCAAGGTTGATTGCGATGATTCAAAATTTATCTTTTTCGGGAAAGGAAGACGAAAACCCTTACCTTCATATTAGAGATTTTGAGCAGACATGCGATTGTCTTCGCATTGATGGCATCTCTGATAAGACTTTACGTTGGAAGCTTTTTCCTTTTTCTTTAAGAGGAGAAGCTAGACGATGGTATAGTCAGAAGGTAAGTCAACAGCAAGGTGAATGGGGAGTTTTAAGAGCCAACTTTTGTCTAGATTTTTATTCCCTTGATCGTACTGGTGACCTTAGACTCGAAGTCCTATCTTTTAAACAAAAAGATAATGAAACTTTGGGGAAATCCTGGAAACGTTTTTCTGATCTTTTAGAATCTGGTCCAAAACTTTTGCTTGAAGACACTGTTCTTTTATTTCACTTTTTTCGATGTCTTCAGAAAGATAATAAACAAATGCTGCATACTATGGCTAGAGGTTCTTTCTTTCGTATCCCTACTGATGAAGCTAAGGGGATCTTGAATAGAATCCTAGAAGCTGAGATGGATAATGCCCTCCATGATAAAACCTACGAAGCCAAAGTAGACACTCTGCCAAATTTTTCATCTACTTTAGCTATCCCAGGTTCTGAGCCACAAAAGGAAGAAATTCTACCATCTGATTTCATGCTAGACATAGAATCCGATCTCTTTGCCGATTTTGGAAACATTTCAAACTACCATTCTATAGACCGACCCCAAAACGACCAATTTAGCATTTGTTTACCAAGTGAACGTCAATTGAGAGAGCTTATCTCGGTTATGAGTTGCGAATGGTTAGAGGAGTCAGAGCTTTCCTCTGAAGTAATCCGAGTGGACACACCCTCTATAACTATACGCTGTGCTTATAATTCTGATCAATTTAACGCTCTCTATAATCCTGTTGTGGGGATCAATATTATGTCCGAAGCTTTTGCACTTAATTTATTTGGGAAACTTGTTTTAACCCCCACAACAAAGGTCATAAAGGAATCTTCGGGACGATTAGTCCCCAGTCTTAGAATTATTAATGTCCTACCCTTTATGGTAGAAGGCTCCATGGTTCATTTGAACTTTTATATCTTTGATATATGGGGTTTTGACCTACTGATTGGACAACCTTTTAGAAGACTCCTTTATGAAGCTCAAACTGGAAAGCTCTACATTTCTTTGGGAAAGGATTTTAAACTTCCAATTACAATAACTCACTCCTTGAATAATAAGACCGAGCCATATCTTTTGCCTGATCCTATGGAGGAGGTAAAGGCTGCATCTCTAGAACTTTTAGATGATCCAGACTTAGAAGAGGAAGCCCCCTTCTTCACTGAAGAAGAGGCCGAACCTTCTGATCCTGAACCCTTAGATGAGTTTGCAGAAACACCTAGACCCCCCATAGAACTCAAAACTTTACCACCCGGTCTTACCTATGCTTTCCTAAACAATAATCCAGAGTTTCCTGTGATCGTTAGTAATAAACTCACTCAGGAGCAAACTCTGCGATTAATGACCATTCTTGAAAAACACCACTCTGTTTTCGGCTACTCACTTTAAGATCTCACAGGAATCAGTCCTATGATTTGTACCCATCGTATTCCGACAGATCCTTCTGTTACACCCTCTCGAGAGCCTCAACGTAGACTTAACAACGCGATGAGAGAGGTAGTTAAAAAAGAAGTTATAAAGTTGCTGCATGCAGGGATTATATATCCTGTGCCGCATAGTGAGTGGGTAAGCCCTGTTCAAGTTGTGCCTAAAAAGGGAGGCATGACTGTTGTTACTAATGATAAGAATGAGCTAATTCCGCAACGCACCGTCACTGGGTGGTGGATGTGCATAGACTATAGAAAACTTAATAAAGCCACGAAAAAGGATCATTTTCCTTTGCCTTTTATAGATGAGATGCTTGAGCGGTTAGCAAAACACTCGTTTTTCTGTTTTCTAGACGGATATTCAGGGTATCACCAGATCCCTATCCATCCTGATGATCAAAGCAAAACCACTTTTACATGCCCATATGGAACGTATGCTTATCGTAGAATGTCTTTTGGGTTATGTAATGCACCAGCTTCTTTTCAAAGATGTATGATGTCTATATTTTCTGATATGATTGAAGAGATTATGGAAGTTTTCATAGATGATTTCTCAGTTTATGGAAAAACTTTTGATAGTTGTCTTGAGAACTTAGATAAGGTTTTGCAAAGATGTGAAGAAAAGCACTTAATCCTTAATTGGGAAAAATGTCATTTTATGGTTAGAGAAGGAATAGTGCTAGGACACCTAGTGTCTGAAAGAGGTATTGAGGTAGATAGAGCTAAAATTGAAGTAATTGAACAACTACCTCCACCTGTGAATATAAAAGGAATTCGAAGTTTTCTTGGCCATGCTGGTTTTTATCGCAGATTTATAAAAGACTTTTCATTTATTGCGAGACCACTTACTCTTTTGCTAGCCAAGGATGCTCCTTTCGAATTTGATGATGCATGTCTAAATTCTTTCAATTTATTAAAGCAAGCACTCATCTCTGCACCAATCATTCAACCCCCTGATTGGTCGTTGCCTTTTGAAATTATGTGTGATGCTAGTGATTATGCTGTGGGGGCAGTTTTGGGACAAACTAAAGATAAAAAGCATCATGCAATTGCTTATGCAAGTAAAACTTTGACAGGAGCTCAACTTAATTATGCAACCACTAAAAAAGAGCTTCTGGCTGTTGTTTTTGCCATTGATAAATTTAGATCTTATTTAGTTGGAGTTAAGATAATTGTTTACACTGATCATGCTGCACTAAAATATTTGCTCACTAAGAAAGATGCTAAACCTCGCTTAATCAGATGGATTTTATTACTCCAAGAATTTGACTTAGAAATAAAAGATAAAAAGGGAGTAGAAAATTCTGTTGCTGATCACTTGTCTAGAATGTACTTTAAGAATTCACAGGAACCCCCCATTAATGACTCACTCCGGGACGACATGCTTTACGGGATTAACAGATCTGACCCCTGGTATGCAGATATTGTTAATTTTATGGTTTCAGGTTATGTACCACCCAGAGCAAACAAGAAGAAGCTTATTCAGGAAAGTCGTTCACATATATGGGATGAGCCATATCTCTTCCGAGTATGCGCTGATGGCCTACTTAGAAGATGTGTGACCACTGAGGAAGGATTGAAGATCATTGACAGATGTCACTCATCACCATACGGAGGTCACTATGGAGCATTCCGTACACATTCAAAGATCTGGCAATGTGGATTCTACTGGCCTACGATGTACGATGACACGAAGCAATATATCAGAAGATGTGGGCCATGTCAAAGGCACGGAAACATAAATACAAGGGATGCCATGCCACTCACCAACAACCTTCAGATTGAACTCTTTGATGTCTGGGAAATAGACTACATGGGTCCATTTCCCCCATCTAAGAAGTGTGAGTTCATCTTGGTGGCGGTTGATTACGTCTCCAAGTGGGTAGAGGCACTACCTTGCAAACATGCTGACAATATCAGTTCGAAGAGGATGTTTGAGAAAATCATATTTCCAAGATTTGGAGTCCCCAGGATAGTGATAAGTGATGGAGGATCACACTTCATTGACAAGCGCTTCGAGCACTATCTATCAAGACATGGAATCCGTCACAACGTCGCTACTCCCTATCATCCTCAGACAAGTGGCCAAGCAGAGACTTCTAACAAGCAAATCAAGAACATTCTTCAGAAGACGGTGAACGAGATGGGAATGGCATGGAAGGACAAGTTACCCGATGCACTCTGGGCTTACCGGACAGCATACAAGACCCCAATTGGAATGTCTCCATACCAATTGGTATACGGAAAGACCTGTCACCTACCTGTTGAACTTGAGTTCAAGGCACACTGGGCCATAAAAATATGGAATATGGACCTAGATATCGCCGGAAAACATAGAAGAATGCAATTATCGGAGTTAGAAGAATGGCGGGAGAAAGCATATCACAATTCAAAGATCTACAAAGAAAGAGTCAAGAGATGGCATGACAAGAGGATCAAGAAGAAGGAGTTCTCACCCGGAGATAAGGTATTACTTTTTAATTCCAGGGTGAAGCTTTTCGGGCATGGAAAGCTCCGGAGCAAATGGGAAGGACCATTCAAGGTAATTCATTCATCATCCCACAGAGCTATCACACTTCAAAATAACGAAGGTACGTTATTCAAGGTAAATGGTCAACGTCTTAAATTATTTTTAGAGCCCAATAAAGAATTAGAAGAAATAGACGTGATCAATTTTTACCTTCCAATTAAAAATTAAAGCCCGACGCCAACAAGAGGATCGATGAGTTAGAGCATAGTCTTAGGAGGCGTGAGCATCGCTGAGCTATCTAGATTAGATCTTGGGGCTATATATGTCTTAGTTATTATTAGATTCGATTAGGTTCGCTTATAATCAGTTTAGATCTATTATATTCGGTTATTATTATTATTCGGTTGTAATAAATGCCTCAAGATTAATAAAGATTATTATTAGTATGTCTTGTGTGTCTCTACTTACTTTTGTGCAAGAAAGCAGAAAACAAGTATGGGGGAGATTCCCTGACATGTCACACACACTTCGATCGCACCACTCCATGAACCAGGTACACACTCTACACACTTTTATTACACACTTACACACTCACCTTAGTTTGTGCAGAATTTTATCTCTCTAAACATGATAAATTAAAAGGATAAAAATGCTTATAATCATGATCAATCTCACTCTGTGATATTTCCTAGAAACCTGCAATTATTAAAATTATTTCAAAACCCTGTGTTGCTAAAAGTCATTGTGGAATAAGAGATGGTAAGGGTATGAGTACCTTATTCTTAGTATCTTTATTGCTTGGAGAATTTGTTTTAAAAATCTCAAAATTATAGCTACCATCCTCAAGTTTTAAATGCCTGCTAAACATGAAAATATTAATTAAAGCTATCTGCTTTGTATTGAGTTTGTTCAAAACAAGTTAGACCCTTGTTGAGAGATTTATCATACTCCTAAGATCAAGACATTTTTTCAGAAAAATTCACTCTTCCGAAGTATTATTGCGTTAGAGGCATGGGCTATGCAAAATTATGAATATATCGAGGAAATAAAAAGGAGCAAGTGCTCGATAACCTCGTGGAAAAAAATGGACAAGTGTCCGGCAGTAGAATTAGGGGTAACTCGGTATCCACCTAAAATGAAAAAAAATGAGATATGATAAAAATATGATGGAAAGAAAATGATAGCCCATGGTCCCTCTAATAAGCAATATGCCAGTAAGAGTGACAAGTTTTTAATTTTCAAAATCTTTGATCTAAGAGTATGGCATTCTTCTCCTTGGATCCGGTTTTGACCATACAATAAATGCAAGGTATGTATGCTTAAAGAATTATTTTTGCAAAATCAAAACAGCCTCAGAGAGAAATATAAAAGATAATGAGTGGCTCTGAGAGCACCTATGAGGATAAAGGTATGCTAAGTTTTTCTTTTCAAAAATATGTAAAAACTCCAAGTGATAGGGATTAAGAAGAAGAAAGGCTCTTTACTCTGACCATATATTTCCCTGACTATAAGTGCACAGTGGATTTTTACAACACCCTGCAGGTATGAAAGAATGTTTCAACCCCAGATGTTTTATTAACCAACCTTTTCTTGAGGACGAGTAAAAGCCTAAGTATGGGGGTGTTTGTTGACGGTTCTTAAGTATCAATTATAACCATCAAATAAATAAAGAAAAAGGACCTATATGCAAGCAACACCTAGAATTAGGGTTTGATCTAACAGAATTCCACGAGTTTTGCTGTTTATCTATTTCTGCAGGGGGTTATCAGGAAATACGGAAGAAAGGCCCACATGTCGGATTAATGACGGGATATTAACCGAACACGTAATTATCTTACATCTAGAAGATTCAAGAAGCCACGGGAACGAACGGGAGCCGTAACGGGCCAGGACACAGGGCGCCCGCCCTGTGCCCTAGGGCGCCCGCCCTGCCCCCGGGACCAATCAGGTCGAGTCTCGCGGATTATGCTCCACCGCCTTTGAGGATCAAGGAAAACCGTAGGATGAAGGTCGGTTTGATCCGACGGTCCAGATTCATCCAAAAGGGCTATATAAGCAAGGCCCCTGACCCCTGGTGGAGAAGACCCCAATTCATTATTTAGTTGCATATCTCTAGTTAGGGTTTAGAGAGAGAGGTTCCCTCTAGGGTTCCCACCTCTTAGGGCTTAGCATCCAATGTGAAAGTAGAATTAGTTCTACTAGATTGAGAGAGATAGAGTGGAGGTGTAGATCGGAGGAAGCCGGCCTGTCAGTGTCTACTCCGAGGTTGTACCTGCGGGATCAAGTTCTCCTAACCCGAGGCTTGTTCTCAGGATTCTTCAGTATTTCGACTTCTAAATTCTAGTAAGTTCTTTGTTTTATTGTTCTTTGGTTTATGAGTTTACTTTGATCTCTTCGCGTAGAGTTTAGAGTAATCATCTCTAGCGTAAACGTGGTGTTTAAGCTAGGATACTCATAGATATTCCCTCGTCTAGCCGGACCGTGGTAGTAGCGAGGAACGTGACAATTCCAAGTTACCTTTGTATTCCATATCCCGTTAGCAGGATCGATAGGGTTTATAGGTGCGGGTTGAACATCCTTTGTGGTGTCTAGATTCCGTAAACCTCCCCAATAGAACAGTAGATCATCCTTACCAAGGTTAGAAGAAGAGTGCGGTTGTAGTCTTCTCTATACATCACTCACATCGAATCATAGTGGTTGTAGCCTAAAGGTTAGTAGTAATAGATTTGGTTAGTCAGATGCACTCTTTCTCCTAAAGGTAAAAATATAAATACGATACCCAGGATAACATCTCGGGTGAAGTGCTCACCGATATCCGTGCGCTTGCGGATCCTATTTCCTAATTGCGTTACCAAATATCAACATTGTCCATCACCTATGTGCATGTTCACCATCATCTTTATCTTCATGCACTTGTGATCTTATGGCCATCACCTTCATGCTCCTTGCTTCTTCATCACATGTGTTGCTACGCCTAACTCAATTCACTTGACATAATGACATTAGCAACTTGGTGTCATTAATTACCAAAACCAAACTTGGGCTTTCACTTGTGTTGCTAGATTACGAATCAATAAGCAAGTGAGTGATTCTAGTGCAATTGCATCGTGAGGTTGCATCGAGTGGGCACTAGGTGTTCGTGTTGCAAGCCAGTGGTGCTTGTTACTCTTGGAGGTTGCCACCTCCTAGATGGCTTGGTGGCTTGTGGCTCCGTCGAAGCTCGCAAGAAGATTGTGCGAGTCTCCGAAGAAGATTTGTGAGGGGGATTGTGCTCACCCCGCGGGGATCACGAAGAGCAACTCTAGTAGAACATGTCATTGAGCTACCACACTTGCGGTAGGTTCTTGCAACGCCTTTGGGAGGCTCAGTTGTGGATATTGATTAGCCGCCGAACCACGAGGTGTTGGTCGACACAACAGGGACTAGTTTGGTGGCAACCAAGTGAACCTCGGTGAAAAATCATCGTGTCAACTTTGTGTATTTCTTCACGGTGGTTTGCATCCTCTCTACGCAAGCTTGTATTTACATTGTATACTTAAGTGCTTATGTAGTTGCTCTTATAACTAGTTTGCTTGTGTAGCTAGCTAGTTATCTTCTTGCTTGTGTAGTTAGAAGTATCCCCTTTGTGTGGCTAATTTGGTTTGTGTAACCTTAGTTTGTGTAGCTAAGTAATTTGCGCTCTCTAATTTTGACATTAGTTGCCTTGTTATTGATTATTGCTAGTGAACTTAGGGGCTTTGTGCTTTTGCTTCACTAGTTGTGTAGGAGCTCCCTCAGTTGGTAAAGTACTAGTGCATAAGTTTGTGTGACCTTGCTCTAGAATTGATTATGTGAGCTCTTGCTAAGCTTGGTACCTTAGTTGCTTAATTAGGATCTTTGCAATGTGCTAGAGAACTTAGTTAGAGGGGTGTAGTCTTGGTTAGACCAATAGTTTTAATTCTACATTTGTTTCTATTAACCTACGTGATTAAGTTTTAGAAAGGAGTATTCACCCCCCCTCTAGTCCGCCATCTCGACCCTTCAATGTGGACCCTCTAAGTTCGATGTGGATGGACAATATGGTGACTTGGTGTGCGGGAACGAGGAGACTGCTTCCTAGGTGGAGAAGCTTTGTTGAAAATAACTTGGTGACCGAGAGGGTCATGCAATAAGTGGTGAGCCTTTGTGATTTTGTAGCACTTATTTTGGTTGGCGACGACCTTTTGTAGATTGCCCAACAGTGTGACTTGGCAAGACTTAGGCCTCGTTTGGCAGGGCTTCTTCACCAGCTTTAGGAGTCGTTTGGAGCTGTTTTGTGCCAAACGGGTAAAACAAAACGGATTCATTCAGGAATGCCCTTAAATCGTGCTCTCACAGAGGTTTGAGGTAGAATGGAGCCATTTTAAGGAACTCTATATGTGGAGCTGTTTTGCCAAACGATTTACTAAAATGGCTTCAACTCCACCAATGAAGTTGTTATGGAGCTTAAGCCCCCAAAACTGACTTTACTAGTGAAGTGGAGTCATGCTGAACGGGGCCTTAGTGAGCCGAAGCATTGTGAAGCTCCAACATGAACTTGCGGCTGTGTTTTGGGTCATGTTGAGTTTAAGTTAAAGTTTTAAAGTGATCCGATGCAGCCTTTGTGAAGGTCCATGTGCCTTGTAACATGGTTTATTTGGCCTATTGTCTCACCGGGGACATCATTGGAGCATGTTCCAAAATGAAATTCGTTGCCTGGAAGTGACAGTGACATAGTGCTTTATCAAAAAAAATCACACAGGCCCATCGTTAACAGGGCCTCTAGCCCTAGGTAGTTTATGTAAATCTCTCTCTATATATAGGGAATAAGGTAGGAGTGGATTATGTAGATTCGAGTGTGGACACGAATGTGCATAGTTTGTGACCATGCATGTAGTAGATTCTACAACTCTACGTACGTACAGGTAGATGTTGACGGTCCTTAAGAACCAAATATAGTTATCAAATAAATAAAGAAAAGGATCCAAATGCAACCAACACCTAGACTTAGGGTTTTATCTGACAGAATTCCATGGGTTTTGGTGTTTGTCTGTTTCTGCAGGGGGTTATCAGAAAATACAGAGGAAAGGCCCACACGTCGGGTTTACATAGAGATAATAACGTGTTCACCGATTTTCTATCATCTAGAAGACTCCAGAAGCCACGAGATCGAACGGGAGGCCGAACGGGCCCGGAGGCAGGGCGCCCGCCCTGCTCCCTAGGGCGCCCGCCCTGGCCTGAGAGCCAATCAGGCTCCGTCTCGAGGATTATGCTCCACCGACCTAAGGGATCAAGGAAAACCGTGCGATTAATGTCGGTTTGATCCGACGGCCCACGTTCACTTGAGGGGGCTATATAAGCAGGACCCCTGGCCCCTGGAGGAGGCACTCCCTCATTCTCAATTCCTCAAACCCTAATCTCAGGAGGAGAGTCTCTGATCAAGCCCTAGAGCCACCACATCAACTAGATCTCTAGTATAGCATAGCTACATAGGATTAGAACTAGAAGGAGTCAATCTTCGATTGGTTTTCGGATCTGTCAAGAGGATTCTTGGTAATTCCTTTACTGTTCTTCATTGTTCATCTTTGTTCTTCAATATTATGAATACAACTTTGTTCTATTTCAATATATTGATTATGACTATGCTCTACTTGTTTATATTTGCAATTATATTATTCTTAGTTTATCGTAGTTATACGCTTGGCTTAGTTAGATTGGAATTATATACATGTTTAGGATCGTATAGCGTTTATCCATCGGATCCATGGGTAAATGATAAATATTGTGTAGGCGTGGTGCTTAGACCATATTTATCTGCGATTGCACCTTATATGCCAGATCGTGGGGTGGTCCGCGATGGTGACAGCTTCGTTGGTTCTTATATAGTCCCCCTCCCGTGTGTAAGGCAGGCAGAGCAACATTATTACGGGGGAGTGATTGCTATGTTTCTCATCTTCCTTGATAATATCACTATGCATGGGCGTAGTCCTTTCTCGCAATGATTGCCAATTGTACTTGCACTAACTATGATATGCTAGACTTTATAGTTAAGAATAACTTAGGAAATATCCTTGTAGTTCATCCTAATACCATGCTAATGACTTGCTAGAATATCTGTTGAGGTGCTTATCATTATTATATGTGGCTAGCTGATCAGATTAATTATCTTTGTCACCATTCATACTTTATCCATATTTTATGTGACACTTACCCCTGTATGCAAGAGATAGATGAATGCTCTCACTTATACATGAAATGATTGATACTCATTCCTATATTCCATTCCATAATCAACATTGATGTTAGTAATCCCTTCCCAGTGGTAAAAATATAAATAACGATACCTGGAATACTTCCCGGTTAAAATGCTACATCGGTATTAATCTGTGCGCTTGCAGATCTTATTTATTATTTATTTAGAAGAGCAGTTGCATATTTCAATACCGCGTCTCTCATGTCATGCTGGGGATGAAAACTTGGCTTAAGTGGCATGAGGGATAGGTTTGGCATTTTTGGCGCCGTTATCAGAATTAGAAAACTAAGTCTACTTTTGGTAATGACATTAAGAATGCCCAACAAGCATTTTTGGCGCTGTTGCCGGGGAAGGTTGATTTACTAACAAGGAATGAATACGGAATTTGAGTCATAATTCGCATCATTAAGTGATTGAGATCATCAATTCTCCCATACAGATTTACCCCTGTATTTTTCCATTCTTATTGTTTTGCAGGGTGATGTATGAATAGAGGACATCTTCCAGAAAATTTTGTTGACAACCCCGAAGCTTTAATCAGAGGGGCAAGAGCCAAGCTCAAGAAGTCAACACTTCGACGCAACACTTCATCCAATCCAGAAGACCGCCGAAGTTTCATCCGGAATTTGTCAACAGAGTTCGCAGCCATGGCGAACAAGACGATCCGCGAGTTCTCAGCTCCCACTACGGACAACATCCGCACTGGACCTGCCGCGGCCATCGACAAGAACTTTGAGCTCAAGCCAGGGCTCATCAACATGGTACAAGCCAACCAGTTTTGTGGGAAGCCGCACGAAGATGCAAGTGCTCATCTCCAACACTTCCTAGAGATTTGCAGCACATTCACTTTATTAGATGTTCCTAGAGACGCCATACTACTTCACCTTTTCCCATTCTCACTATTGGGAGAGCGAAGCAGTGGTTCTACGCGACGTAGGATAAGAACACTATGTGGGCACTCTGCTCTACGAACTTTCTGGCTAAGTTCTTTCCCATGGGCAAGACCAATGCTCTCCGTGGGAAGATTACAAGTTTTCAGCAACAACATGATGAATCCGTTCCAGAAGCATGGGAGCGCTTTCAAGATTACATCCTAGAATGTCCCCATCATGGAATGGAAAGCTGGCAACTTATGCAGACTTTCTATCATGGGCTCATCACTAGTGCTCGTGAGACCATGGATGTTGCAGCTGGAGGCACATTTCTATCACTCACCATACCACAAGCTACAGCCCTTGTGGAGAAGATGGTGTCCAACCAAGGTTGGAACGAAGAGAGGACTCAAACACGCAAGAAGGGTGGAGGTATGCACCAGCTCAAGGAGGTAGACATGCTGTCTGCAAAGTTAGACCTACTCATGAAAAAGCTCGATGACAAAGCTGGAGACAAAAGAGAAGTCATGAACGTCTACGACTCTCACATGACTTGTGAGGAATGTGGAGATACTGGACACTCAGGCAATCACTGCCCTGAGATGCTTGAGGATGCAAGGTATATCAACAACAACAACTACTACAACCGTCCACAATAAAATCAAGGTTGGAATCAACAGAGGCCTAACTACTCAGGTAATTACTCAGGTAATTATCAAGGTAATAACTCTTACAACAACAATAATAATTTTCCACCCCTAAGAGAGTTAGTGTCTAATCAAGGAAAGCTAATGGATAACTTGTCTAAGAAATTGGCATCCAATGATAAAATACTAGAAAACATAAATAATAGAATGGATAATTTCTCTACTGCCATCAAAAACCAAATTAGCTTTAATAAAATGATTGAATCTCAGTTAAATCAAATAGCTGTTGCTGTTCCTGCTACTAACCCCGGTATACCATCACAACCGGAAGGATTAGAATCTGCAAATCTTGTAGACATGTTTGATGCAGGTAACTATTGGAGTAATCCCGCTGTCGGAGTATATAATGACCTTCTGCCAGTCAAGAGAGGCGATCCAGGACGCCCCGATCTCCATCGGTATGGTGGACTTCCCAGAAGCACTCTGCGACTTTGGCTCCAGCGTCAACATTATGCCCAGGGTACTCTATGAAAAATTCTTTACATATCCTTTATCAGAAACAACTATGTGTTTGCAGCTTGAATATCGAACACTAAGCTTTCCTAAAGGAATATTAAAGAACATGTGTGTCCAAGTTGGTACCTCGTACGCTCCAGCTGACTTCGTGGTGATAGAGACCGGGTCCGATGAGAGGTCACCAGTTATTCTGGGAAGGCCATTCCTGAACACCTCGGGAGCTGTCATCTACGCCAGCGCTGCGAAGATCAACTTCAACATCAAGGGGAGGAAGGAGACGTTTTTCTTCAAGAACAAGATTACATAAATCCCAGAGCAACCCCAACATGAACCAAGGAAGATGACCAACAGGAGGAACAAGCAGAACAAAAACAACCAAGGATGGACCGAATCAGCTAAGATGGTCACTGCAGTTCAAGGAGGTCAAGATGGTCGACTCAAGTCGCCCTTCCTGAACAAGAAGGACGACCCAGGTATGCCAAGCATTGAGTGCTCAATCAATGGATACTCCTTTCAGAAGGCGCTCTGCGACACTGGATCAGGCATCAACATAATGGCCACAGTCACCTATCAGCTCTCGTACGGGACCATGTCCTTAAAACCAACATATACTCAGCTCCAGATGGCAGATCAGACATCCCGAAAGGTCGAAGGTATAGTAACCGATGTCCCTGTTAAAATTAACGATCATTTTGTCCATACAGACTTTCAGGTCATTGACATGGGAGACGACGAGTACGATCCACCCATCATCCTAGGAAGACCGTTTCTAGGCACCGTCAAAGCAATCATCTACATTGGAACCAGAGAAGTCCATATGCATTTCCCCTCTGAGAAGGTACGCCGCTACTTTAATGACCCTAATTATATAGTTGAAGATTCTAAGCAGGTCAGGACAAGAAGAAGGCGACGTAACCGTAACCAAAGGAGGCAAATCATCAAGGACGTATGGGCAGACTATGAAGGAGAGGTCATAAGGCCCGAGGATACACAACAGGAGACCGAAGCACTAAGTCGGGTATGGAAAGTGAAGACAGTTACACAAGAAGAGGAGGCGCTGCCGGAACCACCGTCTACGCCACCCAAATCCCAGGACAACTAAGAAGAAAAGAAGTCCTGTTCGGAGGACTTAAAAACACCGAACGCCATGCCAAGAGGTAAACTTGGTAGTTATCATTTTCCCTTTAATTATTGCTCAGTTAATCATGTTCATTCTGTCTTAAAAAAATGTTAAAAACAGTAAGCCCCATGTGAGTATGCGAGTGTCATAAAACCCATAAGTACATTCACTGTGGTGGCATAAAAAAAATAATATATATTTTTTCTGTTCTATAAAAATGAAAATAAAAATAGAGAGTGACATTTATCAAGGAAGCTCAAACATGATAAAGGCTAGATATTTATGCTAACGCTTAATCAAGTTCCACGAAGCTTTGTTGTCTATTTGAGCTCCACAGAATTCAGGAAGACTAGCAGATGGAGGACATCCTAATCGTTGTCAGGGTGCTGCCGACATTCAAATACACCTCTGCACCTGCTAGCTACATCAGAAGAAATTACGTCAAGATCCAGCTTGGGGGAGAGCACCCCCATTTATCCCGATAAGTATTTTTATCTACATTTATACCTATGCTTTATTAAAATAAAAAGATGCATAATCATGAAAACCCAAATAAATATTTTGTGTTTATATATATTTGCTTAGTTTAATAAATAAATAAAGTAGCTATGCTAAACTGAATCTTGAAAATAAAACTCTAGCATGGATATGATGAATAGTTGCTCTGCCTAATTTTCAAATTTGTTTTCTCTCTAGTTTAGACATAACTGTTATAATTTAAAACTGGCTCTAAACCTGAACTAGTGGGAAGAGAACTTGATCTGAAGTCTAAGTTGTTAGCGGATATGATATGGGAAGGTTGAGCTGCTGTTTATCTGTTCCTAGAGATGCTAGAATTCTGGAGAATTTTATCTTTGAAAATCTTTAAAATGTTGCATGATGAGTTCCTGTATGATGAGAGTTTAAATTCCTACCACAGCCATATATACATGCTTGTTAGATTAAGAGCCGCACTTTTACTACTTACTGCTTATGGGCATTGAGTGTGGTCAAGCTGTGTAGACCCTTAGGAACTTGTCATGTGGTTAAAATCAAGATTCACTTGCACGTTCACTCATACATGCTGCTTCTACTCCGGAAGTACGCATCCACATATATCCACTCATTTCCATCTCCAGATTCACCCAAAATTATTCTACTCCTGACCTGGGAGAGAATAGCCAAAAACATTATCCCATTCCTGTTATTCCCTGTGAAGTTAATGCTCAAGTCATTTCTATTACCACTTGCTATATTTTCAAAAGAGGGAGATTGCTCTAAAAAAATATAAATACGAGGAAATAAAAAGGAGCAAGTGCTCGGAACCTCGAAGAAAGAAAAAGTGAGACGAGAGGTAAAAATGGACAAGTGTCCGACAGTAGAATTAGAGGTACAATACCCACCTGAGAGAAAAAAAAGAGAGAAAAAGAGAAAAAAAATAGAGCATCTCATTCCCCTCAAAAGTTTTAAAAAGCAAGAAAGGTATGTATTCCCTCAAAAAGAGCATTAGACTTTTGTTATCACCATACACCACTCATTCACCACACATGCACATCTTGATTTGACTTATTGACTTGTTTCTCTGGATCCATGGTTTGACTATGCAATAAATGTTCTATGAGTATGTATACTGTATCTCCCACCTATGAGCTCTAGATATCAAAGCCTTATTAGAGTAGGGTGAGAGAGAAGGCAATGTCACTACGCCTTATACCATAAATACCACATACTTTGAGAGAGAAGGCATATACCATTACTGCCTTGGTAAGGATCTAGAAATACCACAAAAGAGAGACCCGAGAAAGTCATACAAGGAATCTCTGAGTTTTATTTGAAAAATTTGCAAAAACTCCAGAGCTATAGCTGATCAAGAATAAGAGACATGGCGTTTGACTAGACCATTCTATCTTTTAACCACTCAAGATGCAGGTGACGGTTGCAAGCCCCATGGTGAAAGGTAAAATGAGTAAGTTTTAAGTCTTGACAGTTTACTCTAACTCAGGGATGAGACCTTATTTGAAAGCATATGTACCGTCAACGTTCAAAGGCGTTGCAGCAACTTCTGATCCATAATGAGTCTATCCTTGCTCAGGGACGAGCAAGAGGTAAGCTTGGGGGAGTTTGTTGACGGTCCTTAAGTACCAAATATAGTTATCAAATAAATAAAGAAAAGGATCCAAATGCAACCAACACCTAGACTTAGGGTTTTATCTGACAGAATTCCACGAGTTTTGGTGTTTGTCTGTTTCTGCAGGGGGTTATCAGAAAATACAGAGGAAAGGCCCACACGTCGGGTTTACATAGAGATAATAACGTGTTCACCGATTTTCTATCATCTAGAAGACTCCAGAAGCCACGAGATCGAACGGGAGGCCGAACGGGCCCGGAGGCAGGGTGCCCGCCCTGCTCCCTAGGGCGCCCGCCCTGGCCTGAGAGCCAATCAGGCTCCGTCTCGAGGATTATGCTCCACCGACCTAAGGGATCAAGGAAAACCGTGCGATTAATGTCGGTTTGATTCGACGGCCCACGTTCACTTGAGGGGGCTATATAAGCAGGACCCCTGGCCCCTGGAGGAGGCACTCCCTCATTCTCAATTCCTCAAACCCTAATCTCAGGAGGAGAGTCTCTGATCAAGCCCTAGAGCCACCACATCAACTAGATCTCTAGTATAGCATAGCTACATAGGATTAGAACTAGAAGGAGTCAATCTTCGATTGGTTTCCGAATCTGTCAAGAGGATTCTTGGTAATTCCTTTACTGTTCTTCATTGTTCATCTTTGTTCTTCAATATTATGAATACAACTTTGTTCTATTTCAATATATTGATTATGACTATGCTCTACTTGTTTATATTTGCAATTATATTGTTCTTAGTTTATCGTAGTTATACGCTTGGCTTAGTTAGATTGGAATTATATACATGTTTAAGATCGTATAGCGTTTATCCATCGGATCTATGGGTAAATGATAAATATTGTGTAGACGTGGTGCTTAGACCATATTTATCTGCGATTGCACCTTATATGCCGGATCGTGGGGTGGTCCGCGATGGTGACAGCTTCGTTGGTTCTTATATAGTCCCCCTCCCGTGTGTAAGGCAGGCAGAGCAACATTATTACGGGGGAGTGATTGTTATGTTTCTCATCTTCCTTGATAATATCACTATGCATGGGCGTAGTCCTTTCTCGCAATGATTGCCAAGTGTACTTGCACTAACTATGATATGCTAGACTTTATAGTTAAGAATAACTTAGGAAATATCCTTGTAGTTCGTCCTAATACCATGCTAATGACTTGCTAGAATATCTGTTGAGGTGCTTATCATTATTATATGTGGCTAGCTGATCAGATTAATTATCTTTGTCACCATTCATACTTTATCCATATTTTATGTGACACTTACCCTTGTATGCAAGAGATAGATGAATGCTCTCACTTATACATGAAATGATTGATACTCATTCCTATATTCCATTCCATAATCAACATTGATGTTAGTAATCCCTTCCCAGTGGTAAAAATATAAATAACGATACCTGGAATACTTCCCGGTTAAAATGCTACATCGGTATTAATCTGTGCGCTTGCAGATCTTATTTATTATTTATTTAGAAGAGCAGTTGCATATTTCAATACCGCGTCTCTCATGTCATGCTAGGGATGACAACTTGGCTTAAGTGGCATGAGGGATAGGTTCGGCATTTTTGGCGCCGTTATCAGAATTAGAAAACTAAGTCTACTTTTGGTAATGACATTAAGAATGCCCAACAGTAGACATAGTTTGGCAGGGTAAAGAAAACAGCGGCATAGGCTAATGCAGGTGCAGCGTGAAAGGAAGTTTATGTGTACGCCCTCCTTTTCATCATCGACGGGGCATGAAGGGCCTCCGTCCATCACCTTGGGCACAAATTCACCGAAAATCGATAACCGAACCGAACCGAACCGATACCGAACTGAAAAATCGGTTTTTCGGTATTTCGGTTCGGCTTTGGTTTTCAATTCTGTGCGATTTGGTGTTCGGCTTCAGCTTCGGTTTTTATGTCAAACTGAACCGATATACCGAGCTACCGAAGTGAGCTACGAAGCCAAGAAAACCAAGGCCGAGGCGCCGAGCGGCTCTGCGCCTGAGCCAGCCCACCAGGCAGCAGCCCACCAGGCCCAGCAGTCTACCATCCACTTTCACTCCCCCTTCTGCATCGAGTCATCGACTGGAGACTGCACGCCCGCACCTGGCACCAGCTCGGCAGCTCCCTCGTACCTCCAACCTCCTAACCCTAATGGAAGCGGCGGGCGGCGGCAGGCGGCTCCGAGGCTGGCGGCACAGTAGGGTGCGACGCCAGGGAGGCTAGTAGCGGCGACCGACGGACGTGAGGTGGAGGCGGACGTCCGGCACCTCCGCACCTGGGCAGCGGTGGCAGTTCGACATCAACCGACGACCGCAGTGGCAGGCGGCAGCGCAACCACCGTCGGCAGCGGCACCTTGGCGGCGCAACCAGCCAACCACCGTCGTCAAGGTCCTCTACAACGACCGCAAGAACAGAGCAGTCCTCCAATGTAAGCTTTAGTTCTTGTTCTTGCTTAATGCATAATGCTTAATAGATCCAGATGCCTGCCTGCTGGTGATGTTTCTTGTTAGTTGATTAGTTAATTAGTTTGTACCCTTACTAAGTACCTAGATCTAAAGCATACATGGCCTGCCTGATGTTTTCCTTCATCGGTTTTTTCGGTTTTTCCTTCATCGGTTTTAACCAAAAAAACAAACTAAAAAACCGAACCGAAATTGGTTGGTTCCTGAATTTTTAGCAAACCGATCACGAGTCATTTTCTGGAAACCGAAATATTGGAAAACCGAACAGAGCCTTCGGTAAAAACCAAATGCCCTGATTCATCCATCGGCTCATGTTGCTCATACATGCCACTTTATTTGAGCACCTTATAGTCGTGTCAAGGGCCCTACAATTCACGACGTTGAGCGTCCTGCACCCATGCACCAAATATCGAATCGAATCGAATGTTGTCAAATGGTGTTCGATGAAAAATACTAAGATGAGATGAGCGAAAAATTCCATAAAGAAAATGAGTCCAACTCTGTGTTACCTCTTCTTACACAGGAACCTATTTTTTTAGAAGAATCATCACTTACACAGGAACCTAACGCTTTCAAGTTGGATGGCACGAGACAAGTCTCATCTCCTGTCATTTTAAACATGCCGCTACAGCTACAAACAGAACGTTGCAATGGCCTGGATTAAAAAAATTCAATTTTAAAATGAAAAACAAGAAGCAAAAGCACAAAGGCTTGAAGAAAACTGAAAAAAGATTAAAAAAAGGGGCATTCCGAGAATTGAACTCGGGACCTCTCGCACCCTAAGGCCTACTTTGGCAACAGGTGCCGATTAGCCCAGGGACAGGAACCCCCGACGGGGAAATTTTTTGAAATCTGATTCCCGCCTCTACCTAGGGGTGATTTCCACGTCGTGGGGGGTTTCCCTGTTGCCGTTTGGCAACAGGTTGTTCACTGCAGAGCTGCTGTTGCTGCACTGAACTGAAACAAAGCTAGTCTATTAATACAGAAGTTCTACTCAAGTACTAGTACCATCTTCCATCAAAGCTAATATGTGGCTTCCATAGAAATATCAATAGTCATCTTCATCCATACATCTAGGCAGATAATAAAAAATAAAATAGGATATTTAATTTCTTGACCAAAAACTTCTACACAAGAATAGATTATGGTCCTCTAGTTCATACACACCAATATTATATATATTACATAGATGCCTGTAGCATAACAAAATGGACAAATAGTAGGTGCATGTATATAAAAATTGACAATCAGGAGGAGCGAAATCTCGCTATGAGCTTGAACGTTTTCTCAGATGCTTGTGATGAAGAAGGGAACAAACTTATTTTTCTCTGATCATGTGTTGCTTCTGCCAAGTCCTCTACAAGTGACACAAAGGAAACGGTGAGTTACAAGAATACGTAGCAGAACAGTGTAGTGACATGCTTCTACACATTCAATAATAACAAAACAAAGCAGTACTTTGTATTAAAGCTGCAAGTTTGGTGGGTCGATGGACGTTAACCGAAAAATAGCAAACCACATATATCATATCATGGAAGATCTTCTACACTCGATGGAAGAAACAACTGAAGGAAGCACACTGTTATCTTGAACTGCGAGGAGATATCTCACCAACAGCTATCTGTAATGATAAAGCTACATCATCACACTACCATTCCACCATCTACTGATGTGTTCAGAAAACATGTGGAGACAGTGCAGTTCCAATAGTCACTGGGCTAATATCTTATTGGTCATGTATAAAATACCTGAAGCAAAGTCAATGCCTAGAATGACAAATCCAGAGATACCTCAAGCAACTCATGCTCAATAAACAACTCAAGTCAGGAATAGATTTATCATTTGATAAACTATTGCTCCAAGAGCTTGCTATGATTCCCAACACCAAACATAATCAAAGTGGAAAACTACATGACCTGCTAGGCGGTGAACAAAGATGAGCATACAGATTATACTTGCCATGAAAACTTGTTTGGTTTACTCTAGGCTTAGGCAGAAAAGTAACACATTTGGTTATCCCTGATCATGCTAATCGTGCTCTACAACTGTTATATTATGTTCCTTAAGCAGAAAGAATATAATTTGAAGCGAATGAAAACATCGGCAAAGCCTAGACTTCATTAGGTTTATAGCCTGTTGCGTAAACAGCAAAGTGCCATCTAATAGAAAAGGTGCATTTTGACCACCTGGCCGTTGTTTTCCTTCTCAATTGAAATAATATACCTGCATACAATGTCTGCAGCTGCGTTTTTCTTCTCAATTCAAACATTGCCTCCACCAACATTGCCTCCACTGATAGCACTGCAAGTAAGCACAAGGAAAAGCATTAGCAGCTAAGGCATACCAAAACAAAACAGAGCACTAGAGAGAGCATGCTCCTAGGAGGAACATGCTAGGAACTTTCTGAAAGTCAAGGGCTGACTTTGAGAAGATTCCTAGCATGCTCCTCCCAAGAACAAAGAATAGCTCCTCAACTAGAGAAAAGAAGAGCACTCAAAGTAGAGAAAACAAGTATTACAAGGGCAGATTCAAAGTATTAAAACTCTAAAAAAGTAGAGAAAACATCTAATATGTAAATGATAATGGAAAGCATTGTTGCTGCCTAATATAAGCTTTGATCTAGTGTTTGCATTGGGGCAAGTGATGCCCACAGGAATCTGAGGTCGCCCACCTACTCATCCAGGCATGTACGCATTCGCTTTTTTTAGAACAGAAGGATCAATCGGTTAAAAGCACATGTCATTCAAGATCATTCAGTTAACAGCAAAATGTCGTGTACAGGCAAAACATGAAGTAGGGGCATGTACGCATTCTCTAAAAAAGTAAGCATTACCAAACTAAACTAATCTAGTGGAAGCTAAGCATTACCTAATTTGTTGTTTGAGCCAAATCAAGCGGACATTTTTGTTTTTCATCTTCATAAACACCTCCCTATCTATCTCAGATTTGAAGATAGTCATAGCATAGGCCTTCTCCACATCACTAAGTCCATCCATTGTGTCCACTTCATCGAGACACTTGTCGACTGAAAAAACTTCATCTTGTTTCTTCTTCTTACTGAGCTCTTCCAAGGCTTTGCTTGTTTGCATCTTCTTAAACTGCACGAAGTCCTCAACGGCAGCACCAATGTGGCTCTGCTTACGCTTTCTCCCCCCTCTTTCCCCTTGCACGTTGGAAGGTGCAGACTCAGCTTCATTGTGTGCACTTGCGACGTCTAGTCCATCAAATAGACTTGTGCTATCAGAGACTGCAGTGAGAGAAGCGGGAGCAGCAGGGGCAGCGGGAGCAGCAGGAGCAGCAGGGGCAGCGGGAGCAGTGGGAGGGGCAAGAGAAGTAGGCTGCAAGTGCTCAGTTGATGTGAAGTTCAGATCTCCAGTTGCAACACTTCCTATACAAAAAAAATATAACTTCAACTGAAAGCATACTATAACTTAAAGCATACCTGCATAGTTAGTGCTATAATGTATGACCTATAATCTTTAGAAAGGAGCTATAATGTATGACCTCTAATCTTTAGAAAGGAGTTTCAAATAGCATACCTGCATACAGTGCATCACAGTATTCAAATAAAGGAAAGGGCTTCCTTTGGAACCTAGCCATTTTTTGGTTATCCTATTTAATACCAAGACAATAGCATAGTTAGTGCTTGTAACCAGAATATGGCAACAGTTTTTTGGTTCAGTAAAAAATTCTTACATTAATCAATTTCTTCCATTTATCCGGCTCCGCAACGACCATGGACAATGACTCATTCCAGCCAACACCACTTTCCTTTCTAGCATCTCGTATTGCCTTCCAAAAGCCCTTTAGCTCCTTTTCCTTCTCTTGCAGTTGTTGCTTTGAGAAGCCTGCCAAAGGATACATTTGGGTAAACTTCTCTGAGATACTTCTCCAACCATCTCCACTCCATCCATTCTGACCCCTGAACATGGGGATGTTGGCATGGTCTTTCATAATGCCAACAAGCCCTTTCTCATAGCTAAAGTTCCAATTAGCCCTTCCCATTACTGCAAGAAATAATTACAAAAATGATCATTTATGTACTCAAACATAAGCCTTTATTTGATATGAAAAGTGGCAAGTAAACTAACATAAAAGATCAGTACATAATTGCAATATAAGATTGATTGTACTCAAACATCAAGAGTCAAATACTTTGCAGAGAACTTATAGTTCATTACAAGGAAAAACCATATGGTCTTACATCACAGAATGTATTACATAAATACATAACTCATAACTCATAAATTACATTCCAAACACTACTATCCTACACATTGTAGGCAGCCCACATCTGATGGGCTATCTGGTCTCGTAGGGCATTTCCCTCGTTTGATTCCATCTCACTTGGGTAGTTTGTGTCTCCCTCTGGCATGTCGACATAATCTGATGGGTTGATATTATCAGGTAGGAAGTCTAGCCACTCTTCACTCCCATTCAACCCTCTAATAATGTTGTGAAACACAGCAGCAGCTGCTGGAATCTTTACTTGACATTCAATTGGGTAATGTGTCCCCACTTTCAGAATTGGAAACCGCTTTTTGAAAACCCCAAAGGCCCTCTCAATGTGATTTCGAAGAATTGCATGCCTATGATTGAACAATTCCTTGTAGTTAGCATATGCATTTCTCCTGTGGCCACGTCTCCTAAACTCGCTGAGATGGTACTTGACTCCATGGTAGGGAGCAAGGAATGATGGTGTGTTTGCATATCCACCATCTACAAGATAAAATTTTCCAAGTGGCACAGTAAATCCCTTGGCAAGAGCAGACCGCAACACTCCTGCATCGGATGCAGATCCTTCCCATCCAGCTGAGATGAAAGTGAACTTCAAGTCAAAGTCACAGGCAAACATCACATTCTGCGATAGTGTCCCTTTTCTATTTCTAAAAGGACTGGCCTTGTCTTGTCCAATTGTGATAGGGATATGTGTACCATCAATAGCGCCAATGCAGTTCTGCAGGTAAGAAAAATTACTAAAGATTTGGATTGTATTTAGGAATGGTATTAAGGAAAGTGTGCTGTATGTTTGAACCAACCTGAAAGAATGGCATAAATCTAGGGTCACTTGTAATCTTCACGTGTGTACGGCTTGGATTTGGAAGTCTGATGAATTTTTGTGTTAATGCTAGAATGATATCGAAGAACTCATGTATTTTCCTATGCACTGTCTCACCGCTATGTTGAAACGCCTTCTTTAGCCTATCTGTGCTTGCATTATGAGAGAGCATGAACATAAAAAGTCCAAGATGCTCCTCAATCTTCATACCACGTGTGTCACGTAGCAAGTTGTCAGCCCTGAGAAAGTTTGCTACAGCTCTAAATATTTCAGCCTCCATCCTAAATTCTTGCTTGCACCAATTCTCATGTCCCTCGAGGATTTCTTTAACCTTTTTAGCACCAGGAAGAGAAGAGGTATGCTCAGGTATTTTCTCTTCATCAAGAAAGGGCATTATAGCAGGGAGAAGAACAAAGAAAAGCTCCTCATCTTCTTCTTCCTCTTCCAACAAAAAGTTCCTAGTAAGCTCCTCCCAAGAAGCCATCTAGAGTTACACATATGGAACTATATTATTACATATTATATATATATATATATATAAGCAAGTAGAGCTACAGTTAAGGCATGTGAAATATTAAACCAATTAAATCAAGAGCTGCAGTTAAGGCATGACATATAAAGCAATTAAATCAAGCTTCAGCCTTGAAATGCACTATCAGCTAGCAGGAGGCTAAAAACTAAAATACAGGATGACCTTACTCCTGCAAAGCTGAAAAGACCAAGCTGCAACTCCTGTACTACTAGAAGGCAAAAGAACATGACACAAGATACACTCACGTAACAAGCTAAAGTAAATAAACTAATCAATCAATGAATGGCTAATGATGACTTGAATAGTTCATTCACTATTGCTTGAAAATGACAGATCACAAAAGATATATTGCACAAGACCCACGTCAGTCCTCAACTATGAGAGATAGGCCAGCTCAAAGAACTAGTTACATCTATCTAAAAATAAATATGTAGAACATATCATACCACCCAGTCAATTGGTTGTGTTCAAGAACTACAATATTTAAATGCAGAAAGGAACATACCTTGCCAAATGTGGTGGATGTGGAGGGTGCTCAAAGACCTTTGTCGATGGGATGCCTTCCCCTGTGGAAATTAAAATAGATGGCATAATTAGTTTGTACATAGTGGGATCAAATTAGAATTCTTTTGGCAGTGTACTATAGAGCGAGCAAGCTGATTTCAAAACTATGGAGTCCTAGTCCTACTTATAAGCTCAAAGCCAAACACCTACCTGCACTTGTAGAACTACCCACAGACTACTTTTTTAGAAGAACCAGAAAAACACTTCTCACCTGGTTCTTGACAAAAATTACAAGAACTTAACTACTAGAACATCTTTAGAAATGAAGTGATGAAACAAACACAATTTTTTTGGGGTCCAAAGATCAGCTGTAGTGCCACCTGAATGCTACTGTATTTTAATTTTCAAATCAAGATCTAACAGAAGGAAAAATCAAGATCTAACAGAAGAGGGAGAAGAAGAAGAAGAAAGAAACAAAGAAAGGGCAAACCATGCATCTCGAGAGTTTGCTGTCATGTTTTTTTTGGTTATACCAAGAAGGCAAAAAAAAGCATATTCTCACTGTCAACTGTGTTTCAAGTAAACTAAAAACACCCAGAAAATTTAAAAGTAAACTGTGTAATTTTTCGCAATGGAAAAGAAAAAAAAACACTAGCAGTTTGGAGCTATTAGTGCTGGCAGGATGTTAATCCACTAGCAGTTTGGAGCAAACCACACGGATGTAAACTATTGCAATATGAGATAAAAAGAACTTATTAGTGGAAGCTCTCTTTGTCAATGTGATTGGCGATGGGATACCTTGCTAATCCAGGCTAAATATATATAAGTTGGACATCGAATTAAGTGGAATCATTGATATATGCACCAAGTAAAAAAAGTTGACAGGGAGTAGAACGTTTGCAATGTGCATAGTACGAAGAGTAATAATCAGAAAGGTTGCATCACGATTTGTGTAACTGCAATATAATCACGGTTTGTGTAACTGCAATATAATTACTGTTTGGTGAATCCTTACGCACACAGTTTTAAAATAAACAGGCAAACATTCCACGGTGCGTCGGTACCATGCTTTAGCATCTTATCAAATACGTTAAAAAAATAGCATCTTATCAAATACAGTACTAAAATTATATGGCATTGCTATCCCCAACATTTAAGACACATATCGATTGAGAGGTTTGAGTGATTAGACAATAGATAAGCTAGAGATAATCCTTGGACACTTTACCCTATCTCTAGCGTGTTGTCCAATCTCCATTATTTTAGTTTGCACCTTCATTTCGCCATATTTTTCCACAAGATATTATTATTTTATTTTTAAATAAACAATAATTACGTCAGTATACTACAATTAAGCAGAGATACTTCTGGATTCTACACAGTTAGGATGCACGCAGCCTAAAATTTGTAAAGAAAGAAAAACAAATGACATGACAACGCATGCCACAGAGAGCAACAATACAAAATATCAGACAAGCATATAATAAGTAAACCAGAGTCATGAATCTAGATCTGTATTCATCAATTCATGGAAAATGCATTCATTAAGACGAAGCATACTACTGTTTCCTAACAGAGAACAGTCACATTCAGTGACAACTAACAATGACTAAAACAAAACACCACAAGCACCAAGTGCATAACGTGCCCACAATAGCTTGCTCGAGTTATTTCATTGATAAAACAGAATTTACTGTGCCCACAATAGCTTGCTCGAGTAAAGAAAATAGTTACACACCCAAGTCGCAGTAGCTCGATCTGGGGAGGGGAGAGGGAGGGCTCACTGGATCTTGGGACGACGACGCGGTCGGGTCGGTGGGCGGCGGCGGTGCTGGATCTACAAGATACAAGAAACAATATGTGAGGAGAGGATCAAGAGACCCGAAACCCTAGCGTGCACCAAGATGTAGGCGGTGAGAAGGCGGAGGTGAAGCGAGGCAATGGTGGCCTGTGGAATCCGTACCACGAGGAGTCGCCGGACGTGAGAGGTTGTCGAAGGGATGGCGCGGCGGAGACCTGTGGCGGACGGTGGCGGCGCAGTGCCTCCTCGCGCCGAAGGGATGACGGGCGGAGGCAGCGCAACGCCTCCTCGGTCCTCGCCTCCTCGCGTCGAAGGGATGGTGGTGGCGGCTGCCTCGCGGTCGCAGCGCCGCGAGGGAAGACGAAAGCCTCGCGGTCGCAGCGCCGCGAGCGAGCGGAAGAAGAAAGTCGCTCCCCGACTCGGGAGCGCACGGGGAAACCCTCCCGGCCGCCTCGCTCGTGGATTCTTTCCGCGCGGAAAACGCAGGGGAATGGGCTGCAATCCTCGGCTGGGTGGGCTGCCAAAGGGCGCACAAATTTGGCCCGGGGAAGGCTGGCACGGGGCAGATTGGCCCAGGGAAAAGGCCGGGATCCCCCCGGAAAACTGGGCTGCCAAAGTAGGCCTAAGCGAGAATCATACCACTAGACCAAATGCCCTCTGTTGATTTCGAAGTTACAGGTAATAGATAAATAGTAAAAGAAACTCGATGGTAGACACTGTTCTCGGCTGAGCGTTAACGGACGGCTGAGATGATCTCTCACGGAGCCACAGTTCTACTCACTTCCATTTCACCCCCTTGCTTCGTTTCATCCTCTGCCCTCTCCGGCTCTCCCTCTCCCCGTGCGGGCTGCTCCCATCCCATCCCATGGAGCCCGACGCCGCCCAAAACCCTAGCCCCGTCCGGCCGCCCATCTCCGCCTACTACCAGACGCGCGCGGAGCACCACGCCGTCGTCTCCAGCGACTGGCTCGCGCACGCCGCCGCCGCAGCCGCAGCCTTCCCCGGCGGCGCCGATGCCGCCGACGCGGCCGCCCCGCCGCCCCCGTCGTCCCCCGGGGCCGGAGGCGGCGTGATCGAGGAGTTCAACTTCTGGCGCCGCAAGCCCGAGGCCGCGGAGGCGGTGGCCGCCATCATGGCGCTCGCCGCCGTCATCCGATCCAGCAGGGCCACCACCATGATGGAGCTCGAGATCGAGCTCAAGAAGGCATCTGATAAGCTCAAGGTTGGTAACCCGGCCGATTTCACCTGCTCGGCTGCTCCGTCGTTCCCGCTTGCTGTGCTAGTTTATATTCTTTGGTGATCAGCATGATTCCCTGAGCTGTTCTTGCATTCTCTGTGCTGATGGCTTATACGTTATTGAACGCTGTCTGTGGTCATGTTAGGCAGGATAGTAAATCAGACTTTCCGTTTGCATGAAAGTGGCTCAGACCTTAATTAGCACTTCCGCCTTAGTTTTTTAGTGGTGCAGTCTTGCCTTTATTACCATGCTCTGAATGACTTATTTTGTATAGTTGATTGACCACACGTTATATTCTGGAAAGCCAAACGTTTATTTCTTATACAATCATTGTAATACACAAAAGCCCTCACATTATGCCGTTAATACTCGCGGTTACTGACCCCAGCATGAGAAGCTTGAGTTGTGTGCACATCCATTCCTGAACCGTAATGTCACCTCTTGTTTTTTGCACTGTCTTCCTTAATGTCGTCTACCAACATATTTTATCATCATTCTTTGAGTTTCGATTTATCCTTGTGAGTGACATATCATTTGTTGTGCTGCTCCTGGTTCTAGATTAAATTTCGTGTGTACTTTCTAACTATGGGAATCGACACTAAAAAATGCCTATGTATTTCAGTCCTGGGACGCTACATCCATTTCTCTTTCTGCTGCTTGTGATTTGTTCATGCGGTTTGTGACGAGGACCTCACATCTGGAGCATGAGAAGTTTGATGCAGCAAAATCACGCCTAATTGAGCGAGGTGAAAAATTTGGAGAGATATCTTTAAAGGTTATCTACATATGCAAAACTTCCCAATTCTTGTCTAGTTTCTGTACATGAATTTATGCC
Source organism: Saccharum spontaneum (assembly GCA_022457205.1). NCBI lineage: Eukaryota > Viridiplantae > Streptophyta > Magnoliopsida > Poales > Poaceae > Saccharum > Saccharum spontaneum. The sequence continues at coordinate 21,900,361 of CM039607.1, read as the reverse complement.
TTCGTACTAATGCTTTGGGGGTGATGTTTGTCAGGCTCGCAAGACAATTGCAATGCTTAGCCAGGATTTCATTTATGATGGGTGTACTATACTTGTCCATGGGTATTCCAGGGTAGTATTGGAAGTTCTAAAGCTTGCTGCATCCAATCGCAAGCTCTTCCGGGTACTATGCACAGGTATAGTGATTTAGTTGCAAGATGTGATAATCTGTTTTTACACAGATAGCTTGATGATGGCATACACATACATGGCATCTAGTGCTATATTTCAAAGGCGTTGCCTAGGTGTCTGCGCGGACCCAACTCACCTGGGTTGCCTTGTCGCCTTTGAAACCATGATTGCATGAACGTGCATCAAAATGGTTGAAACTAAATTTCTTTTGTATTTTTAGGTATATTCTTATCATTAGCTGACGTGTAGTTTTCATCATGATGCATATCACTCTGAAAGTCTGAAGTTTTACGTCAAATTTTAGTATACCATGTTTTTCTAGTTGCTTCCCACATGGTTATAGTTGTTACGTGTAGGCAGATGCCTGTGTGTTTCTGCCGAACTTCATAGGACTTAAGAGTTCCATGCTACTTGAATAGGGGAATGAACTTTATGCACCCTGAATTAATATATGAGGAGAGGAAGAGTCCTTTATAATGCAACTGTTAAGGAAGGCCCGGTATCATCTATAATCAGTTTTGAATCATGATTTTTACTTTTTACGTTCTGGCAAATAACATGTTCTGAACCCTAATAATTGTGATGTCCGTTTATCATTTTTTAAACTGCAGAGGGCAGGCCAGACAGAACAGGTTTACGAATGTCAAATGAACTTGCAGCATTAGGCATCCCTGTTAAGGTTCTAATTGATTCAGCTGTTGCTTATTCCATGGATGAAGTTGACATGGTATTTGTTGGTGCTGATGGGGTTGTTGAGAGCGGAGGAATAATCAATATGATGGGCACTTATCAGATAGCTCTTGTGGCTCATAGTATGAACAAACCTGTTTATGTGGCAGCTGAAAGTTACAAGGTAATGTATGCTGTGATAATGTACTTCAATAATATATTAACATTACTTCACTCATGTTATTGCTTTGCATCATTACTTCACTCGTGTAGTTAAATAATATATTAACATCCATCATTACTTTTGGAATGCATTGAATTTATTAATGAGATACAAAGTTTCTTCCTGAATACATGATATGAAATCTGTTAGAGAATGTTTATAACCCTTAACATTATTTTTAGTTATGAGCTTACTACATTTTGTGTTGATGTTGCAAGTTAAAACCTTTTAACTTGCTAATGCAGTAACGCTGTATATTTTGATTGTCAAGTTGTCATGCTAACATGATGTTGCTGCATGCAATTATTCTCAGGTAATGTTGCCTATGTGTTTTTTACTTGCAGTTTGCTCGGCTATATCCCTTGGATCAAAAGGACATGACGCCAGCCCACCGGCCAATAGATTTTGGAGTCCCAGTACCCACTGGTGTGGAAGTGGAGACATCTGCAAGAGACTACACTCCCCCCCAATATCTCACACTTCTCCTGACCGATCTTGGTGTTCTAACACCGTCTGTTGTTAGTGATGAGCTCATCCAATTGTATCTATGATCTTTGCTGCGTATGCTGTTGTTTCAATGGCATGTGACATAATGGAGTTAAATCCAAGGTTTGTCCTATCAGTTTTGACTATGATGTATGCTTGACTTTATGGCGCTGTTGCGATGTTTAGAAGAATTTCTCAGAACAATTATGCTGAGAGAAGTTAACAGTTTTGTCAGAGCTTAAACCATTTTCAGTAATAAATCTATATGTAGGACGTACTCTATTACAATTATGGATCTCTCAAACAGTAATAGAACACTTACAAGTGTATATGTATCTCCATAGCAGAATATGATCCTACCTATACTCGTATGCATGCTGGAAATATAATTTACACAAGTTATTAGCTGAACAGGCAAAATGTTGATAGCTTCAGCTGTCTGTTGCTTCTGATTGTATGGAATCAAATGGAATAGAATTGAGTAACCGATGATGTCTACATTGAAGATGATGAACAAGGATGTGTGCAGGTTTTTTAAGTTGCCAAATCATTAGGCCACACTAGGCTGACAATCATTGAATCACAGCTATGAATTTTACACCATTGTCACCTTTGGATGGTATCTGGAACAATAGTATACGACAGTCTAAGGTACAGATGCGCATTTCCACGTAGGGGAAGAAACCCATACTGGGCCGTGGTCGTGCAAACATACTCCATAAAGCATCTCTCTGACTGGCGGTGAGAATGTAAACAGCAGACGGAACACTTGAGTCCTTTATTGTAGTCCACCCCCTTGTTTAGCGATTACCACCACCAGTCCAAACTAGAGAGAAATGGAACAGTGAGTATATCAAACATGAATAACCGATATGTTGCTGCTACACCTAGACCAAGTCGGCTAATCATGTAGCATAGGAAAATAAACTAGCAGCATCAATAGTTACCTTTTATAGTTTTATGTAATTTGGTTGCAATAATGTTTTCAATTCAAGACAGTATGTATACAGTGCAGTGTAAACTAGTACTTTATAATTCATCAGTGATCAAGCTAATCGCCTCATATGTTAACTTCCGAAGGCTCCCAAGAAACTCACAGATGCATCCATCTTGCTGAATCAGTTTTGTATAGGCCTGTGGCACTATCCATAATCATAAGAGCAAACCTGCAGGAGTTGAGATCCAATTCAGCAACACTGGGGAAAGGAAACATTATAACCCAAAAGGCAAATTGAATTGCATTGTTTGAAAGCGAGAAATAACTAATGTGTCAAGCAAATCAGGATCTAAGTAGTTTTGAGACCGGAACTACAAGGCTGATAAATGTCTTGTTTAGCATTGTAATACAAAACTAATTTCTCAATTGGCTGCTCCACTACGGTCGTCCTTATATCTAAAGCAAGGCAATAAATTTTCTCTTCAACACACAAAGTTTGGATTGTAGAAATGTTTTTTTTCGAAATGCAAAACCAATCTTCTTATGCTTTATAGTTATTAAGGAAAACGACATTCGGCTCCCTAATAATTTGCAGCCAAGCTTAGATGGCCCAGTGTCCTTGAAGATAAGTTGGATTGCTGGACTATGATAGTCATACTCCTGAAAGTAATGTAGTTTGTGAATCACAACTACTATCATTTTCTAGGGCTCAATTGAGACCATAACTGAAACTTCTTAATTACCACACTTAGTGTTGATAGCTGCTGTATTGAACATAATTCTCACCTTATTACTAGCACTCCCCAAACACCCAGCTGAATGAATGAAGCTAACTCACAATACAATGTTTAGCAAACCTCAGTTTCTCAATGTTGGGTCATATCTTTCAGAGAAACGAGTCCAAATTATGGATGGATGAACTTGCCTGGTAATCCGGTATCCACCATCGTGGAATTGAAGAAACTTCTAGCAAAAAGTCTTGACTGATGATAGAATATTTCAAGCACAAAAATGCCTCTTGATAGCATATTTCCAAGAGTTTGGATCTGATCATAGATAATATTTTCAAAATTAAAATTATTATCATTGTATGTAATGTGCAAGAAGAATAAAACTATCTGCAATGTAGCTGTGAACTTGCAGCGAACAGGTAAAGCTTTATTTATCTCTCAATCTTCATAATTTGATACATGGTCCACTCTATACAAATTACAGCATTTTTTTAATTTTTTTTTCAGGCCCTATGAACCATTTAAGTTGTGTTTCAGTCATTTGAGTTAGATCTTTTGACCTGCGTTAAGGTTTTTAGGTGCTTCTTTTCATCAAGGGAAACAAATAACAGATAAAAATAGTGCTGAAATAGAAACTGTAGGTTGTAAAGCAGATTGAAACATTTTTTTTCAGAAGCTCTAAGTCATCTAGTAATTAGGAGGCAATGGTCATATTTTTTCTTCACGATATAATACCATTTACATATGATGCTTTCTTCGTAGTCAACAATATCTTACTTTCTGTAACAAACATTACATATACAAAGCATACATTCTAGGGAATTTCTACGATCGAGGTATTAATACACAATTTGGCAGCACTAATCTGGGATGTCATGTTATATTGACTAAATAAAGTTGGGTTAACTAATTGATTTCAACTTGCAGTCAGAAGCAAGATAATAAAATGCAGCCATTAATTTTCTTTTTTACCACTGGGGCACAGCATATATTTTGTAACTAATAGAATGCGTAAAGTCAAATATTTATTGTTTTTACAACTCATTAACATTTCATTAAAAAACATAGAGAAATTGAAGGTTACCTTGGTAATAATGGGCATCTAGTTCTTTGTCCTCGTCCTTGAGATAGCCCAGTCGCTGCTGTAGGCTCTGGGGAAGCAACTTGACACCAGGACAAGACTTGATAGTAAGACGCCTGAGAGATGAGTATGCTTGAGGACCGCTAGGTAATGACACCAGGCTTTTGCAATCATAAAGGTAGAGCACTTCCAGCAATGCGAGCTCTCCTAAGAGAGATTCCAGTGACTTCAAGCTACTGCAGTCCTCAATAGTTAATTTTTGGACGGCATCCAGCTGTCCTGAAAGGGCTTGTAGATTGCTGCACCATCGAATTTCCAAAGTCTTGATGGAAGGAGGAAGATCGAGAACCTCTGACAAGCCATCGCAGTGGTATATGCCTAGAGATTCTAGACAAGGAAGGAAGTGATGCTTGGTTGATGATGACAGCTTAGGAACTGGTGTGGATGCCGTGGCGTCGCTGCAGGACCCTGCAATTAATGCTGATTTGCCGTCCTCGTCGTGTGCTGCGGCGACTCCCTGCGCACTCGCCAACATCGCACTAGTAGTATCCAGCTGCTTACTGAATGCGATGTCCTCGAGCTTAGGACAGGTGTAAATATGTAATGACTTGAGAGATGCCGGTAGGACACTGGTGGGGACCTCTGCCAAACATGCACAATAACGTATGTACAGAGACTCCAGGCGTGGCAGTAGTACACTGCTCCGTTCGGGCGTCGACTGCTCAGAAGAAGCGCGTCTGCGTCCTGTTAGATTGTTGCATCCCCAAATTGTTAGGCTCCTCAAGGATACCAGGCTCTGGAACACTTCCTCTGGCCAGTGGACAAGAGCATCGCAGTACCAAATTTGCAAATCTTCAAGCTGCACTAAACATGCCCAAAGCGCCAGAGCACTTGAGTGAGAGAAGAAAACGTTGCACCCGCTTAACTCCATAACTGTGAGAGGGGAAGTGGATTTATTTTGAATCTGTTTCTCCTCACCATCCACCAATTGAATCAAGCTGTTGCCATCCAGCCATGTTGGTTCTCCGTCGTCATTGATCCACAACTCCAGTTTGGACAACGACGAAGCAGTGACGATGCAGCTTGCTACCTGTACAAGCATTTGTTGACTGCCATGTCGGATCACCAATTCACTTAGATTTGGTGCTTCAGGGAGACTAGTCAACTCTGGGCACGACTTAATTACTAGCTTCTCAAGCCAAGGAAATGTCACCTCTTCTCCTTGGACTGCCTCCCATCTCTGAAAGGTTGGCAAATCCTGTAATCCTAGTTCCTTCAGCGCTGGAAATGGTGAGTGCCACACGGTATTAATAACTCCGCATGGCAGCAGTGGTTCCTTAATCATTGATGCTTTAGGCAATGCAGTCAGCCTTGTGCAGTCGGATATGGACAACTTCTCAACCTGAGGAAATATTGACTCTTCCCCTTGTACCTCATTGACCCACCATGTCTCAAAGTTTGGCATCCCGCCCAATGAAAGCTCCTTCAGTTCCTTAAATGGCATGACTGCTGCATCACCGCTGCACAAGCAATTAAGACCTTCCAATCCTTCCAAGCTAAGAACCTTCAGAGCTGCTAACTGCCATGGTGGAGGAAGCTCCTTGAGATTCTTGCAACCCGATAGTGCAAGCTTCACCAATTGTTGCAATGTATTTATCCATGTCGGATAAGTGTCACCCCTATATCCATCTACATCTAGAACCTTCAGCCCATCATGAGGCTTGAGGGCCTCTAGCACTTTAGTATTATCTTGTTCCTCTTCCTCCTTTTCTAGTGACGACGTCCAGCTTAATGTCAACCAGGTTAGCTTTTTCTTGTTCCCAAGGTCTGCTGCTTTCGCATCTGCTTCTGTCACATTCTCTAGCTGCCTTAGCTCTAGTGGACCACCAAGCTGGTCTAACTGACGAAGCTCTCTCACATTACTGCAACCAGAGCCAGTACCTGCTACAAAACATGTAAGCGTCTGTAGGGAAGTGAGTTGTCCCAATTCTGAGGGCATGCTCTCTAACCCACCACATCCATGAATGTACAGGTGACGGAGGGCAGTCATATACTTCATTTCCTTTGGAAGTCGAGTAAGTTTGCGGCAGTTTGAAAGGTCCAGTGTTTGCAGATTATATAAGATGCTTATTTCTTCAGGAAGTGCTTCAATATCACTAGACGAGAGATCAAGGTACCTCAGGTGATGTAGATACTTTGGTTTCAAAAAAGAACCTCGGCGGATCCTTAGTGCACGGATAGATCTGTACTTTGATAAATGCTTCAGATCTTCATATGCATATCCATTGCATATCAGTGTTTGCACAGCCATAGATCCTTTCTCTAAACAACCATTCAGAATTATTTCTGGTCCATCAACAGATATAAATAAATGCCGAGCCGAATTTGGAAATTTGTCACTTTGACTCAGCTCTGTAACTATGGTAGCACATTCTGCTCCCATAGAAGACTGTGCAACATCATGCATAAGATCATGAATCTTGCAAGTAACTCTAGGAACCCGAATCTCATGGACTTCAAATGGGACTTCCTTCACATCTTGAAAAAATGACCTTGACACCAGGTCCATGAAGATTTGTTTACCGATGATTTCAGGACGCACTCCATGTTGCTCTGGAAAAAAACCATTGGCCATCCATAGTTGGATTAGCTTTTCCACATCTATATCATAATCCTTGGGGAAAATAGCACAGAAAGCAAAGCATTGCCTCATGTGCGATGGCAACCCATTGTAGCTGAGCTTGAGTATTGGTAAAATTCCAGTCTCATCATCGCAAATGGTGCTTTTGCTTAATATAGCCCTCCATTCTTCCACATTGGTCTTGGTACGAAGCAGAGAGCCCACTGCTGTAGCTGCTAAAGGCGACCCAGCACATCTCTTGGCAATATCACCAACCATCTCAACAAGCTTAGCATCCTGTTCCTTTTTTGAACTAAATGCTCTTGCCATTATAATTTTCATTATGAATCTTTGCTCTAGGCTTTTGAGAATATATGCTTCAGTTGTACCCATCAATTCAGCAACAACATTATCACGAGTTGTTGTAAGCACTGCACTACCGTTGCCACCATTTTGAAGGCAGGACTTCAGCTTTCCCCACTTGTTAGCATCACGGTTCCATACATCATCCAAGACGAGAAGGTACCTCTTCCCACTCACTACTTCCTTAAGGCTATCCAACGGTGATTTTTCACTAGTATTGATGTTGTTCTTCCCTTTTGCATTTGCTTGAACTATACTTTTAGCCAAGGGATCAACTTCAAAGTTGTCAGAGACACATACCCAGAGTTGCAGCTGAAAATGCTTTTGAATTTCAGGATCATTGTAGACAAGCTGAGCTAAGGTGGTCTTGCCCAGTCCCCCCATTCCAACTATGGGAAGGACCGTAAGCTGCAAATTGCTCGCTTGGTCACCAATCAATTTGTTAACAACCTCCTCCTTGTCTTTGTGTCTTGATTGACTAGCAATTTCCTTAAGGTCGATGATGTCAGATTCTGTCTGCCCCCAGCTCTTAGGCATTGGCGGCTGTGGTCGGAATTTGAATCTAAAGGCATGCATCTCTGTGATGAGGACTTCAATCGCATTGAGAATCATGTGGAGCTTGTTGCCCATCCTGTAACGGAACACAACACGGTTGTGAGTAGGAAAGAGCTTTATCACATCGAACCCAAGCTTCTTGTAGTGCCCCTTCTTCTTGGCTTCACGGCGGAGTGCCTCATACTTGAACTCATCGAAGACATCATTCGCCTGGTACGCCACCTTCCGAAGTGCCTCGAGCCAAGCTTTGGCCCCTTCTCTGTGGGCTGCCGCCTGCTCCTCGGCGTCGTTGATGACGTCCAGGATGGCTGGCAGCTTGCGTTTGAGGGTCTCATGCTGCTTCTCCATGCCCTCCATGACGTCGTACTGGTCCAGGAGGTAGCTGGAGGCCTTGTCCTTCACCATGGACACCAGTGGCCCGACCACCATGGTGGCCATCAGCTCAGCCATCGGAGCGCCTACAACTCTCAACACAAGACACGCACTGGCTGCAGGGTGCAGGGAAACAGGGTTGCAGGGTGGAAGAGGAGGAATGGGCTTGCAGAACTTGTTTTGAGCGAAATGGGAACAAACAAATGCGAGTAGTACTAACCTTTTCTTTATTAGCGAATCTGCTTTATGCTTTGTCTCCCCTCCCCGGCTTGCATTGGTATCTAATAACCCTTTTCTTTCAAGGTAGGGCTTGCATTGGTATACTTTGAATAAATAAACGAAAAGAGAATGGATGTGGCCCTCACAATGGGTCCAATATAATCGTTCGTGAGCTCACGTTTACTGAACCTAGCTACTTTAAGTTTCTGGTGCCCGAGGTTAAAAGTCCTGGAGCACCAAGCCGTGGTGTCGTGCTGGTCGTCAGTGACATTGTGACAAAGTTACTGTTATGATCACTCCAAGTGCTTGGATTGAGACGGCAAAGTCGAGAGGCCAGTCTGGTTGCTTTCTCTGAATCCTTGGATGCTTGCAACACACAGAAGCTCTGAGCTTTGAAGCTAGCTAGGCGCACACTCAACAAGGAGATGCTGCATGGATGAAAGCTTTGCACAAAGATGATGGCAGGTGCGCCACGATGATCGGAAACTAAATGCCCGGTGCTTGCGTGGCTATCAGTGCAATAGTGCTCTTTCCTGAGTGGAAAAAAAAAAACGTCTCAGTTTCAAGTTTGAACTCCTGCTCTGAACATAATAAGGGTGGAAAACATGAATATAATTTGGATGATCTCAGGCCTCTAAAATTTGATCAGCCTATCTTGACCCAGTTGTAACTTGGATGCCCTCAACCCTCTGAGCTTGGAGTTGGCTAGCGCACTAGCAGTAATTAAATCCCAGTGGAGCCAACTTGGTAGCTGTAACAGGTTTGTGAACACACAACTTGGCGGCTCCATTCCCGTTGTGATATCAGACTACATGTCTACATCCACTTCAACAGCCTACTCAAGGCTTGCTGCAAAGCAAGCTACTGCACCCCACTGTCACATTGTCACTTTTTTCTGGAAAGCAGAAGTCTAGCATTAGAATATTCAACAACTAGCAGGCTACACAGATTAAGAAATTCTCAAGCCAACATCATATTGCAACTTTGGATGCCCTGCATATGTGCTTCAATACATATCAAATTATAATGCTAAACAACTAAATCATGGAAATCAATTTTTCAGAACCTCATATTCCTATGTGCATCTGGCCTATTGATAGATCCGAACAGTTCAATGCAAGGCAAAACAATATTGGCACTATTTCAGATTCCAAAGAGCTGACACATGATGTTACTAAATGATATATCTGCAGTGATAAATTAAATTACCAGAGGTACATACTTGAAGAAATTATAATTTGGTCGCGTCTACATGGCAATTAGAGCGGAGAATCTTCATTCGCTCATCAACCAAGAAACAATGGAACTAACCAACTGCGAGCCATTGCAACACCGTTTGGAGCCTAAGCCGGTACACATGTGTTTCACCTGGACTTGCTACCGTGCTGCTCATAACACTTCCGCGACCAGGCTCGTTCCATCATTGCCAGCACCACTATGCAAACAAATTGGTCTGTCCTCGCCATATTCTAGAAGCTTACCGAAGATCTGATCTCTTATCTAATGTTGTAGAGCTCTAAAAAATATTATCAACTACAAATATGTAGAACATATTGAGAGCTACAACTTTAGTGTAGATTACGTCAAAATCCAAGGTTGTTTGAAAAATTGAAAAAAAAATCAAAATTAGAGAACTTAAAACAAACATTTGGGCCTCTAACAATCTCAGGTAAAAAAGTTATCAACTACAAAGTTGTAGATTTTACTAGGAACTACAATTTTGGCATAGACTATGTCAACATCCGAAGTCCTTTGAAAAATTAAAAAAAATGAATTTTAAGATCTAGTAGGTTAAAACGAATATTTGAGCCTCTAAAATATTTTAAATTTAAAAGCTATCAACTAGAAAGTTGTAGATCCTGTCGAGCTCTACAACTTTGATATAAAGTTTGTATTCATTCAACTTCATATAAAAATGCTATGTTTTTTATATAAGAGAAAGAGATAGGCGAGCCCCACTGTCACATCAGCAAAACCACCTAGGAAAGAGCTTTGAAATGGTGGGGTGCGGACTTTGTCCGGTTTTTAAAGTTAAGATGCTATATTGTCCGGTATTGAAATTTGTTCAGGGGGTGAACCGGACTTTACTCTATTTTTCACCATTGTAGTTTTACATTGTAGCTGCAGAGTTTCGATAAATGTCGCACCAATGGTAATGCATGGTGTTGACACTAGATATGGCAAACAGATAAATTCGCAAGCGTACGGATGTCAATGTAGCTTTCACCCGGGAGTATTCCAAGGTATCGAATTTCCACGGGGAACGCGAAGTGTAGAGTAAGAACTAAGTTTATTCAATCAGGCACATAGCACAATGAGCCCTATGATTCAATAACTAGACCTAACATGGTGAATACAGAGGATGGATAGGGCTGTCACCACCTGCCACCTACCACAATCTATCCGGGGCCTAGCCGTAAACACAGATAAGATATAGCCTAAGCACCACGCTTAATCTATAAATTACTACTCTAATCCTAGCTGTGAAATAAGATCAAAGTACTCTAACCAAGCGGTGAAACTCGTAAACAACAATAATATAAAGCAACAGTAAGTAACGCAAAAGAAAAAAGTTACCACACAGAAGATGCCGGACTTCACTTGAAGAAGAGCTTCATCCGCCGAGGCACAAGTGGAGAGGATGCCGACAACCCCAGCTCCTCCTCAAGCTTCTCCTCACTCTCTCCCTATCTTCTACTTCTAAGTGAAGTAGCTACAGAGCTTCGCCTTGCGACTATTCTACTAGATATGAATGAGATGGTGCCTTTACAAATGATGGAGAGGGGTCCTATTTATAGTGGAGAGGTGGAGTAGGACTACTCCAGTGCCACGTTAGTGATCCGCGTGATCATCCTTCTCCACCCTTGGATGCAACCGACCTTGAACCGCCTTAAATCAACACACCACATTGCTCCATTTGTGCTAGTGTGCATGCAGTCCAAAGATGAGTCGGTTTGGTGGAAGTGGATTGTCGGGTGACAGCCTTGGGCGTCGGCCAATGGTGGATTTCATCGATTCTTGATTGTAGGGCCTTGGTTGGCTTCCAAAGGTGGTTACTTAGACAACACGTGTGAAGATTTGGTCAGGAAGGCGGTGGTTAAGTCGGTGGAGGCCTCCAAGTGGATGCCAGTGGACCTAGGGATCCAAGGGAGCTCCACCTCCACCTTTGGATCAAACCAGCTCAAACGAACGGTGGATGGGCACTCCTGGGGGTGCCACCTGGCTCTCCCACGGATCAGTGACGTGGAAGGGCCATGTGGGCCGTTGGGCGACACCACTTGGTGGCTCTTGGCCCTCCTAGCCACTTGGATTGCTTCTAGAAGGCCTCCTTTTGCTTAATCTTGCCATGTTTTTACCCTGCAAGCACAATTCTCCAAGTACAAGTGGAACCAAGTGAAATCTAAATGTAAAATATTGCTTTTTGATTGCTTTTATGTATTTACATCACCAATTTAGGCATTGACGGTCTAAAATGGGGTGTTAGTGACCATCAACAAGCTCCCCCACACCGAACCTTTGCCTGTCCTGAGTAAAGAATTCGAACAAGAAAGAGTACCAAGCAAAGATCAGGTGGATTTGATACACAACTTTCTTAGGATATGATGCAAGCATAAAAGTTATTCCAAGTCACATACTCATACCTATGGTTTTTGAAGTGGCTAGAACATCACCTTGGGCGGTTGAGAAATGGAACAGTTCTGACTTGAAGACATAGATCACTTCTCCTTCTCAAGTAAGATTGGAGTTTTTGACAATATTTTTCAAAACAAATCATAGCTCATGTTACTCCTCATATGGTTCTCTCAAACACTCAGTTGTATTGTGTATATGTCCTCACCAAGATCTTTTGTTATTGCCTCAAGGCCCTACAACTATAGCTTATGTGGAATTTTGGGTAGGAGAACTTAAAAGGCATACTTAGAATGTTTATATTGTAAAGTCAAAGCATGGAACCATGGAGAAAAACAACATACAAACATGATCAAGAGTGCAAGTGTGTGGATATAAGGGGAAGGTTGACTCCTTAAAGTTTCTCTCCAAGTCTAGAGCTTGAGATCATGGGCTATCTTTGATGCTCATCCTCTTTTTTTTGCTCGACACTTTTTTCATCATCTTTTCCAACTCTCTTATTTTTCAACTCTCTTTTTTTCATAACATAAAGCCCATGTCTCTTTTCCAGACTTGTATGGAGAATGGAGAGAGATCTTGAATACATGGAGTCTTTATTTTGTGGAGAGGTGGAAAAGCATGATTGTAGGGAGGTAAAAAGGCATATCTATGCTAGCTCTCAGTGTAAGAGCATAACATAAGTGTGGAAAGCATGTTTTTTCTTACTCTCAGTGTAAGAGTATAGCATATATGGGTGGAGTGTATGTGATCTTGATCATATAAGCATGGTGCATCACTCACTAGGGTCACACAATTTGACAAAACTCAAAACAAAATCTAAGCAGCAAGTAATGTGTGGGTTTATCAAGATATTGCCTATGACTTCAGTAGGACATTTATATACCATAGAGGAGTTATGAAGTCATGGTTTTTGATTTTGTTCAAAACAAAAGTCTCCAAAACACTTCATTAGAAAGAAGGACTAGTCTTGTCATCACTATATCACACTTCACAACAACTTAGGTAATGTTATCCTAATTGAGTAAGGTTTCCACAAGCATTAAGTGAAAGACAAGGAATAAAGATTATGCAAGCCAATCTCACAAGATAAGTCATGATCAAATCTTGGGGTCATGTTTTAGGGTTCATTAAGTTTTAATAACATGAAGAAATTGGCTTTTAAGCATTCATTTTCAGGGATATAAATATAGGAGAGGGGGTATCGAGATACAAACCAGCGTCTCATATTGAGATGAAGTTCTAAGAGTTGATGTTGACGTGTGAAGTGCTTCTGTGTGTAGCCTCAGTGTTTTTCATTGGAGGAGAAGTTGCTTAAGTTGGGGTTGGGTTGTCCAACCCCCACACCTATTCCTTCGGCATCTATGCTTATTCAAAGACACAAAGAGTGAAAACAATAGGGTTCTACTAGTACAAATGTACTAGTGAACCAAAACTTTATTCCTCTTATTAAAAAGCAAACAGAGGCGCATGGCATGATTGGAAATGAAACAAAAGTGCCTAAACATTTATCATACCAAAGGAGAGATCAAGGTGAAGGAAAACATACCTATGTCATGTATATTGTTAAGTTAAACAATGTTCCTAGCGAAGGTTGTGACACTTTTCAAGCAAAGCAATGTGGTGAGCGATCTCCTTATGATTGACCCCACAAGATAACATTTGAGATCATAGAGCTATTATTTTATATATATATATATAATATACTTTTAATATACTTGGACCTTCATGTGCCCATATTTTTTTGTTTTTTTATTTTACTTGGACCTTCATGTGTCCAACTTTTTTTTAATAGCTCCATATCTCTCTTCACATAAAGGCAAAAGGGGTACTTATGAAGGAGATAGTTCAAATCTTTGAAGTGCCACACAAAATTTATCTAAACTCAACATGACAACAGGTTGCATAAGAAGGGGTTCATGTTTAAGCATTTGTTTTAGAGATGCGAATGTAAAGACAAAACATGATCATTCAATTTTAACATCTCAATTTACACTCTTCCTATGTTGGATTAAGACAAAACAAGATAGAAGAACATGTGCACAAGAATTTGAGCTGATTCATGTTAATGCTAGATCGGGCGACCTAAAGATAGGTCGGCTGGTCCCAACATATGTCAAAATATGGCACAAGCTTTTGTGTAGACTTCCATATATCAGGTTAACATGAATTGAAAAGAGTTGGCTATTATTATGAACAGAAAGAAGACATGATTGAAAAGCTAAGCTTCACCATTGTGTTAGCAAAACTAAACAAGTTCAATCATATCAATTTTTCATTTTCATGCTTATTGGGTCAAAGATAATCTTTTAAGCATTAATCATGTACCTTAGAGATGTTACCTTTGTTTCTTTGAAGCATGATGATGTGATGATGGCTTCGAGTGGACCATCACATTTGCTTCTAAGCATTCCATGCCTGATTAGCCTCACTCTTGAATTGCACGTTTATACCTTGTCCTTGACTTGAATTCCTTCTTCTTGATGTCAATCCTGATGCTTGCTTAAAAGTCTTGATTCATGATTTTAATATCTGCAACAAAGACTAGTGCAAGGTGATACTACAAACTCGACCGATGTGTGAGTACATCGGCTGGTGCAACAATCAAGTTCAATTTTCGTTGGGTTTGCTCTACTTTATTTGAAGGGAAAAGCATAATCTTTAAAAGGTAAACTATTTTTATTTATTACTACTATTACTACTACTATATTTTTATGATGATAGAAACTAAACAAAACTTATTGAATTGAAAATAGCAAGCAAATAGGTTATCTCCCGGTAGTGCTTTGTTTTAAGTCATAAGCTCGACCTTTGCAGTTTCAACTGCAAGAACTTGTGCCAATGCACCTACGAGCTTTGGAATACTTATGGTAAAAAAAAGTATCCACAACCATCCTCTTGAGGATTTGATAAAAGAGAAGCATAGGATGGGTGTAACTCTCATAGGTGTAAGTAGAAGGAAAGATTGACTCTGAAGATTTCTCATGAAAACATGGATCCTGTGTCTCTTCTAGAATGTAGCTTTAATGTTCATCCACATGATCCTCCTTTTTGGACTCCAAAGTTGATCCCTCGAGAATGTCCATAGACCAAACATATCCGTCCATCATTTCTTGTCCATGGCATTCTACGAGTGGATTCACATCCTCGTCTTCCATTAGGATGGGGATCCCTGCCTCAGATGATTTATGCTCCCATTTGGTGTCAACCAAAAGGGGTGAAGTGCCTCCTTGGTTTGAATTATCAACAAAGAAACAAGGATGGACATCGGGGAGATCAAAGTCTGAGGTGGAAAATGATGTAGATTCGAGGGGCTCCTAGGCAACCAAATCTTGAGATGAATAGAAAAGATGATGATTTGGGGTCAAGGATGCCAAGGAGCTCTCTTGGATTGGATTGTTGAAGGTGTTCCCAACATCATGAGAGAGATCCTCCTCGAATTCAAAAGGAAACTCCAAATGATGAATTTATCATTGGCAGCTAAAGATTTAGATGGATTTGGCAAGGATTCGACTGTCAAAACATCTTCTTGTGTGGGGTTTGGATTGTCCTTTTCTTCAGGGAGTCATTATGGCCATCGGTGTAGGGAGAGTTTTCAAGGATTGTCTCAAGGATAGCTCTCCCCTCACTAATAGGAAGATGTATGAAGGCTCCTCCTGAAGCGATGTCAAGGAATTGTGTAGATTTCTCACTAAGACCCAAATAGAAGTGTTGCAAAAGTATAGGTTCGGGTATAGCAAGATCAGGCCCAGATAAATAAATATCCATCAAACTAGTCGTTGGATTCGATCGTTGGAGGGCACTGCCACCCCTGGGCGGTGCCACCACCGCCGTGTCCGGTGCCCTCGCAGAAAGTGCAACTTTGCTCCAATGGCTCTATTTGGCTTGGGGGCTATAAATAGAGGTGGAGCTCGGGCATTTGACTGGTTGAGCACCTAAGGGGACTTTGTGTCCATGCTTGAAAGTGTTTGGGAGCCCTCCAACTCACTTGTGATTGATAGTGTTCATCCAATCGAGTGAGTGAGCGATTCTAGTGCGATTGCATCGTGAGGTTGCATCGAGTGGCACTAGGTGATTGAGTTGCAAGCCGGTGGTGCTTGTTCCTCTTGGAGGTTGGCACCTCGTAGACGGCTTGGTGGTGGTCTTCATCGGAGCCCGCAAGAAGCTTGTGCGGCGCTCCGGAGAAGAGCTTTGTGAGGGGCATTGTGCTCGCCCCGCGGGAGCCACGAAGAGCAACTCTAGTAAAAGCGTGTCATTGAGCTACCTCACTTGTGGGTAGGTTCTTGCGGTGTCCAACGTATGGACGAGGTTCATGTAACACCTCTTAGCCGCTGAACCACCAAGTGTTGGTCGACACAACGGGGACTAGCGTATTGGCAAATACGTGAACCTTGGGAGAAAAATCATCGTGTCAACATTGTTCTTCCTGTTGGTTTGCAATCCCCGAACACAAGCCTTGTTCTTACATTTTATACATTGTGCTTGTGTAGTTGCTCTTGTGACTAGCTTAGCTTTAGTAGCTTGCTAGTTGCCTTCTTGCTTGTGTAGCATAGAAGTAGCACCCTTGCGTGACTAATTTAGTTTGTGTAACCTTGTTAGTCACATTGCTTAGTGTAGCTAAGTAATTTGTGCTCTATAATTTGGCTTGTGTAGCCTTGTTATTGAGCATTGCTAGTGAGCTTAGGAGGCTTTGTACTTTGGCTTACTAGATTGGTTAGGTGAGCTCTAGCTAGCATGGCACCTTTGTTGCCTAATTAGGATCTTTTTAAGGTGCTTGTGAACTTAGATAGAGGAGTGTAGTCTTGGCTAGACCGATAGTTTTAATTCCACACTTGTATCGGTTAGCCGACGCAATTAAGTTTTAGAAAGGACTATTCACCCCCTCTAGTCCGCCATCTCTACCCTACATCGGGGAGCCTGCTTCCTCGGATGCACGTGCCTCTGAGCTCAGGCTGGTAGTCCTCAAAAGCATGTCACGCAGCTGGCCCACCACGCAGGATTGGGTCTTGGTTCTAGGCTTGACCCTGCGTGATGTGATGCCGGTTGGCGGTGGCTTGACTTCTGACGACGATGCACGTGGCGAGGGGTAGTTTCATCATTCATGCACGACCTGAGTCATCGTGTTCTGCTGTCGGGGGCGCTGTCTGGTGCACGTTTCTACCGTAGGTCCAGTTCTGCCACACGGCGGGTCTGGACCGGGTAAGAGCTAGTGACGAGCGTTGCCCCGTCGGTTCGGGTGATATCGTGTTCTGATGTCGGGGGCGCTGTCTGGTGCACGTTTCTACCGTTAGGTCTAGTTCTGCCACACGGCGGGTCTGGACCGGGTAAGAGCTAGTGACGAGCGTTGCCTCGTCGGTTCGGGTGATCTCGTGGTTCCTGGTGGGGATGTGGCCACCGCGGGCCATTACCTGGGTGAGGCCACCATGAGCCGCGACCATCTGGCCTTCTGGGTAGAAGGCCTGGCCGTGGCTGGTGACGAGAGAGGGCCCTGGGCCCCTACGTAGGTAAACTCTGGGATGCAGCCCTCGTGGGCAGTTCCGAGAGTGCGCCCGCCATAGGCCACGGGACCCAGATTCCCGAGATGGCGGTCTGAACCGTGGCCAAGGGCGGACGCGGGCGCCGACCCTTTGGTGTGGTTAACCACATGGTTCCCTAGTAGGATGTGGCTGATCGAGGCCATTCCTCGGGCGAGTTTGTTGTGAACCGTGGTCCTTTGGTTTCTCGGACGAGAAACTTGGCCACGACTTGCGACGAGCGGGGGTACTAGCCCTCTAGGTAGGTGTACTCTAGGATGCAGTCCCCAAGGTCAGTTCTGGGAGCGTGTCCGCCATGGGCCACGAAACTCAGATTTTTGAGGGGAGGTCTAGATTGTGGCTGATGGCGGACGCGGGCGCTGGCCCGTTGGCACCGATGAAACCATAGTTTTCACGGTGGATGTGACCACCGCAGGCCATTCCACCAGCGAGCCCACCGATGGTGCGAGGAGCCATCGCTTCCTTCTCAACAATCGAGACTGCACGACTGTCCCCTACCTGGCACGCCAGCTGTCGGTGTTTCATAAACCGGACTAGTAAATTTATATGATTGCAACGCTGCTCTAGGAAGACGATGGTAGCATCCAATAGACACGAGGATTTATACTAGTTCAGGCCGGAGCCCTACATCCAGTCTCAGAGAAGATCGAGTGTGTGTTCCTCGCTTGAATGCTCTGAAGTTCTTACAATGGGGTGCAAGAATGGTGAAAAAAGTGGTAGGACCTATGCTAGACGAGGGGTAGCCTGAAGAGAAGCTCCAGGAGCCCTACTGCTATAGATGAAATGGTAGAGGATGAAGAATGAGAATGTGTCCAAGATGTCCCGAGACGGGAGCCCTAGCTGTCCTTATATAGAGTTCGGGGCTAGGGCTCGTTACAAAGAGGAGGTTCCCCTGACCGAAGGGTCAAGAGCCTGAGGGAGGTCCTAGCTAACTTGGCTTGCAAGCTACGCCGTCTTCTAGTGTTCGTCCGGATGTGGCCCTCGTCATGGTCTTGTGGCCGCGTTGCAACAGGGACTAACGTGGTGCTACTATGCTGGCCGTGGTAGCACTGTAGCCACGGCGATAGTTCGTCAGCTGTCCCATGCAACGCGGTGTCCATCATAGTCTTCGTCGTCATCTCCAGGTTCCCTAGGGTGTCGTACCCGTAGTAGGTAGCCGCCCTGGGTCATCGTTCGTCTGGTCGCTTCATGGAGCTGAGCGCCACGACCCCGATCGTTGGGGTCGGTGCACTCCGCCAGCCAGGAAGGTCTCTTGGTCGAGACCCTTGTCATGGATCTCAATCCCATAGTGGGTGGGATCGTACGCACGTCCTGTCAGTACGTACTCGGATAGTGGGTTTCGTACCCATTGCCGTTGCGTGTGGTGTTGTCTTGTTGGTGTGACATGGCACCGGGATGGCATCTGACCGGACTGAGGTGACCGTCGTTACATCGGTCTTTGTGAGCTCAGTGGGGCGCGGCTGCTCTTGTCAGAGCAAGCATACTGAACTACGCTCGACCTCTCCCTGTCCTACCTAGGGGTCGTGACGGGGAGAGGTCGCGCGTCTTTCATGTGGCTAAGGCAGGAGAAGGGGTCGTAGCCAACCCTGGCCTAGGTGTTGGTTTGGCGCGCTTGTCCTAGCTGGGCCTCGGTCGTTCGGGCCATGTTTATCCGACGAGCTGCGGGTCGTGTGGCCTGCTAACTAATCGGCGCCTTGAGACACCCTGAGGTCATAACCCCAACACTACAGAGCTTTGCCTTGCGACTATTCTACTAGATATGAATGAGATGGTGCCTTTACAAATGATGGAGAGGGGTCCTATTATAGTAGAGAGGTGGAGTAGGGGCTACTCCAGTGCCATGTCAGCAATCCGCGTGATCATCCTTCTCCACCCTTGGATGCAACCGACCTTGAACCGCCTTAAATCAACGCACCACATTGCTTCATTTGTGCTAGTGTGTATGAAGTCCAAAGATGAGTCGGTTTGGTGGAAGTCGACCGTCGGCCGACGGCCTTAGGCATCGGCCAATGGTGGATTTCACCGATTCTTGATAGTAGGGCCTTGGTTGGCTTCCAAAGGCGGTTACAGAAGTTAAGTCGGTGGAGGCCTCCAAGTGGATGACAATGGACCCAGGGATCCAAGGGAGCTCCACCTTCACCTTTGGATCAAACTGGCTCAAACCAACAGTGGATGAGCACTCCTGGGGGTGCCACCTGGCTCTCCCACGGATCAGTGACATGGAAGGGCCACGTGGGCAGTCAGCCAACGCCACTTGGTGGCTCTTGGCCCTCCTAGCCACTTGGATTGCTTCTAGAAGGCCTCCTTTTGCTTAATCTTGCCATGTTTTACCCTACAAGCACAATTCTCCAAATACAAGTGGAACCAAGTGACATCTAAACATAAAATGTTACTTTTTGATTGATTTTATGTATTTACATCACCAATTTAGGCATAGTAGATAGTCTAAAATGGGGTGTTAGTGACCATCAACATATGGTAGGATGATAACTGTTGAATTATAGAACTACTCCATAGAACTGGGACTCTGATGATCAATGCCAATAGCTCTATGCAAGGAGATAATACTTTTGCTAATTGCAGACAGTTAAACAGTACCTTAAAAATGACCATATATACTCCTATGTATCCTGGAAACTTAATTTACATAAGTTAAGAACTGAACAAGCCAAATGTTGGTAATCAACTGTTTTTGATCTCTGGTTCAGAGCAGTACAACAAAACAAAATCAACTAATTGGCATCAAGGCAAGTACATTGAAAAAGAACATGGTTGCATGCAGCATGATGAGTTGCTAAATTGTGGCTGGTTGTCTGTACATATATCATTTGGACACACTAAGGATATGCCCTTTACAAACTTT
Source organism: Saccharum spontaneum (assembly GCA_022457205.1). NCBI lineage: Eukaryota > Viridiplantae > Streptophyta > Magnoliopsida > Poales > Poaceae > Saccharum > Saccharum spontaneum. The sequence continues at coordinate 21,879,910 of CM039607.1, read as the reverse complement.
GGGTGGTACCTGAGACAACAGGATGACAATGCCAATCCAATGGATTTGCATTCCCATTCTGGAAGCTTGTACTGGCATTTTGATTGTACAAGGGACCAACATGAATCCAGCAGACCAGAGATTCGTTCGAGTGGGCTAGTTATGCTGTGGGCTGCAAATGCAGAGATGATTTCAATCCTTGATATCAGTGACACCCTCAGATGATATTTGAAACCTTGCTTCAGCTTCAGCCAGACAGGGAGAGCTGACTACTTTGCAGATCCGCTCCTCCCCTCTTCCCTTGCGAAGAAAGAGCCTGATACAAAACACGACACACTTGAGACAATGAGTAACTGAACAAAAATAAAATGGAGATGTTATGTTACTTGGTGTAGCTCACCTAGTTGTGGAAGCATGAGCCATGATGTTTCCTCCAATGGGCTTGATCTGTGGCCCAGCAAACATTGCAGCACCATCCACTTGAGCCACTACTTGGTTCGTGATTACCAGCCACTCCAAACTAGAGACAGCCAAAAAAGGACCAAAAACAATAAAAATAGTATGTGCACCAAATAGGCATGAGACTCAATAGGTTGTTGCTACACTTGGTTAACTAATCAAACAGCTTGAAGCAGAATCAATAGTTGTCCGGTAATTTGGTAGCAATAATGTTTGCACGACAACCAAATGTATGTATTACAATATATCTAACATTTCATAATTCATGAGTGATCAAAGGACAAGCTGATTACCTCATCTGCTAACTTCTGAAGGCTCCTAAGAAACTTAGCCAGATGCATCTGCCTTGCTGATAGCTCCCCTCTACCAGAGAAATCAGTTCTGTATAGGGCTGTAGCACTATCCACAACCATAAGAGCAAACCTGCAGACATAGAGCTCCACTTCAAAAACACTGGCATGGGAAACATGATAAACCAAGATTATGAGCATATGCTTGGCAAAAGAAAATGGAGTTTGAATTTTCGAGATTGTGAAATAACAAAGGCGTTAGCAATTCAGGATCAAAGTGTCCTTATGACAAGATGTAGAAACCTGATACATGCCTTGTTACTTGCTACGTCAGCATTATCATACAATGATACAAAAATGCTTTCGCATTGGGCTACCGGATCCTCCTATCTAAAGCAAATGTAACAAATCTGTTCTGTAGGAGATCAGTTTGAATAGCACAACATAGGTCTTCTCTAATGCAACATTAATGTACCTATGTCATATCCTAATCATGAGAGGCTAAAAGGCTTTAGTTATTAGTAAGAAAAAGAGCATCTGATACTCTATTAAAATTTATCAGCAAAGCACAGATGATGCATGTACATGAACATATCATGGACGGTCAGACTCCAATGTGCTCCTGAATGTAATGCAGTTTAGGGATCACAGCTTAGTATCCTTTGCTTTTGCCCACAGGGATCATAACTGAAATTTCTTTAATTGTTGATAGCCACTTGCCTACTTACTGAACATCTGTTCCTACTTTATTATTACAGCACCTTCCAAACGCCCAAGTGAAACTAGGAGGCAAGTGGAGTTACATACTTCCTTAAATTTAAGGTACTATGTTTTTAGCAATTTTCTCCTTTTCTAACTGATATATCCTATTACTCACTAGTTCAGATAGAAGCTAACTACAACAAATGGACTTTTATAACAGCATTCCAATTAAAACAGCACCACTAATTAAATTACTTCCAATGCAAACATCGCGTCCATACAACCAAATTGCCAGCATACATACACTGGACTTTTATGCGTTCAGATATCGCATTACCCACCAAGTTCCAACATCCTACCAAGACTCAAAGGTTCGAAACGAGATACATCAAGATACATGCAGACAAAAGAAAGGTCATCGTGACCGGACCTAAAACACTAGCGCAACGCAACTAGTCTACTCCTCAGGGCCATCCTCGGGGTCAAAGACATCACCATCGCTACCATCAGTAGCAGCGTCGTCATCGTCAACTGGTGCAACTGCAGGCTCATCCTCGTCGTCGTCGACGTCCATGCCGCCGGCGTCTGGAGGAGCATACGGGCCAACCCCGTTGTAGAGCACGTGAAACTCCTCATGTAAGTTGAGGTTGTACTCCTCTAGCTCATCGACCCTCTGCCTCAGAAGGTCTCTCTCATTCCAGGCCTCATTCCTCTCCTAAACTAGTTGCTCAATCATGCGATCTGCATTGTTGTTGGCATGAGTCAACGTCCGCACTCGCTGCGTAGCATCCTCGTCTCTCACCATAGCCTGGTCTCGCTGCAAGGTCATGTCAGCTAACTGCTCCTGCACGCTCGCTATCACACGTGCCTGCTTCTTCTTCTGCTTCCTTGCCTTGAGCTTATCATCACCACGCAAACCAATCAATGTCCAATAAGTGCACTCGAGACCCTCATAAGCTCTGATGGCTATGAACATAGCGCTCATGGCATGGTTGTCGCTAGCCCGTCCCTCATCCGGACCTCTGACCAAAGCACTTCCCTGAGGCTGAACTCAGATATCATCTCGAGGATCATCCCGAGGAAAAGCACCTGCTAATGCGGCTGCCAGTTCATTGGGGAATATGCTCATAATGTCTCTGATGACACGAAAAGCTGCTCCCTCTGCACCCTCAATAGGAGTGCGACCCTCAAACTCCAAGTGTCAGCCATCCCACTCTGGAGCATCACCAAGAGCAGTGACTATGATCTCCACTACTGCAATCCCATCCTCAGCCAGCTGGTTCTTACTCCAAGAGTACACCGGCTCCTGACCCTCTGGGTACCCCACATCATGGAGCACTCTCCAAAACAAGGTGGGCATGCCAAACTCGCTCAAGAAGGTGTCTGTGGTGCGGTGCTCCCTCGGGGCCAACTGGTGTCGAGGTGCTCTTCCTCTAGTGGACTTACGGGCAATCTGCTTCGTGCGGGCCATCTGTAGCAAAGTTTTTACTACCCCATGAGAACATATTTTAAGTTGGTACAATTTTTATCAAAAGGAGATAATCAATTTATAAGGGGAGGAATGCATGACATGAATGAAATGCACAAGTAACATGATGTATGTACGCTTCTTACATTCTCACAAACTTATAAAATAAATGAATTCTAGCGATATAGACGGTGGCACACAACGGTCCCTCAAATACGTAACTAATATGCTCTACACGATAACGTTGTTATGTACCTGCAGAAGATTCATTTCAGCCCAATTCCCAATGGATGCATGAAAGCAGTAAATTTATCTACACGCTCTATACGCATCCCCAGATACGCATACAACGGTAGTAACTACCCAAACCATCGTCCTATTGACGGCATCGCCTCAACGGATGGAACAACCACATATGCGACACTTTTGTAAAACATGCGTAGAACATGTAATTACTCCAGCATCATATAAGCACTCTCCCTAGATCGGTGGTGTATTCGATCATGCTCTCACAACTCACACTTACCGAGGCGTAGAGGCAATTGATCCATACACTACCATTTAAACAAGTGGCACTCATATAATAGCACGCCGTATGAGCAACGAAAGAGAAATATGATGCAAGAACCCCAAGTCAGTACTTAGATAAGCCACCTAGAGTCCTTAACTAGGTATAAAGGATATGACTACTGGCACACTTTTTAGTTTGAAAATCACGTTTTTCAACCACCTTTTTGTTTTAAATACACTTGTGAATAGTAACACGCTAAACCATGCTCCGATGTCAGCTATAATAGAACCGACCAATTATACGAAATTAAGTAAGAAAATCATCCACCGAGCATACGATTTAGCAAACTTAAGCCCGTATAACCTGATAGTCCGTGAAATCATGACAGATTTCAAACCAACTCACATACCAACCAAGATCGTAATAAGTTTAGCGGTCACCATCACAAATTACATAGAAATTCACATCACGGATACATCGGAGTTTAAACATAGTTATTACAAACCAAGTTCAAATAAAAGTAGCGAAAATATTTAGTTCAAATCCACACCCACACTCACACAGATTTTGAAATAAAGTGCCAGCTGATAATCATCTCCAACAAAAGCATTAGATGAGACGTAGGGAACGACCACTGCCCATGGTCCTAAGCTTCACCCATCGTAGGATAGAGGTAGTTGATACAGTAGCCGTAATACATCTGCCCATCTACAACAAGTGGGAACAAAGCCCTGAGTACGAGAAGGTACTCAGCTAGACTTACCCAACATAACCGAAAATAAAATGACACCAACGAGTATGAAAGGCTTTATAGTAGGGTGACCGACTCATTTGCAAAAAGACATTTTTAGCATTTAAAGGACCTTTTCTAGAAGCTTTTATATCAAGTTAATCTTTATTAACCTATCAACTACATTTGTACCTGTACTAGAGTAAACATGTGATTAAACAAGTAAGGATAACCAATGATCATTAACAACTTCCATAATGTCATATTTCATATAATTGTCCAAGTGTTCCATCAACATTACTACGATGAAGTAACTCAAGTCAAGTGTTCACTATTAAGTGAACGATGGCGATTCGAATCGATTATTAACCAGTTGGTAATTTATTCCTCACACAAACCTCACTCACCCGCTAAAGTGAGATATTGGTCACCGAGTCAACTATCCAGGTAAAGTCTCGAGTTTGCCAGGAACCACATGTACCTAGGGCCGCTCGACTGCTCCTTGGCCTTATCATTGCGCCCCCGTGTCCTACCACACCTGCTCCGGTACAGTGCGCTGTGGGAAATCCACTCGGCCCGAATAATCTCCCAGCTTCGCGATCGAAAGGTGCATTATTCAACCAGCTAAATGTGAGGCATGTGTTCAACATGACTCGAGGCCCAACAACGGTCGGTCCTTAACCAATACAGACGGAAAACACTATAGTCTGAAACCCTGTAAGTTTCCGTCCGGTCTCAACTTCAAATTAACACTCAGTTATCCTAAGATGACATACTTATTCAAGCAGATCCAGGTAACCACCTATAGCTCGCAGGTGACAGAAAATCACCCGACTTCTACCGGTCTAAGCCAGCTATGCATTGACTCGCCTGCGAATACCAGGGTAACAAGGATATGGTAGAACAAAGGTAAACAAGGTATAATGCAGCAACGGTTGCAAACAACTCCAAAACGTAATGCATCAATTAAGGTAAAGCATTAATAAAATATTTGCAAACCGGGAGAGAAATGCTCCGGGGCTTGCCTCTTTCGAAAGAGCTCGGGCGATGATCGGGGCACTCCGAAAGATACACCAAAGCAATCATTATTAACTAAACATGCATTAAAGAGGTTAATTAAACCCTAATTGAAACTAGGTTTGAACAACAACATCTATTTTGGTAGCACAGAAAAATCTAGAAAAATTACAGTAACTTACTATCATCTAATCTAGCATACCATAAAAATTTCATTGCATTTGGATCACTAAAACTGCCTACACAAAAATGACAAGATATGATATAAATATGATCATGAAAATACTTTGTATTTTAAAAAGTATCAAACAACAGATTTAAACACTTTTCAACAATCTACACATAATCACTGTACAAAAATTACCACTTGCATGTTTTATTCATAATTTTCTCTCTAACAAAGATAACAAATATCAGCAATAAAAAGCACTTGAACTACACATCCTAATTTTTCTATAGAAAAAGCATGGAATATATTTTTCATACAAAGCACATCACAAAAGAAGACTAACATACTTGGAACCATATTTTTCTGAGCAACACTGGATTTACTATTCATTTTCTTAGATAAATAGCAATTACAAGAATTAAATAAAACTTTACATAAAAGTATCTCAAAATCAACATGCAATATTTTTATGCTGTAGGGCTACTCAAAAGAAACTTAGCAAAATTTGTTTCACCAGATTTGGAGCAAAAATGAACAAGATACAAATTTTTAAAGCATTTTTACTGAAATAAGGAAATCATTTCTTTTTCTTTTCTGAAAAACCCGAACCCAAAATGCAACGCGTCCCCGGATCTCCGCACCCCAGCCCTTTTGAGTCCCTGCCAGTGGGCCCCATGGTCCCACTCGTCATACACCAAGAGGGAGGGAGGAGCTGCGACGACGCTATCTCGCCGGCGGCGAGCCCTCCGATGGCGCGGTGGGCACCGGCGTGCTCGGGACGCCGAGCCGCACCTAACCAGCTAGAAGATGGCGGCGATTGGGTGGCGGATCATGCTCGCCGGCAACAATGGCACATGATGGCGGCTGCATGGTGGTTCTGCCGCCGACAGCGGCTGTAGCGAGCCACACGAGCGGGGCTTGCGCTTCGCGGTGCTGAAGCGGAGCCAGTGACGCAGAGAGCGGAAGAAATGGAGGCGTGGTGGCCGCGGTTAGCGTGGAGCCGAACTCCGGCGAGCCCTGCCATGGCGGGCAGAGGAGGAAGAACGGGCTGATTCGGCTTTACCTTGGCGAAAACGGAGGCACAAACACGAGCACGGGAAAGAGCAGAGCGAGGCGGAGGCAGAGCCGTGAGGAATCAGGCGCAGGTGGACCACCGATGGTGTGCTTTGCCGGCGGGGTGGCACGGCGAGCGGTGGCACAGGTGCTGTGCTCGCTCCCGGGGGCGGAGTTCGAAATGAGGGGCACGGGGGTGAAGTAGGGCTGGTGCAGATGTCAAGGCATGGTCGGGGGGTGAACCTAGACGTGATCTCATCCCAGTGCCGGGGCTCCGACTGGCCGGTCCGACGTCGCCCACCGCGGCCAGTGGACGAGCTCCACGCGGCGAGCGCGGCGAGCGTGGCGCGCTCTGGCTGGCGAGCGGGTGCGCGCGACGTGGGCGCGTGCGACGCACGTGAGCGGGAGCGGGTGCGGGGAGCGGGCGGCTGCGGAGGCAGGCTGGGCCGGCTTGCGTGAGCGGGCCAGAAGCGAGGCGCCAGCCCACTTAAACAGAAAAACCAGTTTTTCATTTTATTTTCAATTCTTTTTCAAGATTTTCAAAAGGCATCAAATTTAAATCAAAATTTTTAGCAAGAAAATGGCATTTTCTGGAAATGGCCCAAAAATGAAAGTTGCTTAGAATTTAATCCTCTACAACTTTGCTTAAAGGACCAACTCAAAATTCCTAACAGATTTTGAATTGGAAAGTAAAAGCTCAATATGGAGGATTTTTTATTTTTTTCCATAATATTTTCAAAAGCAAAATTTGTCAAAAGTTTGAATACAACTTTGCTCCCAAAAATTTTGCTAAACATTTCTAAACTAATTACTCAAGCAAACAAGCATTTTTAACACCATTACAAGCACAATCATGGCATAGTTCTATTTAAACAATCAATGCAACAAGCATGTTTTCATTAACATGTTTCAAGGTTATGTTTCAATCATTATTTCATGCAATGTTAATGAATGCATGACAATGCTTATGCTCATGATTTGCAGGTGCTGAATGTATGTGTAACACTGGGGTGTTACACACGCCATGGATGTTGCGAGGTACTAGGTGTCGATGGTGATGTATCTCTGCTTTGCTCGATGACGAGGCATCCACTTAGCCACCGATAGTGGCTGGGGATCCTACCGGTGACCTCGCATACATGATGCAGTAGAGCTTGGGCTTGCATTCTAGTGAAAGACGGGAGAGGAAAGTGGATTGAGAAAAGTTTGTTGGATCCCCTTCATTTGAGGGGTCCAAGGGGGATTTCTAGAGGTTGAGAAAAAATATAGGGAAAGGGGATTGAGAAAGGGGATCTGCTGGAGCTATTGTTTTTTCATCCAATTCATTTTAGTGAAAGGAGAATGTTTTTCTCAATCAGGTGGAGACACTCTAAGAAAATAAACTTTATTTTCAACCATTGTGTGATGTACACAATTATAAAAGCGGATGGCATTTCGAGTATTTTCAAGTGTGTGTGCTGCACACAGTGCCACCTTGTTTAAAGTTTCAATGATGAACACAAGAAAATACTTGTTGACGGTAATTAACTCCTATTATAAACCGTCAATAAAACATGAAAAAGGGTATAATGTAATCACCACCATAGAATAGGGACTCAAATAATAGAATTCCACGAGTTTTAGTGAATTATAATTTTTCAGGGATTAAACAGGAAAAATAGGAATTCTAGAGAAGAGTTGGGCCCAAGGAATCAGATCAAATCGTGTCAAACAAATCGGACCCCGACACTAGAAGACTCCAGAAGATATGAGAAGGCACGGGACCGAGACGGGGACCGAGAGTACTCCAAAGGAGGCCGCCCGGCCCCCCTCAGGCCGGCCTGGCCTGGCCTAGAGGCCAACCGTCTTCTCCTTCACGCAACATGTTATAACACATCTCTACGTCGCATCTTGATTGTCGTTTCAAGTCGGTTTGATCCGAGGGCCGTGGTTTATCCCCCAGACTATATAACCAGACCCCAGACCTCCCGAGGCAGAGCATCCTAAAACCCTAATTCATTATCTTCAGATAGGATCAGAGAGAGGTGTCCCTCAAAAGGAAAACCTCTCTAGAGCTAGATTTTAAGAAGACTAGTTCTCCTCTAGTTTAAGTTTAGAATCTAGTCTTGAATTAGAATTAGAAGAGAGAGAGAAGAGATTTGGAGGGAGTATCGGCCTATCGGTGTTGTTTCTACGCCTTGTACCTGCGGATTCAAGTTCTTCAAGGGCTTGCGTCTGAGATTTTTTTCAGTGATCAACTTCTATTTGTCAGTAAGTCTTAATGTTATTATTATTCTTCTAGTCTGCGACTCTTTTTTAGTACTTTATTCCTAGTAGCTCTAGGGATAGAGTAGCCATCGTCGTGTAAGCATGGTGCTTAGACTTGATTGCTCACATGATGCACCCTATATTTCGAATCGGTGGTAGCTCGCAAGGGTGACTTTTATAGCCTTGTTAGATCTTCTATAGTCCATCTCCCATTTATAGGCCGAGCAGGATTAGTTACTTAGGAGACTACACTCTGATTGTGCTCTTTTATAGTAATCCCTAGCTGAATCATAATTAACATAACTTACTGCAATAATTGAACTACACAACCTTAGTGATCACCTTTATCTTCTTTTTTCTCTGTCCTTGTTTTCTACTCATGGATTAGATTTAAGACTAAAGTACATCATTCTGTTCCTTTGGGTTCGATATTAAAACTAGGTCATTCTGGTGAAGTGCTATATCGGTAGATTATATGTGCGCTTGTGGATAACTAGAGTGTGCATTAATTATATCAACAAGCATTTCTCGCACTGTTGCGGGGGAACGGTTGAATTCATCTTTTGTCTAGCTCAATCTTGTATTATACTTTTATCTTTTCTTTATATTCATTCTCTCTTACCTCTTGGATTTTGTAGAGTCTCTTCTAGACATTATAGATTTCACCCCTGTCTATCTATACCATTACCCTATGGCAGTAGACTCCCAGCCATTAGAATCTGCTAAGCCTATCCTTTCAGATGGCTATGACCTATGCCCATGTTTGATAGAGATGGTCTAGAAACAATCCTTTTCAGGCAATGAAGATGAGAATCCTCACACTCACTTAAACGAGTTCGAACAGACATGTGCATGCCACACATTAAAGGCATGTCTAATGAAACCTTAAGATGGAAGCTTTTTCCTTCTCTTTGGGGGAAGCTAAAATCTGTTATAAATGAACCACTCCAAGTAAGGAAGGGAATTGGGAAGCCCTCAACTCTAGCTTTTGTCTAGACTTCTTTCATATTTCCAAGATCATTTGTCTTTATTTAGAGATTTTATCTTTTATGCAAGAAGACGATGAGTCTCTAATTGCTGTTTGGGAACGTTTTGACAATCTTATCCATTCTGGTCTAGCCCTATCCATACCAGACCCGGTTCTTCTTCAATATTTTTATATAGGTTTGGATAGAAAAACTTCTGAATATCTTAATTTAGCTTCACAAGGATCATTCTTGCATATTTCTGCTGCAAAAGGGAGAGAGCTTCTCCTTAACATTTCACAAGCCACTCCCATATATGAAGCTAAACCAAAGTTTTTAGAAGAGGAAAAATTCTAGATAGCTGAACATGAAATCATACCTAATCCATCACAACCTTCAGCGGTCTTAATTTCTGATGAGGAGGAAACTCCAGTTTCAGACTTCATCTTTGAATTCGAGGATGAGTATTTTACTGAATTTGGTAATACCTTGAATTATCACACTATAAGAAAGCCTTAGAGTTTGAAATCATCAACTCTTGAAAAAATTTTAGATTTTACTGATAGAGCTTTCCTTAAAAAGACTACAAAAAAGCTAGTGTCTGTGATAAGCCACGAATGGTTAGAAGAATCAGAATTTTCCACTGACATAATTCGTTTAGATTTACCTTCTACTTATATTCGTTGCCAAATTCATAGAGACCTTTTTTCAGCTCTTTACAATCCAGTTGTGGGTATTAATATCATGTCTGCATCTTTTGCTCATGATTTATTAGAATACATGCCATTAACCCCAACAACAAAACTTCTAAAAAGCCCCTCAGGACATATTCTTCCTAGTTTAGGAATATTGTATGTCCTACCTATCCAGGTAAAAGAAACTCTGGTGCATATGAGCTTTTATACCTTTGACATCATTGAGTTCGACCTGTTGATAGGCCAACCAATTAAAAGGCTTATTGAAGAAGGACAAATAGGGAAATTAAACATTTGTCTTGGGATAATCTTAAATTGCCTATATCCATCTCTCATTCTCTAAATACTGAGACTGAACCCTGTCCTGAGCGAGACCCAATGGAAGAGGTTTGTAACAGAACCGCCCAATTATACGAGATTAAGTAAGAAAATCATCCAACGGACGAACAATTTACCAAACTTAAGCCCGTATAACCCAGTAGTCCGTGAAATCTCGACGGATTTCAAACAATCTCACATCACAGCCAAGATCGTAATAAGCTTAGCGATTACCTTCATAAGTTACATAGTAGTTCGCGACACAAAATACATCGGAGTTTAAACATAGTTATTACAAACCAGTTTCGAATAAAGTAGCGGAAGCATTAGTTCAAAACGCACACACACACACACACAACTTTCCAAAATAAAGTGCCAGCTCGCGATCATCTCCCACAAAAGCATCAGGCGAGGAGTAGTGAGTGACCATTGCCCATGGTCCTAGGCTTCGCCCATCGCAGGGTAGAGACAGTTGATACAATAACCATAGTACATCTGTCCATCTGCAACAAGTGGGAACAAAGCCCTGAGTACGAGAAGGTACTCAGCTAGACTTACCCGACAGAACCAAAATAACACGACTCCAAGGATCATGATAGGCTTTTTGGTGGGGTAGCTGACTCATTTGCAAGAAAAGCATTTTTAGCTTATCAATTCCTTTACAAAAGCATGTAATATTTTAATTCTTTATTCCCCTGTCAACTATGTTTGCACTTATGCTAAAGTAACCATGTAATTAAGCAAGCAGGGATTACTATTGATCATTATCAAGTAATTACCATGTCATTTTCCACATAACTATCCAAGTGTTTCATCAACATTACTACGATGAAGTAACTCAAGTCAAGTGTTCACTATCCAGTGAACGATGGCGATTCGAATCGATTATTGACCAGCTGGTAATTTATTCCTCACACAAACCTCACTCACCCGCTAAAGTGAGGTATTGGTCACCGAGTCAACCATTCAGGTAAGGTCGCGAGCTTGCCAGGAACCACATGTACCCGGGGGCCGCCCGACTGCTCTTTGGCCTTATCATCGCGCTCCCGTTTCCTGCCACTACTGCTCCGGTACAGTGCGTTGCGGGCAATCCACTCGGCCCGAATAATCTCCCGGCTTCGCGGTCGAAAGGTACTTTATTCGGCCAGCTAAATGTGAGGCATGCGTTCAACATGACCCGAGGCCCGACATCGGACGGTCCTTAACCGACACAGACGGAAGACACTACAGTCCAGAACCCTGCAAGCTTCCGCCCGGTCTCAAATTCATTTCCACACTTAGTTATTCTCACATGACATTCTTTCACATAAAACCAGGTAATCCCCTATAGCTCGCGGATGACAGGCAATCACCCGACTTCTACCGGTCTAAGCAAGCTAAGCAATTATTGACCGTGGACACCAGGGTGACAAGGATCGGGTAAAACAAGGTGAAACAAGGTATAATGCAGCAACGTTTGCAAACAATTCCTAAACTTAATGCATTAGATTAAGTAAGATTAATAAATAATTATTTGCAAACCGGGGGAGAAATGCTCCGGGGCTTGCCTCGCTCGAAGGAGCTGGGACGATGATCGGGGCACTCCGGAAGCTCTTCACCGGACTCCTCTTCTGCTTCTGCTGGCTCCGGCTCCGTCACCTCGGGTTGTTCCTCTGCGTCCTCGGGAACTACTGCCGGAACCACTTCCTGCGATCCTGTATGATGCAGAAGTATGAGTGCAACATGCATAAGTGCATTGCAGAGGTGACATGAGATGATGATGATGCAGAATGCATGCGATGTAATGAATATGTTACGTTATCGGATTACGTGGAACTTATGATTCTTCTACAAGGTAGTCTACGTCATCCAAGAACATGTACTCGAAAACTACCACCACTATTCTCTATCATGCGAGAGTACTTGAACAATCAAGATGCTTCAAAGATACACCAAAGTATATTTTACTAACTATCTTTGCATTAAGAATGAATAGAAACCCTAATTAGCCCTATGGTTGAACAGCAACACATATTTTAGTAGCTCAGAAAAATCTTAGAAAATTACAGTGGATTACTAATATCAAGAATAGCTTGACACAAGATTTTTACTGCATTTGGATAACTAGAACTGCCTATACAAAAATAACAAACTAAGGCCTAAAATGGATATTTAAAATACTTTACATTATGAAAAGTATCAAACAACAGATTTAGGAATTTTCCTACTATCTATTCCCTAAACAAACACTATAGAAAAATTATCACTTGCATGTTTTATTCAAATTTATTTAAATAACAAAAAAAACAAATATTAGTGATAGAAAGCAATTGAACTGCAACTATACATTTTTCTACAGAACAACCATGATATAAAATTTCCCTAACAAGTACATGACACAAAAAGATTAATAAATTTGGAATCATATTTTTCTGACTTTTCTAGGATTTATTAAGCATTTAACAAGAAAACAGCCATTTCACTAGTTAATTAAAAACTCTACAGAAAAGTATCTCAAATTTGATATGCAATAATTTTATATCATAGATCTGGTCCCAAAGAGTCCATAGGAATTTATTTCATCATTTTTGGAGCTAAAATGACCAAGAAAACATTTTCCAAAGTGTTTTTCATCAAGAATAATAAAAGAAATAAAAAATGATTTTTCTGTTAAAGAGATTGGGCCGGCCCGTGGAAAAACAACCGGCCCGTGGCCGTTCCCGGCCTGCTTCGCGCGCGGGGGGGAACAGCCGAGCCGGCCTGCTCGGGGCGCGGCCCAGAGGCGCGGCCTAGTTCCCCGAGAGGAACCGAGCGCGGTCGCCGGCGTCCACGCGCTCGACGTCGCGGCGGCGGTTGCGGCCAACCGGCCATTGCCGGCCAAGTCCCGACCACCGAGCGAGCGCACAACAATCGCCAGGCACTCGCGAACTTGAGAGGAAAGCTTGGGAAGACGGAGAGGGAGCGAGCGAGGCGATGGACGGAGCGCACGGTCGGCGGCACCGACGCGGTGGCGCGGCGAGGAAAGCTCGATTGAGCCTTACCGATCCAAACGAGAAGACGTCGAGGCTTGTTCGGAGGAGAGGAGGACGGGGCGGAGCTTTGGGCACAGGCAATCGAGAGGAAACGGTCTACCGGTGCCGGAACGAGGCGGAGACGGAGGCGGTGCGCGGTGGCGAGCGGTGCTCCGCGGTGGAGGGCGCCGGAGGGAGGAAGAAAGGGAGCAAGTGAGGGTTGTGCGGGATGGAGACCAGGCGCTCGGGTGATTTGAAGTGGAGCGCGAGCGCGGGGTCCACGGACGGCCACGCGGGGCGTCGCCGGCATGCGGCCGCCACGCGGCGGGCGCGTCCTGCCGGGGCGCCAGCGCGCGCGGGCGCGGGCGGGAAGAAGAGGGAGGCGGAGGCGGCGCGGGCCGCATCCGGACATGGGCCGAACAGGAGGCGGCGGCCTGCTAAGGAAAAACCGGATTTTTTTTATTTTCCAAATTCAAATTTAAATGCATTTCAAACTTCAAACCACATTTTGATCAAGAAGAAGACATTTTCTGGAATTAACCCAAAAATAAAAGTTGTTCAGAATTAAATTCTCTACAACTATGATTAAGGGGCCAACTGAAAATTCTTGATAGATTTTGAATGGCAGAATAAAAGCTAAAATAAGGGATAATTTTGAATATTTTTCATAATTATTTTTGAACAAGTTTTGACAAAATTTGGGTCATCTAGTTGCTACAAAATTTTGAACTAGAATTCCAAGTGATGCAAAATTTATAGTTGCAAGATTTTTGGTGCAATGTGATTATCATATTAATATAATTCATCACATAATTATTTTCAAGCTTTTGTTTTAATCAATTTATAAATTATCACACATGATTATAATGTTATGAATGCGGTGCAATATGATTGTTATGCAAAAATGCATTGCGTAACACCGGAGTGTTACAGCCCTCCCCCCTTATAAAAATCTCGTCCCGAGATTTGGGTTACGAACCATTTATTATAAAAATCCTCGTATGCATTCTTTAAGTATTCACCCGTTTCCCAAGATGCATCCCCTTCATCGTGATGACTCCATTGTATCTTATATGTTTTTACCACACTATTTCGAGTAGCCCTTTCTTTGGTATCCAATACTCGAACTGGCTGCTCACGATACACCAGATCTGACTTGAGTTTTATGCCTCGAGGTTCAATCCTTTCCTCTGGAACGCGCAAACATTTCTTGAGATGTGATACATGAAAAACTAGGAATATAGCACCCATTGATTCTGGTAATTCCAATTTGTAAGCCACAGGACCCTTCCGTTCCAAGATTTTGTAAGGTTCTACAAATCTGGCGGCCAGCTTTCTGCGCACACCAAACCGTTTCTTTTTCATTGGCGTAACTTTTAGATAAACATAGTCACCAACTTCGAACACAAGCGGTCTCCTTCTCTTATCTGCATAACTTCTCTGACGTGACTGAGCCGCTCTCATATTCTGCTGGATGATATGAACTTTCTTTTCGGCTTCCTCCACGAAGTCAATACCATAATACCTTCTTTCTCCTGACTCAATCCAGTTTAACGGTGTTCTACACTTTCGGCCATACAGAGCCTCAAAAGGTGCCATCTTGATACTCTCTTGATAGCTGTTATTGTATGCGAACTCTGCTAACGGTAACCATGACTCCCATGAACCTCTGGAAGACAACACACAAGCTCTTAACATATCTTCTAGAACAGCATTAACTCTTTCAGTCTGACCATCTGTTTGAGGATGATAGGCAGTGCTACGAATCAGACTAGTCCCCAAACCTTTGTGCAGATGCTCCCAAAAGTGAGCAGTGAACTGTGACCCTCTGTCAGACACGATAGTCCTTGGTATGCCATGCAATCTCACAATCTCTGCAATATACTTTTCAGCATATTGAGGTGGTCTATATTCCGTTTTGACAGGCAAAAAAGTGGGCTGTATTAGTAAGACGATCCACAATTACCCAAATGGAATCGTGACCTTTTTGAGTAGTAGGTAGACCCGTGATAAAATCCATACTTATATCATCCCACTTCCAACTCGGTACTGACAAAGGTTGTAACATTCCGGCAGGCTTCATGTGAATTGCTTTCACTCTACAACATGTGTCACATCTGGCTACATACGCTGCTATTTCCTTCTTCATCTTGGTCCACCAATAACGAGGTCTTAGTTCTTGATACATTTTACTGCTGCCAGGATGAATAGACAACTTAGAGAGATGAGCTTCATCCATAATTTTATTCTTAAGCTCTCTATCCTTTGGAACAACAAGACGGTTGTCGAACCACAACACATCTTGCTCATCCACCCTGAAGTGTTTCGAGGGTTCTTCTTGAATCTTCTTTTTGATGTGGAATATCCCTTTGTCTGCTTTCTGACCTTCTATAATCTTGCTCTCTAAGGAACAACTGACCTGAATACTATGTAGCACGGTAGGGTGCATTAGATCGAAACCATCTTCCAGTAAGGGTTGCATATTCAGACAATGTGACTTTCTGCTTAAAGCATCAGCTACCACATTGGCTTTCCCAGGGTGATACTGTACATTCAAGTTGTAGTCTTTGATTAGTTCTAACCATCTTCGCTGCCTCATGTTCAATTGTGGTTGGGTGAAAATGTACTTGAGACTCTTATGATCGGTGAAAATGTTGCACACATTACATAGTAAATAGTGTCTCCAAATCTTTAAGGCATGCACTACAGCGGCAAGCTCAAGATCATGTGTCGGATAATTGATTTCATGTTTTCTCAACTGCTGGGAGGCATAAGCAATGACTCTTCCTTCTTGCATCAGCACACACCCTAATCCTGTTTTTGATGCGTCACAGAACACATCAAAAGGTTTCTCGATGTCGGGCTGTGCAAGAACTGGAGCAGTGGTCAACAGTTTCCGCAAGGCATGAAAAGCTGTCTCACACTCCTCTGTCCACACAAACTTGTGATCTTTCTGTAACAGACTTGTCATTGGCTTGGCAATCTTCGAGAAGTCGGGGATAAAGCGGCGATAGTAACCAGCTAACCCTAGGAAACTCCTGACTTCTGACACGGTGGTTGGAGTCTTCCAATCCATAACCTCTTGCACTTTACTCGGATCTACAGAAACTCCATTCTCAGATAGAATATGACCGAGGAAAGGAACTTTCTTCAACCAAAATTCACATTTGCTGAACTTAGCATATAACTTATGATCTCTCAGCCTGGTCAAGACAATTCTCAGATGCTCTTCATGGTCTTTCTCATTTTCAGAGTATACTAGAATGTCATCAATGAAGACAACTACAAACTTGTCCAACTCTGGCATGAAAACCGTATTCATCAGATACATAAAATATGCAGGAGCATTTGTTAGTCCAAATGACATAACAAGATACTCGTACAACTCGTATCTGGTAGAAAAGGCGGTTTTCAGAACATCTTGTGGTCTAATCTTTATCTGATGATACCCAGACCTTAAGTCTATCTTGGAGAACACTCTAGCCTTAGCTAACTGATCAAACAGAACGTCGATATGCGGCAAGGGATATTTATTCTTGATGGTTACAGCATTAAGAGGTCGATAATCCACACACATCCTGAGAGTACCCTCTTTCTTTTTCTTTACGAACAAGGCAGGACATCCCCATTCAGACTTACTTGGGCGGATAAACCCCTTCTTCAATAACTCTTCCAACTGTTTCTTCAACTCAGCTAACTCATCCGGAGGCATCCGATAAGGTCTCCTCGAAATCGGAGCTGTCCCGGGGATCAACTCGATTCCAAACTCCACATCTCTGTCTGGAGGAAGGCCAGGTAACTCGTCTGGAAACACATCTGGGAACTCACACACTACCGGGATCTGATGGATAGGAGCAACTTCCATGGCACAGGTCACACTCACAAGATCTGTTCTTTTAGGCAATGGTACCTGGAAAGTACCCTCTGCCTGGGGATCTTTAAGGGTAAGCATCCGACTGCTTGTATCTATGATTGCTTCCCAGTCTTTTATCCAGTTCATTCCTATTATTACATCCAAAACTAGTCCAGGCATAACTACCAGGTTCACTCGAAACTTCCGACTACCTAACTCAAGGGTTGCCCCTCTAACCATCTTATTGGTTAACACATCAGCTCCTGCTGAACTTATGCGATAACCATAACTCAATTCTTTGCATAGTTGTTCATGCTTCCGTGCAAATGCTTGATCCAGAATCAAAAAGAACAACTGCAGGGTGATGGTTCACAAGAAACTTACCAGCAGTTACAGGCTCTCCCTCAGGAACTTCATCAATGGTGGTGTGGTGCACACGAGCATTGTAAGTCTGTTGCTTCTTTTTAGGCGGATAAGGGCAGAACTTTGAAAAGTGGCCTGGCTGACCACAGTTGTAGCAGGGCCCTTTCACCGTACCAGCAGACCCTATAGCCCCCTTGGAGTTGCTCTGTTCTGCAGCTGCGTTGGTCTTTATTGGCGGCACTGCCATCTTGTACGGTTTCTGAGGTCCCTTGTAGTTCTGGGTTTTATGTTGCGGCGGCCTGAACCTTGCACCAGGTGCGGACGGACGATAAGATGAACGATTTGCAGGGACAACTCTGGACTGGGATGGTCCTGACTCAAACACTCTCTTGCGATTCTTGGATGCGGTGTAGGCGTTATTGTTCTTTTCTTGCTTCAAACAATCACTAATAAAGTCATTGAATCTGTTGCGGGTATTGGTACCCACATGCTTCATCATCTTCGGACTTAACCCTCTCTTGAAGCTGGCAATCTTCTTTGCATCTGTGCCAACCATGTCTGGAGCATAGCGGCACAAGTTATTAAAAGCATGCAGATACTGGGTCACCGTCTTGGTACCCTGATTCAAGGCTAAGAACTCTCCGAGCTTCATCTCAACCAACCCTGGGGGAATATAAACTCCCTTAAAAGCTTCAGTGAAATCTCTCCAGGTAATCTGGGCATTGGGAGGAAAAGTGGTGTGGTGATGCTTCCACCACATTCCTGCTGGTCCTTGTAACTGATGTGCAGCATACTCTGTTTTTAGAACTTCTGTCAGCCTCAACACACGGAACTTATCTTCCATAGTGTTGATCCATTCTTCGGCATCGAGTGGCTCTGCTGCTTCCTTGAAAATAGGTGGCCTAGTATCCATGAAATCCTTGAAACTGCTGTACTGGTTCACTCCATGGCCACCACCTTGATTATTACCTCTTTGAACATTTTCAGCGATGGTACGCAGAAAATCTTCCATATTCCTCTGTGACTGTTCAGTACTGCGTTGACTCCCAAGAAACTGTGTGAAGAACATCTCTGCAGTGAGCGGCGGAGGAGGGGGCAAATGTGGCTCTGGCCATGGTTCCTAGTGATTGACGTTGTTTGCACCACTTCCACCAGCTCCTGCACCGTTGCCACCAGTCTCAGCGGCTTCATACGTGGCGCGACGAGTGTTGGCCATCTGCATGTTTCAGCAACAAGCAACAATTGAGTGAAGTTGTAGAATTGTGTTCGAATGAACAATCATGTCATACTGAATTCATTGGAGAGAACAAGTCATACAAGAAAACAGAGGCGCAATAATTTCATTCCAATTAAACAACAGCACCAATTGAGTTACTTCAAAAGCAACATCGCGTTCCATACAACCACGTTGCCAGCATACACACACTGGACTTTTATGCGTTCGGGTATTGCATGCACAACCAAACTCCAAAGATCGTCAGTCTCAAGGTCGAACAGGATACAACATGATACATGGGAACCAAAAGAAGGCCATCGCGTCAAGCCTAGCTACTAACGCAGGACACTATCCTACTCCTCGGGGTCGTCGTCGAGGTCGGAGGCGTCGCCATCGCTACCTTCAGCAGCAGCGTCGTCGTCGATGTCCATCTGAGCGGCGTTTGGAGGAGCATACGGGCCCATCCCGTTGTAGAGGGCATGGAACTCTTCATGCAAGTTGGCATTGTACTCTTCTAGCTCCTCGACCCTCTGCCTCAGAAGGTCCCTCTCGTTCCAGGCTTCATTCCTTTCTTGTACTAGCTGTTCCATCATGCGGTCTGCATTCCTGTTGGCCTGAGTCAGTCTCTGTATCTGCTGCATGGAACCCTCGCCTCTCTCGAGAGCTCGGTCCCGCTACAAACTCATGTCAGCCAACTGCTCCTGCAAGCTAGCTATGGCACGTGCTTGCTTTTTCTTCTGCTTCCTTGCTTCAAGCCGATCATCACCACGTAGGCCAGTCAAGGTCCAATAGGTATTCTCCAGACCTTGATATGCTCTGATGGCTGCATACATGGCACTCATGGTGTGGTTGTCGCTAGCCCGTCCTTCACTGGGGCCTCTAACTAGGGCACTTCCTTGCGGCTGTACCCAAATGGCATCACGAGGATCATCTCTCGGGAAAGTACCGGCCAAAGCTGCTGCCAACTCATTGGGAAATCTGCTCATGATGTCTCGGATGACGCGAAAAGCTGCGCCCTTGCACCCTCGACTGGAGTGCGTCCTTCGAACTCCAAATGCCAACCATCCCATTCTGGCGCATCACCAAGAGCAGGGACGGTGATCTCTACAACAGCAAGTCCATCTTCGGCTAACTGGCTCTCGCTCCAAGAGTAAACTAGCTCTTGTCCCTCTGGGTACCCCACATCATGGAGCACTCTCCAAAGCAAGGTGGGCATGCCAAACTCGCTTAGAAAAGTGTCCGTGTTGCGGTGCTCCCGCGGGGCCAGCTGACGACGGGGTGCTCTTCCGCCAGTGGACTTACGGGAGTCTGCTTCGTGCGGGCCATCTGTAGCACAAGTTTTAATTACCCGGTGAGAACATATTTTAGTTGAGGTCGCTTTTATCAAAATGGGATAATCCTTTTATAAGGGGAGGAATGCATGACAGGAATGGAATGCACAGGCAATATGATGCATGCACGAGTCTTACGTTCTCACAAACTTATGAAATAAAAGCATCTAACGGTGAATTCGGTGGCATACAAACGATCTCTCATATACGTAACTAATTCGGTCTACACGATACGCTGTTATGTACCTGCAGAAAATTCATTTCAGCCCATTCCACATGAATGCATGAAAGCAGTAAATCTACCTACACGCTTTACACGAATCCCCAGATGCGTGTACAACGGTAGCAACTACCCAAACACATCGTCCTATTGACGGCATCGCCTCAATGGACGGAACACCCACACATGCGATACTTTCATAAAAACATGTGTAAAACATGTAATTATCCAAGTATCATATAAGCACTTTCCCTAGATCGGCGGTGTATCCGATCATGCTCTCACAGCTCACACTTACCGAAGCGTAGAGGTAACTGATCCATACATTACCACTCAATTAAGTGGCACTCATACAATAACACGCCGTATGAGCAACGAAAAAGAAATATGGTGCAGAACCCCAAGTTAGTACTTAAATAGCCACCTAGAGTCCTTAACTGGGCATACAGGATATGACCACTGGCACACTTTTAGTTTAAAAATCACACTTTTTAAACAGAGTTTTGTTTTAAATACACTTATGAACAGTAATTACGCTAAACCTTGCTCCGATGCTAGCTGTAACAGAACCGCCCAATTATACGAGATTAAGTAAGAAAATCATCCAACGGACGGACAATTTACCAAACTTAAGCCCGTATAACCCGGTAGTCCGTGAAATCTCGACGGATTTCAAACAATCTCACATCACAGCCAAGATCGTAATAAGCTTAGCGATTACCTTCATAAGTTACATAGTAGTTCGCAGCACAAAATACATCGGAGTTTAAACATAGTTATTACAAACCAGTTTCGAATAAAGTAGCGGAAGCATTAGTTCAAAACGCACACACACACACAACTTTCCAAAATAAAGTGCCAGCTCGCGATCATCTCCCACAAAAGCATCAGGCGAGGAGTAGTGAGTGACCATTGCCCATGGTCCTAGGCTTCGCCCATCGCAGGGTAGAGACAGTTGATACAATAACCATAGTACATCTGTCCATCTGCAACAAGTGGGAACAAAGCCCTGAGTACGAGAAGGTACTCAGCTAGACTTACCCGACAGAACCAAAATAACACGACTCTAAGGATCATGATAGGCTTTTTGGTGGGGTAGCTGACTCATTTGCAAGAAAAGCATTTTTAGCTTATCAATTCCTTTACAAAAGCATGTAATATTTTAATTCTTTATTCCCCTGTCAACTATGTTTGCACTTATGCTAAAGTAACCATGTAATTAAGCAAGCAGGGATTACTATTGATCATTATCAAGTAATTACCATGTCATTTTCCACATAACTATCCAAGTGTTTCATCAACATTACTACGATGAAGTAACTCAAGTCAAGTGTTCACTATCCAGTGAACGATGGCGATTCGAATCGATTATTGACCAGCTGGTAATTTATTCCTCACACAAACCTCACTCACCCGCTAAAGTGAGGTATTGGTCACCGAGTCAACCATTCAGGTAAGGTCGCGAGCTTGCCAGGAACCACATGTACCCGGGGGCCGCCCGACTGCTCTTTGGCCTTATCATCACGCCCCCGTTTCCTGCCACTACTGCTCCGGTACAGTGCGTTGCGGGCAATCCACTCGGCCTGAATAATCTCCCGGCTTCGCGGTCAAAAGGTACTTTATTCGGCCAGCTAAATGTGAGGCATGCGTTCAACATGAACCGAGGCCCGACATCGGACGGTCCTTAACCGACACAGACGGAAGACACTACAGTCCAGAACCCTGCAAGCTTCCGCCCGGTCTCAAATTCATTTTCACACTTAGTTATTCTCACATGACATTCTTTCACATAAAACCAGGTAATCCCCTATAGCTCGCGGATGACAGGCAATCACCCGACTTCTACCGGTCTAAGCAAGCTAAGCAATTATTGACCGTGGACACCAGGGTGACAAGGATCGGGTAAAACAAGGTGAAACAAGGTATAATGCAGCAACGTTTGCAAACAATTCCTAAACTTAATGCATTAGATTAAGTAAGATTAATAAATAATTATTTGCAAACCGGGGGAGAAATGCTCCGGGGCTTGCCTCGCTCGAAGGAGCTGGGACGATGATCGGGGCACTCCGGAAGCTCTTCACCGGACTCCTCTTCTGCTTCTGCTGGCTCCGGCTCCGTCACCTCGGGTTGTTCCTCTGCGTCCTCGGGAACTACTGCCGGAACCACTTCCTGCGATCCTGTATGATGCAGAAGTATGAGTGCAACATGCATAAGTGCATTGCAGAGGTGACATGAGATGATGATGATGCGGAATGCATGCGATGTAATGAATATGTTACGTTATCGGATTACGTGGAACTTATGATTCTTCTACAAGGTAGTCTACGTCATCCAAGAACATGTACTCGAAAACTACCACCACTATTCTCTATCATGCGAGAGTACTTGAACAATCAAGATGCTTCAAAGATACACCAAAGTATATTTTACTAACTATCTTTGCATTAAGAATGAATAGAAACCCTAATTAGCCCTATGGTTGAACAGCAACACATATTTTAGTAGCTCAAAAAAATCTTAGAAAATTACAGTGGATTACTAATATCAAGAATAGCTTGACACAAGATTTTTACTGCATTTGGATAAATAGAACTGCCTATACAAAAATAACAAACTAAGGCCTAAAATGGATATTTAAAATACTTTACATTATGAAAAGTATCAAACAACAGATTTAGGAATTTTCCTACTATCTATTCCCTAAACAAACACTATAGAAAAATTATCACTTGCATGTTTTATTCAAATTTATTTAAATAACAAAAATAACAAATATTAGTGATAGAAAACAATTGAACTGCAACTATACATTTTTCTACAGAACAACCATGATATAAAATTTCCCTAACAAGTACATGACACAAAAAGATTAATAAATTTGGAATCATATTTTTCTGACTTTTCTAGGATTTATTAAGCATTTAACAAGAAAACAGCCATTTCACTAGTTAATTAAAAACTCTACAGAAAAGTATCTCAAATTTGATATGCAATAATTTTATATCATAGATCTGGTCCCAAAGAGTCCATAGGAATTTATTTCATCATTTTTGGAGCTAAAATGACCAAGAAAACATTTTCCAAAGTGTTTTTCATCAAGAATAATAAAAGAAATAAAAAATGATTTTTCTGTTAAAGAGATTGGGCCGGCCCGTGGAAAAACAACCGGCCCGTGGCCGTTCCCGGCCTGCTTCGCGCGCGGGGGGGGAACAGCCGAGCCGGCCCGCTCGGGGCGCGGCCCAGAGGCGCGGCCTAGTTCCCCGAGAGGAACCGAGCGCGGTCGCCGGCGTCCACGCGCTCGACGTCGCGGCGGCGGTTGCGGCCAACCGGCCATTGCCGGCCAAGTCCCGACCACCGAGTGAGCGCACAACAATCGCCAGGCACTCGCGAACTTGAGAGGAAAGCTTGGGAAGACGGAGAGGGAGCGAGCGAGGCGATGGACGGAGCGCACGGTCGGCGGCACCGACGCGGTGGCGCGGCGAGGAAAGCTCGATTGAGCCTTACCGATCCAAACGAGAAGACGTCGAGGCTTGTTCGGAGGAGAGGAGGACGGGGCGGAGCTTTGGGCACAGGCAATCGAGAGGAAACGGTCTACCGGTGCCGGAACGAGGCGGAGACGGAGGCGGTGCGCGGTGGCGAGCGGTGCTCCGCGGTGGAGGGCACCGGAGGGAGGAAGAAAGGGAGCAAGTGAGGGTTGTGCGGGATAGAGACCAGGCGCTCGGGTGATTTGAAGTGGAGCGCGAGCGCGGGGTCCACGGACGGCCACGCGGGGCGTCGCCGGCATGCGGCCGCCACGCGGCGGGCGCGTCCTGCCGGGGCGCCAGCGCGCGCGGGCGCGGGTGGGAAGAAGAGGGAGGGGGAGGCCGGCTGGGCCCGGCCGAGGCGGAGGCGGCGCGGGCGCGCGCGCGGGAGTGGCGCAGGCCACATCCGGACATGGGCCGAACAGGAGGCGGCGGCCTGCTAAGGAAAAACCGGATTTTTTTAGATTTTCTAAATTCAAATTTAAATGCATTTCAAACTTCAAACCACATTTTGATCAAGAAGAAGACATTTTCTGGAATTGACCCAAAAATAAAAGTTGCTCAGAATTAAATTCTCTACAACTTTGATTAAGGGGCCAACTGAAAATTCTTGATAGATTTTGAATGGCAGAATAAAAGCTAAAATAAGGGATAATTTTGAATATTTTTCATAATTATTTTTGAACAAGTTTTGACAAAATTTGGGTCATCTAGTTGCTCCAAAATTTTGAACTAGAATTCCAAGTGATGCAAAATTTATAGTTGCAAGATTTTTGGTGCAATGTGATTATCATATTAATATAATTCATCACATAATTATTTTCAAGCTTTTGTTTTAATCAATTTATAAATTATCACACATGATTATAATGTTATGAATGCGGTGCAATATGATTGTTATGCAAAAATGCATTGCGTAACACCGGAGTGTTACAAGGTTAATGTAGCATCTCTTGAACTTTAATTGAACCCAATCTTAAAGAAGATGCTCAGTTCTTCATAGAGGAAGAAGAAGATCATTTTGTTCTTCCCAAGCCTCTAGATCCATTTGTGGAAATTCCCAAACCTCTCATTGAGTTAAAACCCCTACCTTCTAGTCTTCATTATCCTTTTCTCAATAATGATCCGAAAACTCCTGTGATCATAAGTGATAAACTTTCTCAAGAAACTTTTTGCCTGATAACTGTCTTAGAGAAGCATAGATCAGCCTTTGGCTACTCACTCTAAGATCTGAAGGACATTAACCCTGCTCTTTGCACTCATCGCATCCCTACAGATCCTGATTTCATATCATCTAGGGAGCCCCAACATAGGCTTAATAATGCAATGAGAGAGGTAGTAAAGAAAGAGGTTTTGAAAATGTTGCACGCCGAGATTATTTATCCTGTGCTACATAGTGAGTGGGTGAGTCCTATTCAAGTTGTGCCTAAAAATAGAGACATGACTGTTGTAAAAAATGACAAGAATAAATTAACTCCACAAAGAACCGTCACATGATGGAGGATGTGTATTGATTATAGAAAACTTAACAAAGCAACAAAGAAAGATCATTTTCCACTACCTTTCATTGATGAAATGTTAGAGCGCTTAGCAAATCACTCTTTCTTCTGTTTTCTTGATGGGTATTCTGAATATCACCATATTCCGATCCATCCTGATGATTAGAGCAAAACCATTTCTACATGTTCTTATGGAACTTATGCTTATCGTAGAATGTCTTTTGGATTATGTAACACACCAGTTTTTCTTTTTAAAGATGCATGATGTCTATATTTTCTGATATGATTGAAGAAATCATGAAAGTTTTCATGGATGACTTTTCTGTTTATGGAAAAACTTTTGATGATTGTCTTGAAAATTTAAACAAGGTTTTGCAAAGATGTGAAGAAAAACACTTAGTCCTTAATTAGGAAAAATGTTATTTCATGGTTAGGGAAGGCATAGTGCTAAGACACTTGGTGTCTGAATGTGGAATTGAGGTAGATAGAGCTAAAATTGAAGTGATTGAACGATTACCTCCACCCATAAATTTAAAAGAGATAAGAAGTTTTCTTGGCCATGCTGGTTTTTATCATCGGTTTATAAAAGATTTCTCACATATTGCTAGACCACTTACTAATCTTTTGGCTAAGGATGTTCCCTTTGAATTTGATGAAGCATGCTTAAAAGCTTTTTAAACTTTGAAGAAAGCACTCACTTCTGCACCGATCATTCAACCCACTGATTGGTCATTACCTTTTGAAATCATGTGTGATGCAAGTGATTTTGCTATAGGAGCAGTGCTAGGACAATGTAAGGATAAAAAGCATCATGCAATTGTTTATGCTAGCAAAACTTTGATAGGACCACAACTTATTTATGCAACAACAGAAAAAGAACTCCTGATTGTTGTTTTCGCTATTGATAAATTTAGATCTTACTTAGTAGGAGGTAAGGTGATTGTTTACACTAATCATGCTACACTTAAATACCTGCAGTTGATGCTCTTTAATGTCAATTATAGACCATCAACTATTGCCTAATTTGATAAAAATTGATCCGTAAACCATAGTTGTAGGGTTTGATTCTAACAAGTTCCACGAGTGTTGGTGTTCTCACTTGTTTTGCAGGATATTCAATATTTCACCATATAAAAATATCTCAGGTGATGAATTAGGGTGCACCATTGTGAAGAGCTCATCGAGACGATCGAAACAGACATCTCACTTGTTGTATTTGGAGTTTCGGAGAGAAAGATATCACATCTTTTGGTGGAATATGACTTGGGAAGTCTCTAAAACATCCTAGAACTATCTTCACCATAAGTTTTAGGGATTAAACTAACAAAATTCTATAGCTCTATGAATTATTATTTTCCAGGAATTAAAACAAGATCTGGAGAGAGGAGAAACCTACCACGACACGATTAATTGCGCAAACGGACGAGACCACGGCACTAGAAGGACGTAGAAAGTTCCAGAAGACACCAGAGCGAAGAGGACACCTGGGGGCTACCGGTGGGGCTGACCGGCCCCACCCTTAGGTCAGCCGGCTTGTCAGGGAGCCCAATCCCGTTCTCCTTCACGCAACGCATTACAACAGGACTCTACTCCACGAATCCACCGTCGATCCAAGTCGGTTTGATCTAAGGGCTACGATTCATCCTACCAGACTATACAACTAGACCCAGACCCCCTTGGGACATCAATTCAATCTCTCTTGAAGGCAAAGTTCTAGTCAGAAACCCTAATCTCTTTAGAGCTCCACCAATTCTAGGGCATAAACTAGATAGAACTAGAATTAGAGGAGACAAGCATCGCTTGGATTCCGGATCATGTCACGAGGAGGCTCGGTAATAGCCTTGTACTTCTCTCTTGTATCAACATTATTGCTTATTTATTTCATCATGTTCTTGTTCTAGTTCATCGTGTTCATCTTCTAGTTCATCTAGTTCTTAATCTAGTTCTTAATCTAGTTCTTATTGTTCTTGTCAATATTGTTGTCGGCGTTCGGTCCCGCGGGGGTCCTAGGCCGACGAGTGAATCGAGTGCTGCGTGTCCCTAATCTGGATGGTGATGCAAGGAGGATACACGGGGGTTTGTCCTGGTTCGGGCAAAAGAAGGCCCTACGTCCAGCGGGGGGGAGTATTGTATTTCCTTGCACCTAAGTGCTTGCGTAGAGGTTACAAGCTGCGAGAGAGGGAACTGAGCCCAGGTCTCAAAGGAAAAGTGAGAGTACAAGGAGATTGCTTGAGATGTTGATCTGCGGGTTGTGTGCCTTTGCTTGTTCGTGCTTGGCTTCTGGCTTGTGTCTTGCTTCGTGTTCCCTTGTAGAGCCCTGGCCTGCCCTTTTATAGGGTAAGAGGAGGCTGTATTCTTTATAGGGTAAGAGGAGCCCTGGCGGCTGTATTCTTTATTGATGAGATTGGAAACAATTTACAGAGCCTCGAGGCTTTTTAAGGAAAAAAGCGACGTAGCTGTTCAATGTTCCAAGCGTTGGTGAATATTTCACCTTTCTCATTCGATAGCTTGTAGGTGCCGGGCTTCAACACTTCTGCGATGATGTGTGGCCCTTCCCATGGCGGCGTGAGCTTGTGTCGTCCCTTGGTGTTTTGGCTTCGCCGTAGCACCAGGTCGCAACATTGAGGTCCCACCTACGGACGTGTCTGTCGTGGTAGCGTCGGAGACTCTACTGATACCTGGCAGAATGCAACAAAGCCACATCGCGGGCTTCCTCGAGCTGGTCGAGGGCGTCCTCTCTTGTGGCGTCGTTATTTTTCTCGTTGTAGGCCTTCAACCTCGGGGATCCGTATTCCACATCAGTTGGGAGCATAGCCTCGGATCCGTAGACTAAGAAGAATGGAGTGAACCCTGTGGCTCGACTCGGCGTTGTTCTTAGGCTCCACAGGACCGAGGGAAGCTCGGCAGCCCATTTCTTGCCGTGTTTGTTTAGCTTGTAAAAATTATGGGTTTCAGGCCTTGTAGGACCATGTCGTTGGCATGTTCTACTTGGCCATTTGTTTTTGGATGAGCCACGGCCGACCAGAGCACACGGATGTGGTGGTTGTCGTAGAAATCCAGAAACTTTTTACCAGTGAATTGGGTGCCATTGTCCATGATGATGCAGTTGGGAACTCCAAAGCGGTGGACAATGTCGGTAAAAAAGAGCACAGCTTGCTCAGACCTGATGTTGGTGATAGGACGGGCCTCGATCCACATGGAAAATTTGTCGATGGTGACGAGCAAGTGGGTGAAGACGCTAGTTGTCCTTTTCAAGGGTCCGACCAGGTCGAGCCCCCAGACAGCGAACGACCATGTGATGGGAATAGTTTGTAGGGCATGAGCCGGGAGATGGGTTTGTCTTGCATAGTATTGGCAGCCTTTGTAGGAGCGTACTAGCTTGACAGCGTTGGAGACTGCGGTCGGCCAATAGAAACCTTGTCGAAAATTGTTTCCGACGAGGGTTCGAGGCACTGCGTGATGACCACAAGCCCCCGAGTGTAGACCTTTGAGCAGGTTTCTGCCTTCCTCATCTGTGATACAGCGTTGGAGCACGCCAGTAGGGCTGTGGCGGTACAGCTCCCTACTATCGCCAAATATCACAAAGGATTTGGCTCAGCGAGCGATCCGTCGAGCCTCGATCTTATTCGAGGGGAGATCCCCTCGAGTGAGATGGTCAAGGTACGGAATACGCCAGTCAGGCTCAGGGTTGGCTGGTGGGGTCGAGCCTTCCACCTGCATGGCCTCAGCCCCGGTCGAGGGGGCTTCCACCTCAGGTGGGGGGTCGAGTGACGGCCCATCGACCCCTCCATCTGCCCTGATGTTAACGGACAGTTGGTAGATATCTCTTGCGAAAATGTCCGGTGGAACTGTAGTTCGACTGGAAGCGATTTTTGTGAGTTAATCGGTAGCCTCATTATACCTGCGTGCGATGTGGTTGAGCTCGAGGCCGTGAAACCTGTCCTCGAGGCGCCGTACCTCTTCACAGTAGGCTTCCATCTTGGGATCATGGCATCTCGAGCTTTTCATGACCTGGTTGATCACGAGCTGAGAGTCACCTCGAACATCGAGGTGTCGGACCCCTAGTTCGATGGCGATTCGCAAGCCCGTGACTAGCGCCTCGTATTCAGTGACGTTGTTGGAGGCAGGAAAATGAAGCTGGATGATATAGCGCATGTGGACTCCGAGGGGTGAGATCAAGAGCAAACCCGCACCTGCTCCCGTTTTCATCAATGACCTGTCGAAGTACATGGTCCATAGCTCAGCCTGGAGCTGAACCGGAGGAAGTTGAGTGTCGGTCCACTCTGCCAGGAAATCTGCTAGTACTTGGGATTTGATGGCTTTGCATGGCGCATAAGTGAGGGTCTCACCCATGAGCTCGACCGCCCACTTAGCTATCCTACCCGAGGCTTCCCGGTTCTGGGCTATCTCTCCCAGAGGGAAAGAGGAGACCACAGTCACCGGGTGGCCCTCGAAGTAGTGACGGAGTTTGCGCCGCGTTAAGATGATGGCATACAACAGCTTTTGGATCTGCGGGTAGCGAACCTTGGTTTCCGAGAGCACCTCGCTAACGAAGTAGACCGGTCTCTAAATGAGCAAGGTATGTCCTTCCTCTGCCCTCTCGACAACCAAGACCGCACTGACTACTTGTGTCATTGCGGTGACATAAAGTAGGAGGGGTTCCCCTGGGGTCGGAGGGACGAGGATCGGTGAGTTGGAGATTGTAGCTTTGAGCTTTGCAAGAGCTTCCTTGGCCTCGAGGGTCCACGAGAAGTGTTCTGATTTCTTCAGGAGACGATACAGTGGGAGCACTTTTTCGCCGAGGTGCGAAATGAAGTGACTGAGGGCTACTAGGCAGCCCGTGACCCTCTGTACGCCCTTCAGATCTCGGATAGAGCCCATCTTGGTTATTGCGGCGATCTTTTCTGGGTTGGCCTCGATGCCACGCTCGGAAACGATGAACCCTAGAAGCATGCCCCGAGGAACACCAAAAACGTATTTCTCGGGGTTGAGCTTAATGTTCTTTGCCCGGAGGCACTTGAACACAACGTCGAGATCGTTTATCAAATTATCAGCCTTTTTGGTTTTGACAACGATGTCATTGACGTAAGCCTCGACGGTTGGTCCGATGTGTTCCCCAAAAATGTGTTGCATGCATCGCTGGTACGTAGCCCCCGCGTTTCGGAGACCGAAGGGCATAGTAACATAGCAATACATGTCGAATGGGGTGATGAACGAAGTCGTGAGCTGGTCGGACTCCTTCATTTTGATCTGGTGGTAGCTGGAATATGCATCTAAGAATGACAGAGTTTCACATCCCGCAGTGGAATCAATGATTTCATCAATGTGTGGCAAAGGAAAAGGAACTTTTGGACATGCTTTATTTAAACTATTATAGTCTACACACAT
Source organism: Saccharum spontaneum (assembly GCA_022457205.1). Classification (NCBI taxonomy): domain Eukaryota; kingdom Viridiplantae; phylum Streptophyta; class Magnoliopsida; order Poales; family Poaceae; genus Saccharum; species Saccharum spontaneum. The sequence goes on along the minus strand of CM039607.1, from coordinate 21,848,926 downwards.
CCTCCACTTCCCACTCTTTTTCTTAACTAACACGGGATTAGCTAGCCACTCAGGATGATGAACCTCCTTGATGAATCCGGCTGCCAACAGTTTGTGTATCTCCTCACCGATGACCTTGAGCTTCTCCTCATCGAAGCGGTGCAAGTGTTGCTTCACCGGTTTGGAGCCGGCTCAGATCTCCAAGGCGTGCTCGGCGACTTCCCTGGGTATGCCCGGCATAGCCGAGGGACTCCACGCAAAGATGTCGATGTTTGCGCGGAGAAAGTCGATGAGCATTGTTTCCTATTTGGGATCGAGGGTGGCGCTGATGCTCAACGCCTTTCCCTTTGGGTTGGCGGGGTCCAGGGGCGCAAGCTTGACGTCTTCTGTGGGCTCGAAGCTACCGGCGTGGCACTTGGGGTCGGGGATCTCATTGGCCAGACCGTCGAGGTCCACCGCCAAGGTTGCCGACTCCAAGACGGCTTCTCTGTGCTCGACGCACTTGACGTCACACTCGTAGGCGTGCTCGTATGAGGGCCCGACAGTTAAGACACCGTTGGGGCCTAGCATCTTGAGCTTGAGGTAGGTGTAGTTTGGGACCACCATGAACCGGGCGTAGCACGGGTGCCCAAGGATGGCGTGATATGTTCTACGGAATCCGACCACTTCGAAAGTGAGGGTCTCTTTTCTGAAGTTGGTGGGAGTGCCAAAACAGACTGGCAGGTCGACCCGGTCAACGGGCTCTGCTCGCTTTCCTGGCACGACTCCATGGAAGCCCCCGACGCTGGGTTGGAGGCGCGTCCTCGCGATCCCTAGGAGGTCGAGGGTCTGGGCATAGATGATATTCAGGCTGCTGCCACCATCCATGAGCACCTTGGTGAGGCATGTGTTGGCGATAATAGGATCGACAACAAGCGGGTAGACCTCAGGATTGGGGACATAGTTAGGGTGATCATCACAGTCGAAAGTGATGGTTACCTCGGACCAGTCAAGGAAGAGGGGGGTTGCGGCTGCATAGAGAAGACCTCTCAACGTTCTCGCTTGCGCTGGCGCATCGAGAGGCGTGTCGAGGGTCCTCCGTATATCATGAAGCAGTCGTGGATCTCGGGGAACCCCTCGTCTTTGTCGTCTCCCTTGGGATCTTCCTTCTTGTCATCTTTCTTGACGCCTATGCCTTCAAAATATCTTCGGAGCATATGGTAGTCCTTGAGGTTGTGGTTCGTGGGCCCCTTGTGGTAGGGACACGGCTCTTTGAGCATTTTATCGAAGATGCCTCCGCCGGGGGGCCCTTGAGGATTCTTGCGATCAGCAGCAGTAGCAAGGTCATCTACCGGGGCCTCGAGCTTGCCCTGTTGGTTCTTCTTCTTCTTCCTGTTGTTCCTCTTTGAGCCCCGGCTGGAGCTCGTGGGATCATCCACCTTGTGCTTCCCTTTGTCTTGATCACCACCAAAGATGGCACCAACCGCCTCCTCGCCGGCGGCGAAGTTGGTGATGATGTCCATCAAACCGTTGGCAGTGATGGGGGTGTTGCGGCCCAGCTCTCGAACCAACTCTTTTGCAGGTGGTGCCAGAGAGGAAGGCCATGATAACGTCAGAGTCGGTGATGTTGGGGAGCTCGGTGCGTTGCTTGGAGAAACGCCGGATGTAATCCCGGAGGGATTCACCCGGCTTCTGCTTGCAGCTTCGGAGATCCCACGAGTTGCCAGGGCGCATGTAGGTTCCCTTGAAGTTTCCCTCGAACACCCTCACGAGGTCATCCTAGCCGTGGATTTGTTGAGGTGGGAGATCCTCGAGCCAGGCTCGAGCGGTGTCCGATAGGAACAGGGGGAGTTGCCGGATGATGACTCGGTCTTCGGTGGCCCCTCCCAACTGACATGCCAAGCGGAAGTCAGCGAGCCAAAGTTCGGGTTTGGTCTCGCCGTTGTATTTGGTAAGAGTCGTGGGAGGGCGAAACCGAGCCGGGAGTATCGTTTCACGAATGGCCTTGCTAAAGACTCGAGGACCTGGTGGCTCGGGTGAAGGGCTTCGATCTTCTGAGCTGTCGTAGCGCCCACCTCTGTGCAGTGGTAGCCTCGAGCCGCACTGTCACCGTGTTTGCGCCTCCGGCGCTCGACGATGTTGCCACGGGTATCTCGAAGTTCATGGTCGTCGATGACGCGCTCAGGGACAGGGGCCGCCCTGTTCCGTTGGGCGTGCTCAGGATGAACCGAGGCCTCTCTCTCTCCTGTCAGGACGGCTCGGCAGGCTGCTCCGAGGCAGGCCCGCGTCGCCTCAAGGCGGAACTCTTGGCCTGCTACATGGCAGCGGCCTCGAGGAGTTCTCGGATTTCATCTTGGGCTCGATGGGCGTCGGGGTTCGATGGCTCGGGCATGTTATGAAGGAGCATGGCGGCAGCGACCACGTTCTGGCTGGCTCAACCAAAAACCGGGGGGTCGACTGCTCGATCCTCGATGATGCGACGATTGACGTCGCGAGCTCTTTCTCAAGCTCCTCCGCCATGTGCGCGTGCCGCGCACTCTTGTTCGAGGGTTCGCTGTAGTAGACGTAGGTTTTCTCGTTCCTCGTCGAGCCTATCCCGCAACTCACGGATTTGCTCGAGCTGCATTCCTTGATCCGCAAGGAATTGAGCCTCATCCCGCTCGGCAGGGAGCTCGACTTGAGGCGGTGTGTTCCTTCCTTCAACTGGTGACTCGTCCTCCAAATCCAACACGCTAACTCCATCGATGTGGAAGCACTCGCGGGTTGGGTCGTAGGTGTCGTCGGCAGAGTCAGAGTCAGGAGCACCGAAGTAGTAGTATGATGAGTGCATGTGAGGTCGTCTATCTCTGGGGTCATAACGTCGAGAAGCAGTTACACAGGGCTCCGTTTCTGGGGTCTCTGTAGAGTCCAGGTACTCAGAAGCCGGCGTGGATGCAACAAGGTCGAGAGTAGAGCGTAGATGGTGTCCGGGGAGTTCCTCGTAAGCACTCATGCTGGTGCTTACAGAAGAAGCGTGCACCCGGGCAACCGAGTCTAGCCCAAATGGGAATGCCGATGAAGGTGTCGTTCCTTGTGCCGGCATAGTCGAACTGGGTGGTGGTGGCGTTGCACTAGGTGGTAGAGCGGTGGAACTCCCTGTCGGCATCTTACCCTCAGCCAAGCTCAACCTACACAGATCCTCAGTGAGGAAATCCATGTTGGCGTCCGGCTGAGAGGCACCTGATCGGGGAATCCCATCGTCCTCTGCAAGGCAATGACGGTGGTTGCGCTGGGCTTGCCGTTGCCTGGCGGCTCGTGCCTGACGACGACGATACCAACGCAGCGCTCCCCCGGGCTAGGAGAGCTCGTGGTCCTTGTCGGTTGGGTGCCTAGGCGGGAGGACCATGTCGTAGCCGTGGCCAAGTGACATGAACTCCAAACTCCCAAACCAGATCACCGTGGCCAACGGGAGCGGACGTTCGGGGTCAGCCATCTAGAAAAAATGGCGGGAAAACGATGTTGGCACATACCTTCCCCTACCTGGTGTGCCAACTGTCGGCGTTCAATCCCGCGGGTGTCCTAAGCCGATGAGTGAATCGAGTGCTGCGTGTCCCTAATCTGGATGATGATGCAAGGAGGAGACACGGGGGTTTATTCTAGTTTGGGCAAAAGAAGGCCCTACGTCCAGCGGGGGGAGTATTGTATTTCCTTACACCTAAGTCCTTGCGTAGGGGTTACAAGTTGCGAGAAAGGGAACTGAGCCCAGGTCTCAAAGGAAAAGTGAGAGTACAAGGAGATTGCTTGAGATGTTGATCTACGGGTTGTGTGCCTTTGCTTGTTCGTGCTTGGCTTCTAGCTTGTGTCTTGCTTCGTGTTCCCTTGTAGAGTCCTGGCCTGCCCTTTTATAGGGTAAGAGGAGGCCGGGACGCCGAAAGTGCCTTGAGGTGAAGTTTTGTCGATCCCTGTAGAGGTGGCTGTAGCGACGTGCCCCAGGAATGGCCGGCCATCCCTAGACACCATGGTGACGTCGGGGACGAGACGGTGAAAAGACCCCGAGTCCTGTGCCACGTCAGCCTTTCCTCCCTGCTGACCGATGGTGGGTCGAGGCTGGGTCGAGGCCAGGTCGAGGATGGGCGGATAAGGCCGAATCCCCGAGATCGTGGGGTACGGACCTTGTCGTATCCTTCCTCGAGGGTGATCGATGGCAAACAGTGCGCGGCATGGCGTGTATAGTGACAGGTTTTCACCCCCCCATCCCGGGATGGGCAGTAAAAAGTGAGATCTGACACCAACACTGCTTCCACATCGGTCACAGCTGTAGCCATGGCGGTAGAAGTAGTAGGTAGTCGCATTAAATGCACTGACTTTTGTCTCAGAGTAGGTGAATAGGGTGGGTCGAGTGATCCGACCTGGGGTCGTGCGAGTCAGAGATTTGCCAATAGTCGAACGAGCCTCGTGCGAGTCGGAACGCGGTCGAGGCATCCCGTCGAGGGTGCCTCGTGCGAGTCGGAACATGGTCGAGGCGTCCCGTCGAGGGTGCCTCGTATGAGTCGGAACACGGTCGAGGCGTCTTGTCGAGGGTGCCTCGTACGAGTTAGAACGTGGTCGAGGCGTCTCGTCCGCTATTTTGGCTTGTCTCGTTTGCAGGTAGCGTTTTGTCTTCCTTAATCGTTGATTGTGGGTACCCCTAATTGTAGGTACCGACAATTGTCTTTGATCTAGATATGACTTCGATCTTAATTGTTTATGTGTTCTTAATTATAATGTTTATGCGCTACTTTGATTATATGTTTAGCATAGCTAGATTATCTTTGTATTCAAGCACATGTTCGTATAGCGCTCATCCTAACGATCGAGGGGTGAGTGGTCGACAGTGTGTAAGCATGGTGTTTATACTCTATTTACCTACAGATGCACCCTATATTCCAGGCCAGCAAGTGGTAGATCGCGGGAGTGACAGTCCTATTGAGTCCTTTGTAGTCCACTAACGAATATAGGCCTAGTAGAACCCGGTTTCGAGGCTAGATCTTGCTCTATTCCAGATCCGCCTTAGAAATGTCCCTTATATGTAGATATGGAGTAGTCTAACAGTGATTGCTAGACATAATTGCACTAATCACTTAATTCTATGACCTATAATTAGAATGACCTAGGAATTGTTTCTCTATTTTCTCTTTCTAATCAATGCTAGTGATATAGATTTGGAATGCTCTAAAGACTATCATAGACTGAACTCTTATCAATTATCCTATTACCTTTATCTTGAGAATTGATCCCTATTATGAGTAAGATAATGATCTAGTTACTCTCTTATCATATTTGTGTGTAAAAGTTATAGCTCTCATTATTTTCTCCCCTATCCTTCCTAGTGGTAAAATATAAATAACGACACCTGGAACATTCCTAGGTGAAATGCTACAACGGGTGTATTTTATCTGTGCGCTTGCGGATAACCTATAGTATATTTTTTAGAGTAAGTGTCATGATCATAAGTACAACCACGCTCCTGGCGTCGTGTTAGGGATGACAACCTAGCTTAAGCGACACTAAGGAGTGCCAACACCTGCTCACTAAGAAAGATGTTAAACCCCATTTGATAAGATGAATTTTGTTACTCCAAGAATTTGATTTAAAAATAAAAGATAAAAAGGGAGTAGAAAATTCTATTGCTGATCACTTGTCAAGAATGCAATTTGAAAATCCACAGGAACCGCCCATCAATGATTCACTCAGGGATGATATGCTTTTTCCAAAAAAAAAAAAAAAAAAAATAAAAAAAAAAATAAAAATAAAAAACAAA
>CM039607.1:21800162-21843089 GCA_022457205.1 Saccharum spontaneum | reverse complement strand
CCAATCTTAAAGAAGATGCTCAGTTCTTCATAGAGGAAGAAGAAGATCATTTTGTTCTTCCCAAGCCTCTAGATCCATTTGTGGAAATTCCCAAACCTCTCATTGAGTTAAAACCCCTACCTTCTAGTCTTCATTATCCTTTTCTCAATAATGATCCGAAAACTCCTGTGATCATAAGTGATAAACTTTCTCAAGAAACTTTTTGCCTGATAACTGTCTTAGAGAAGCATAGATCAGCCTTTGGCTACTCACTCTAAGATCTGAAGGACATTAACCCTGCTCTTTGCACTCATCGCATCCCTACAGATCCTGATTTCATATCATCTAGGGAGCCCCAACATAGGCTTAATAATGCAATGAGAGAGGTAGTAAAGAAAGAGGTTTTGAAAATGTTGCACGCCGAGATTATTTATCCTGTGCTACATAGTGAGTGGGTGAGTCCTATTCAAGTTGTGCCTAAAAATAGAGACATGACTGTTGTAAAAAATGACAAGAATAAATTAACTCCACAAAGAACCGTCACATGATGGAGGATGTGTATTGATTATAGAAAACTTAACAAAGCAACAAAGAAAGATCATTTTCCACTACCTTTCATTGATGAAATGTTAGAGCGCTTAGCAAATCACTCTTTCTTCTGTTTTCTTGATGGGTATTCTGAATATCACCATATTCCGATCCATCCTGATGATTAGAGCAAAACCATTTCTACATGTTCTTATGGAACTTATGCTTATCGTAGAATGTCTTTTGGATTATGTAACACACCAGTTTTTCTTTTAAAAGATGCATGATGTCTATATTTTCTGATATGATTGAAGAAATCATGAAAGTTTTCATGGATGACTTTTCTGTTTATGGAAAAACTTTTGATGATTGTCTTGAAAATTTAAACAAGGTTTTGCAAAGATGTGAAGAAAAACACTTAGTCCTTAATTAGGAAAAATGTTATTTCATGGTTAGGGAAGGCATAGTGCTAAGACACTTGGTGTCTGAATGTGGAATTGAGGTAGATAGAGCTAAAATTGAAGTGATTGAACGATTACCTCCACCCATAAATTTAAAAGAGATAAGAAGTTTCTTGGCCATGCTGGTTTTTATCATCGGTTTATAAAAGATTTCTCACATATTGCTAGACCACTTACTAATCTTTTGGCTAAGGATGTTCCCTTTGAATTTGATGAAGCATGCTTAAAAGCTTTTTAAACTTTGAAGAAAGCACTCACTTCTGCACCGATCATTCAACCCACTGATTGGTCATTACCTTTTGAAATCATGTGTGATGCAAGTGATTTTGCTATAGGAGCAGTGCTAGGACAATGTAAGGATAAAAAGCATCATGCAATTGTTTATGCTAGCAAACTTTGATAGGACCACAACTTATTTATGCAACAACAGAAAAAGAACTCCTGATTGTTGTTTTCGCTATTGATAAATTTAGATCTTACTTAGTAGGAGGTAAGGTGATTGTTTACACTAATCATGCTACACTTAAATACCTGCAGTTGATGCTCTTTAATGTCAATTATAGACCATCAACTATTGCCTAATTTGATAAAAATTGATCCGTAAACCATAGTTGTAGGGTTTGATTCTAACAAGTTCCACGAGTGTTGGTGTTCTCACTTGTTTTGCAGGATATTCAATATTTCACCATATAAAAATATCTCAGGTGATGAATTAGGGTGCACCATTGTGAAGAGCTCATCGAGACGATCGAAACAGACATCTCACTTGTTGTATTTGGAGTTTCGGAGAGAAAGATATCACATCTTTTGGTGGAATATGACTTGGGAAGTCTCTAAAACATCCTAGAACTATCTTCACCATAAGTTTTAGGGATTAAACTAACAAAATTCTATAGCTCTATGAATTATTATTTTCCAGGAATTAAAACAAGATCTGGAGAGAGGAGAAACCTACCACGACACGATTAATTGCGCAAACGGACGAGACCACGGCACTAGAAGGACGTAGAAAGTTCCAGAAGACACCAGAGCGAAGAGGACACCTGGGGGCTACCGGTGGGGCTGACCGGCCCCACCCTTAGGTCAGCCGGCTTGTCAGGGAGCCCAATCCCGTTCTCCTTCACGCAACGCATTACAACAGGACTCTACTCCACGAATCCACCGTCGATCCAAGTCGGTTTGATCTAAGGGCTACGATTCATCCTACCAGACTATACAACTAGACCCAGACCCCCTTGGGACATCAATTCAATCTCTCTTGAAGGCAAAGTTCTAGTCAGAAACCCTAATCTCTTTAGAGCTCCACCAATTCTAGGGCATAAACTAGATAGAACTAGAATTAGAGGAGACAAGCATCGCTTGGATTCCGGATCATGTCACGAGGAGGCTCGGTAATAGCCTTGTACTTCTCTCTTGTATCAACATTATTGCTTATTTATTTCATCATGTTCTTGTTCTAGTTCATCGTGTTCATCTTCTAGTTCATCTAGTTCTTAATCTAGTTCTTAATCTAGTTCTTATTGTTCTTGTCAATATTGTTGTCGGCGTTCGGTCCCGCGGGGGTCCTAGGCCGACGAGTGAATCGAGTGCTGCGTGTCCCTAATCTGGATGGTGATGCAAGGAGGATACACGGGGGTTTGTCCTGGTTCGGGCAAAAGAAGGCCCTACGTCCAGCGGGGGGGAGTATTGTATTTCCTTGCACCTAAGTGCTTGCGTAGAGGTTACAAGCTGCGAGAGAGGGAACTGAGCCCAGGTCTCAAAGGAAAAGTGAGAGTACAAGGAGATTGCTTGAGATGTTGATCTGCGGGTTGTGTGCCTTTGCTTGTTCGTGCTTGGCTTCTGGCTTGTGTCTTGCTTCGTGTTCCCTTGTAGAGCCCTGGCCTGCCCTTTTATAGGGTAAGAGGAGGCTGTATTCTTTATAGGGTAAGAGGAGCCCTGGCGGCTGTATTCTTTATTGATGAGATTGGAAACAATTTACAGAGCCTCGAGGCTTTTTAAGGAAAAAAGCGACGTAGCTGTTCAATGTTCCAAGCGTTGGTGAATATTTCACCTTTCTCATTCGATAGCTTGTAGGTGCCGGGCTTCAACACTTCTGCGATGATGTGTGGCCCTTCCCATGGCGGCGTGAGCTTGTGTCGTCCCTTGGTGTTTTGGCTTCGCCGTAGCACCAGGTCGCAACATTGAGGTCCCACCTACGGACGTGTCTGTCGTGGTAGCGTCGGAGACTCTACTGATACCTGGCAGAATGCAACAAAGCCACATCGCGGGCTTCCTCGAGCTGGTCGAGGGCGTCCTCTCTTGTGGCGTCGTTATTTTTCTCGTTGTAGGCCTTCAACCTCGGGGATCCGTATTCCACATCAGTTGGGAGCATAGCCTCGGATCCGTAGACTAAGAAGAATGGAGTGAACCCTGTGGCTCGACTCGGCGTTGTTCTTAGGCTCCACAGGACCGAGGGAAGCTCGGCAGCCCATTTCTTGCCGTGTTTGTTTAGCTTGTAAAAATTATGGGTTTCAGGCCTTGTAGGACCATGTCGTTGGCATGTTCTACTTGGCCATTTGTTTTTGGATGAGCCACGGCCGACCAGAGCACACGGATGTGGTGGTTGTCGTAGAAATCCAGAAACTTTTTACCAGTGAATTGGGTGCCATTGTCCATGATGATGCAGTTGGGAACTCCAAAGCGGTGGACAATGTCGGTAAAAAAGAGCACAGCTTGCTCAGACCTGATGTTGGTGATAGGACGGGCCTCGATCCACATGGAAAATTTGTCGATGGTGACGAGCAAGTGGGTGAAGACGCTAGTTGTCCTTTTCAAGGGTCCGACCAGGTCGAGCCCCCAGACAGCGAACGACCATGTGATGGGAATAGTTTGTAGGGCATGAGCCGGGAGATGGGTTTGTCTTGCATAGTATTGGCAGCCTTTGTAGGAGCGTACTAGCTTGACAGCGTTGGAGACTGCGGTCGGCCAATAGAAACCTTGTCGAAAATTGTTTCCGACGAGGGTTCGAGGCACTGCGTGATGACCACAAGCCCCCGAGTGTAGACCTTTGAGCAGGTTTCTGCCTTCCTCATCTGTGATACAGCGTTGGAGCACGCCAGTAGGGCTGTGGCGGTACAGCTCCCTACTATCGCCAAATATCACAAAGGATTTGGCTCAGCGAGCGATCCGTCGAGCCTCGATCTTATTCGAGGGGAGATCCCCTCGAGTGAGATGGTCAAGGTACGGAATACGCCAGTCAGGCTCAGGGTTGGCTGGTGGGGTCGAGCCTTCCACCTGCATGGCCTCAGCCCCGGTCGAGGGGGCTTCCACCTCAGGTGGGGGGTCGAGTGACGGCCCATCGACCCCTCCATCTGCCCTGATGTTAACGGACAGTTGGTAGATATCTCTTGCGAAAATGTCCGGTGGAACTGTAGTTCGACTGGAAGCGATTTTTGTGAGTTAATCGGTAGCCTCATTATACCTGCGTGCGATGTGGTTGAGCTCGAGGCCGTGAAACCTGTCCTCGAGGCGCCGTACCTCTTCACAGTAGGCTTCCATCTTGGGATCATGGCATCTCGAGCTTTTCATGACCTGGTTGATCACGAGCTGAGAGTCACCTCGAACATCGAGGTGTCGGACCCCTAGTTCGATGGCGATTCGCAAGCCCGTGACTAGCGCCTCGTATTCAGTGACGTTGTTGGAGGCAGGAAAATGAAGCTGGATGATATAGCGCATGTGGACTCCGAGGGGTGAGATCAAGAGCAAACCCGCACCTGCTCCCGTTTTCATCAATGACCTGTCGAAGTACATGGTCCATAGCTCAGCCTGGAGCTGAACCGGAGGAAGTTGAGTGTCGGTCCACTCTGCCAGGAAATCTGCTAGTACTTGGGATTTGATGGCTTTGCATGGCGCATAAGTGAGGGTCTCACCCATGAGCTCGACCGCCCACTTAGCTATCCTACCCGAGGCTTCCCGGTTCTGGGCTATCTCTCCCAGAGGGAAAGAGGAGACCACAGTCACCGGGTGGCCCTCGAAGTAGTGACGGAGTTTGCGCCGCGTTAAGATGATGGCATACAACAGCTTTTGGATCTGCGGGTAGCGAACCTTGGTTTCCGAGAGCACCTCGCTAACGAAGTAGACCGGTCTCTAAATGAGCAAGGTATGTCCTTCCTCTGCCCTCTCGACAACCAAGACCGCACTGACTACTTGTGTCATTGCGGTGACATAAAGTAGGAGGGGTTCCCCTGGGGTCGGAGGGACGAGGATCGGTGAGTTGGAGATTGTAGCTTTGAGCTTTGCAAGAGCTTCCTTGGCCTCGAGGGTCCACGAGAAGTGTTCTGATTTCTTCAGGAGACGATACAGTGGGAGCACTTTTTCGCCGAGGTGCGAAATGAAGTGACTGAGGGCTACTAGGCAGCCCGTGACCCTCTGTACGCCCTTCAGATCTCGGATAGAGCCCATCTTGGTTATTGCGGCGATCTTTTCTGGGTTGGCCTCGATGCCACGCTCGGAAACGATGAACCCTAGAAGCATGCCCCGAGGAACACCAAAAACGTATTTCTCGGGGTTGAGCTTAATGTTCTTTGCCCGGAGGCACTTGAACACAACGTCGAGATCGTTTATCAAATTATCAGCCTTTTTGGTTTTGACAACGATGTCATTGACGTAAGCCTCGACGGTTGGTCCGATGTGTTCCCCAAAAATGTGTTGCATGCATCGCTGGTACGTAGCCCCCGCGTTTCGGAGACCGAAGGGCATAGTAACATAGCAATACATGTCGAATGGGGTGATGAACGAAGTCGTGAGCTGGTCGGACTCCTTCATTTTGATCTGGTGGTAGCTGGAATATGCATCTAAGAATGACAGAGTTTCACATCCCGCAGTGGAATCAATGATTTCATCAATGTGTGGCAAAGGAAAAGGAACTTTTGGACATGCTTTATTTAAACTATTATAGTCTACACACATCCTCCACTTCCCACTCTTTTTCTTAACTAACACGGGATTAGCTAGCCACTCAGGATGATGAACCTCCTTGATGAATCCGGCTGCCAACAGTTTGTGTATCTCCTCACCGATGACCTTGAGCTTCTCCTCATCGAAGCGGTGCAAGTGTTGCTTCACCGGTTTGGAGCCGGCTCAGATCTCCAAGGCGTGCTCGGCGACTTCCCTGGGTATGCCCGGCATAGCCGAGGGACTCCACGCAAAGATGTCGATGTTTGCGCGGAGAAAGTCGATGAGCATTGTTTCCTATTTGGGATCGAGGGTGGCGCTGATGCTCAACGCCTTTCCCTTTGGGTTGGCGGGGTCCAGGGGCGCAAGCTTGACGTCTTCTGTGGGCTCGAAGCTACCGGCGTGGCACTTGGGGTCGGGGATCTCATTGGCCAGACCGTCGAGGTCCACCGCCAAGGTTGCCGACTCCAAGACGGCTTCTCTGTGCTCGACGCACTTGACGTCACACTCGTAGGCGTGCTCGTATGAGGGCCCGACAGTTAAGACACCGTTGGGGCCTAGCATCTTGAGCTTGAGGTAGGTGTAGTTTGGGACCACCATGAACCGGGCGTAGCACGGGTGCCCAAGGATGGCGTGATATGTTCTACGGAATCCGACCACTTCGAAAGTGAGGGTCTCTTTTCTGAAGTTGGTGGGAGTGCCAAAACAGACTGGCAGGTCGACCCGGTCAACGGGCTCTGCTCGCTTTCCTGGCACGACTCCATGGAAGCCCCCGACGCTGGGTTGGAGGCGCGTCCTCGCGATCCCTAGGAGGTCGAGGGTCTGGGCATAGATGATATTCAGGCTGCTGCCACCATCCATGAGCACCTTGGTGAGGCATGTGTTGGCGATAATAGGATCGACAACAAGCGGGTAGACCTCAGGATTGGGGACATAGTTAGGGTGATCATCACAGTCGAAAGTGATGGTTACCTCGGACCAGTCAAGGAAGAGGGGGGTTGCGGCTGCATAGAGAAGACCTCTCAACGTTCTCGCTTGCGCTGGCGCATCGAGAGGCGTGTCGAGGGTCCTCCGTATATCATGAAGCAGTCGTGGATCTCGGGGAACCCCTCGTCTTTGTCGTCTCCCTTGGGATCTTCCTTCTTGTCATCTTTCTTGACGCCTATGCCTTCAAAATATCTTCGGAGCATATGGTAGTCCTTGAGGTTGTGGTTCGTGGGCCCCTTGTGGTAGGGACACGGCTCTTTGAGCATTTTATCGAAGATGCCTCCGCCGGGGGGCCCTTGAGGATTCTTGCGATCAGCAGCAGTAGCAAGGTCATCTACCGGGGCCTCGAGCTTGCCCTGTTGGTTCTTCTTCTTCTTCCTGTTGTTCCTCTTTGAGCCCCGGCTGGAGCTCGTGGGATCATCCACCTTGTGCTTCCCTTTGTCTTGATCACCACCAAAGATGGCACCAACCGCCTCCTCGCCGGCGGCGAAGTTGGTGATGATGTCCATCAAACCGTTGGCAGTGATGGGGGTGTTGCGGCCCAGCTCTCGAACCAACTCTTTTGCAGGTGGTGCCAGAGAGGAAGGCCATGATAACGTCAGAGTCGGTGATGTTGGGGAGCTCGGTGCGTTGCTTGGAGAAACGCCGGATGTAATCCCGGAGGGATTCACCCGGCTTCTGCTTGCAGCTTCGGAGATCCCACGAGTTGCCAGGGCGCATGTAGGTTCCCTTGAAGTTTCCCTCGAACACCCTCACGAGGTCATCCTAGCCGTGGATTTGTTGAGGTGGGAGATCCTCGAGCCAGGCTCGAGCGGTGTCCGATAGGAACAGGGGGAGTTGCCGGATGATGACTCGGTCTTCGGTGGCCCCTCCCAACTGACATGCCAAGCGGAAGTCAGCGAGCCAAAGTTCGGGTTTGGTCTCGCCGTTGTATTTGGTAAGAGTCGTGGGAGGGCGAAACCGAGCCGGGAGTATCGTTTCACGAATGGCCTTGCTAAAGACTCGAGGACCTGGTGGCTCGGGTGAAGGGCTTCGATCTTCTGAGCTGTCGTAGCGCCCACCTCTGTGCAGTGGTAGCCTCGAGCCGCACTGTCACCGTGTTTGCGCCTCCGGCGCTCGACGATGTTGCCACGGGTATCTCGAAGTTCATGGTCGTCGATGACGCGCTCAGGGACAGGGGCCGCCCTGTTCCGTTGGGCGTGCTCAGGATGAACCGAGGCCTCTCTCTCTCCTGTCAGGACGGCTCGGCAGGCTGCTCCGAGGCAGGCCCGCGTCGCCTCAAGGCGGAACTCTTGGCCTGCTACATGGCAGCGGCCTCGAGGAGTTCTCGGATTTCATCTTGGGCTCGATGGGCGTCGGGGTTCGATGGCTCGGGCATGTTATGAAGGAGCATGGCGGCAGCGACCACGTTCTGGCTGGCTCAACCAAAAACCGGGGGGTCGACTGCTCGATCCTCGATGATGCGACGATTGACGTCGCGAGCTCTTTCTCAAGCTCCTCCGCCATGTGCGCGTGCCGCGCACTCTTGTTCGAGGGTTCGCTGTAGTAGACGTAGGTTTTCTCGTTCCTCGTCGAGCCTATCCCGCAACTCACGGATTTGCTCGAGCTGCATTCCTTGATCCGCAAGGAATTGAGCCTCATCCCGCTCGGCAGGGAGCTCGACTTGAGGCGGTGTGTTCCTTCCTTCAACTGGTGACTCGTCCTCCAAATCCAACACGCTAACTCCATCGATGTGGAAGCACTCGCGGGTTGGGTCGTAGGTGTCGTCGGCAGAGTCAGAGTCAGGAGCACCGAAGTAGTAGTATGATGAGTGCATGTGAGGTCGTCTATCTCTGGGGTCATAACGTCGAGAAGCAGTTACACAGGGCTCCGTTTCTGGGGTCTCTGTAGAGTCCAGGTACTCAGAAGCCGGCGTGGATGCAACAAGGTCGAGAGTAGAGCGTAGATGGTGTCCGGGGAGTTCCTCGTAAGCACTCATGCTGGTGCTTACAGAAGAAGCGTGCACCCGGGCAACCGAGTCTAGCCCAAATGGGAATGCCGATGAAGGTGTCGTTCCTTGTGCCGGCATAGTCGAACTGGGTGGTGGTGGCGTTGCACTAGGTGGTAGAGCGGTGGAACTCCCTGTCGGCATCTTACCCTCAGCCAAGCTCAACCTACACAGATCCTCAGTGAGGAAATCCATGTTGGCGTCCGGCTGAGAGGCACCTGATCGGGGAATCCCATCGTCCTCTGCAAGGCAATGACGGTGGTTGCGCTGGGCTTGCCGTTGCCTGGCGGCTCGTGCCTGACGACGACGATACCAACGCAGCGCTCCCCCGGGCTAGGAGAGCTCGTGGTCCTTGTCGGTTGGGTGCCTAGGCGGGAGGACCATGTCGTAGCCGTGGCCAAGTGACATGAACTCCAAACTCCCAAACCAGATCACCGTGGCCAACGGGAGCGGACGTTCGGGGTCAGCCATCTAGAAAAAATGGCGGGAAAACGATGTTGGCACATACCTTCCCCTACCTGGTGTGCCAACTGTCGGCGTTCAATCCCGCGGGTGTCCTAAGCCGATGAGTGAATCGAGTGCTGCGTGTCCCTAATCTGGATGATGATGCAAGGAGGAGACACGGGGGTTTATTCTAGTTTGGGCAAAAGAAGGCCCTACGTCCAGCGGGGGGAGTATTGTATTTCCTTACACCTAAGTCCTTGCGTAGGGGTTACAAGTTGCGAGAAAGGGAACTGAGCCCAGGTCTCAAAGGAAAAGTGAGAGTACAAGGAGATTGCTTGAGATGTTGATCTACGGGTTGTGTGCCTTTGCTTGTTCGTGCTTGGCTTCTAGCTTGTGTCTTGCTTCGTGTTCCCTTGTAGAGTCCTGGCCTGCCCTTTTATAGGGTAAGAGGAGGCCGGGACGCCGAAAGTGCCTTGAGGTGAAGTTTTGTCGATCCCTGTAGAGGTGGCTGTAGCGACGTGCCCCAGGAATGGCCGGCCATCCCTAGACACCATGGTGACGTCGGGGACGAGACGGTGAAAAGACCCCGAGTCCTGTGCCACGTCAGCCTTTCCTCCCTGCTGACCGATGGTGGGTCGAGGCTGGGTCGAGGCCAGGTCGAGGATGGGCGGATAAGGCCGAATCCCCGAGATCGTGGGGTACGGACCTTGTCGTATCCTTCCTCGAGGGTGATCGATGGCAAACAGTGCGCGGCATGGCGTGTATAGTGACAGGTTTTCACCCCCCCATCCCGGGATGGGCAGTAAAAAGTGAGATCTGACACCAACACTGCTTCCACATCGGTCACAGCTGTAGCCATGGCGGTAGAAGTAGTAGGTAGTCGCATTAAATGCACTGACTTTTGTCTCAGAGTAGGTGAATAGGGTGGGTCGAGTGATCCGACCTGGGGTCGTGCGAGTCAGAGATTTGCCAATAGTCGAACGAGCCTCGTGCGAGTCGGAACGCGGTCGAGGCATCCCGTCGAGGGTGCCTCGTGCGAGTCGGAACATGGTCGAGGCGTCCCGTCGAGGGTGCCTCGTATGAGTCGGAACACGGTCGAGGCGTCTTGTCGAGGGTGCCTCGTACGAGTTAGAACGTGGTCGAGGCGTCTCGTCCGCTATTTTGGCTTGTCTCGTTTGCAGGTAGCGTTTTGTCTTCCTTAATCGTTGATTGTGGGTACCCCTAATTGTAGGTACCGACAATTGTCTTTGATCTAGATATGACTTCGATCTTAATTGTTTATGTGTTCTTAATTATAATGTTTATGCGCTACTTTGATTATATGTTTAGCATAGCTAGATTATCTTTGTATTCAAGCACATGTTCGTATAGCGCTCATCCTAACGATCGAGGGGTGAGTGGTCGACAGTGTGTAAGCATGGTGTTTATACTCTATTTACCTACAGATGCACCCTATATTCCAGGCCAGCAAGTGGTAGATCGCGGGAGTGACAGTCCTATTGAGTCCTTTGTAGTCCACTAACGAATATAGGCCTAGTAGAACCCGGTTTCGAGGCTAGATCTTGCTCTATTCCAGATCCGCCTTAGAAATGTCCCTTATATGTAGATATGGAGTAGTCTAACAGTGATTGCTAGACATAATTGCACTAATCACTTAATTCTATGACCTATAATTAGAATGACCTAGGAATTGTTTCTCTATTTTCTCTTTCTAATCAATGCTAGTGATATAGATTTGGAATGCTCTAAAGACTATCATAGACTGAACTCTTATCAATTATCCTATTACCTTTATCTTGAGAATTGATCCCTATTATGAGTAAGATAATGATCTAGTTACTCTCTTATCATATTTGTGTGTAAAAGTTATAGCTCTCATTATTTTCTCCCCTATCCTTCCTAGTGGTAAAATATAAATAACGACACCTGGAACATTCCTAGGTGAAATGCTACAACGGGTGTATTTTATCTGTGCGCTTGCGGATAACCTATAGTATATTTTTTAGAGTAAGTGTCATGATCATAAGTACAACCACGCTCCTGGCGTCGTGTTAGGGATGACAACCTAGCTTAAGCGACACTAAGGAGTGCCAACACCTGCTCACTAAGAAAGATGTTAAACCCCATTTGATAAGATGAATTTTGTTACTCCAAGAATTTGATTTAAAAATAAAAGATAAAAAGGGAGTAGAAAATTCTATTGCTGATCACTTGTCAAGAATGCAATTTGAAAATCCACAGGAACCGCCCATCAATGATTCACTCAGGGATGATATGCTTTTCCAAATCTCCAGATCTGACCCCTAGTATGCAAATATTGTCAATTTTATGGTTGTAGGATATGTACCACCAGGAGGAGATAAAATAAAGCTCATCTATGAGAGTCGTCTCCACATATGGGACGATCCGTACCTCTTCAGAGTGTGCTCAGATGGGTTGCTCATAAGATGTGTACCAGTTGAAGAAGGAATCAAAATCATTGAATGTTGTCACTCATCACCCTATGGAGGACACTATGGGGCATTCCAAACACATACAAAGATTTGGCAGAGTGGATTCTTTTGGTCAACCATGTATGAAGACATGAAGGACTTTGTCCGAAGATGCAGATCATGTCAGAAGCATGGCAACATCAATTCAAGAGATGCCATGCCACTCACTTATAACCTCTAGATCGAGTTGTTTGATTGTTGGGGTATTGATTACATAGGACCATTCCCGAAATCAAAGAACAGTGAATACATCTTAGTGGCAGTCGACTATGTTTCCAAATGGGTCGAACCTATGCCATGCAGAGCTGCTGATTCCAGAAACCATAAGAAGATGTTTGAAGAAGTGATATTTCCAAGGTTTGGAGTCCTAAGAATGGTGATTAGTGATGGAGATACTCACTTTATTAACAAGAACTTTCACAAGTACTTGGCAAAACATGGGATCCGTCACAATGTCACTACTCCATACCACCCTCAGACAAGTGGCCAGGCAAAAACATCGAACAAGCAAATCAAGAACATTATGCAGAAGACTATTTACGAGATGAGAACAAAGTAGATGGACAATCTACCCGATGCACTGTGGGCTTATCGAACGGCTTACAAGACACCGCTTGGAATGTCCCCATATCAACTCATTTACAAGAAAACTTGTCATTTCCGATAGAGTTAGAATTCAAAGCTCATTGGGCAATCAAGAGATGGAACATGGACCTGGAAGCAGCAGGAATAAAAAGAAAGATGCAACTCTCAGAGCTTGATAAATGGTGTGAGAAAGCCTATCATAACGCCAAGATATACAAGGATAGGACTAAAAGGTGACATGACAAGAGGATTAAGAAGAAGAGTTTCACTCTGGGAGATGAGCTATTACTTTTAAATTCCTGGGTAAAGCTATTCGGTCATGGGAAACTATGAAGCAAATGGGAAGGACCATTCACGATGATTAGCACTTCATTACATGGAGCAGTAACACTTCAAAATGATAAAGGTACGTTATTCAAGGTAAATGGTCAACGACTTAAGATTTTTCTAGAACCTGATAAGAGTCCTGAGGAGTTGGACATAATCCAATTCCTCCTTTTCCCATGATTTGAGTTCTCCGTCGCCTTCGATGAGTTTCGTCAGCTAAAAATTGGTTTTTTCAGAATTAGAAACGAGTTAGAAGACAACACGAAAAAAGAGACCGTGTTCCACCATAGAGTGGGGCCATCCGGCCCCCCTAGGCCGGCTAGCCTATGGGGGACTCCCCTTGCCTCGCATTGCCTCCCTTGTCCCTTCTAGAGTCCTTCTCGTCCAAATTCTAAAGTCTTTCAGCCGAACCGATTTTCCCCCATTACGAACTCATCGTAGAGAGATCTAAACCCTCCTGCAAGTTGGTCTAGAGTATAAAACTAGACCCTCTACCTATCTCCAAGCCATAACTTCCTATCTTTCAAACCTTCCATAGCAGCCAAGCTCTCCTCTTTTTAATTTCCAATGGCCAGCAACCGTGAGATCAACATCAACGAGCCGCCTCCTTCCGACAAGATCGACACCAACGAGCTTCATCCTTCCGATGACTCCATGGCCCTCACCATCATCCAGCCAAAGGAGCTCGCCGTTATTCCATCGAAGGAGCTCACCATCACACCGCCAAAGGATATCGTGCTTGCGCCTAAACCATAAGCCTTCTACGCCTGTACCGTTCCTTGTGTCACCCTCGCGCTGCCGCCGCCACGTTTCACCATTGAGGGAAAACCAGGTGAGCCACAGGCTCTAACATTCTACGTACCTAAGGAGCTCAACCTTTTACCTCCTAGACTCGATGAGATGCTGACCGGACTGAAGACCAACAAGTTTGGTGATGTCACCTACATGAAGTACAAGAAGACTACTCCACGTGTCACTCCTGATGGAGTTTGGGCTATGCCAAAGCAGATCAAAGTAGTTCCTCCTAAGAAGAGACCTTCATCCTCTGAGTCAAGTGACCCCAAGCGTCAAAAGACCACCTTAGCTACTCTGGAGAAGAAGATGGAAGAGCTCGAGCAGAAAATCACTAGGATTCAACAAGACTTAGCTTTTCTAGCTGGGGCTATTGATAGGTTGACTGCGAGGATGGATAAAGCAACCATTAAGCATTAGGGATTGAAGTCCCACGTCAACATTATCTCATGTACCGTAGCCCGTAGACTTGAGAATCGAGAGAGAGTGATGGTCGATTGATAAGGCACACATGTTTTGTTTAGTAAGTCTTAAGTTTGTGAGTCTAAGTTAGAGTCTATTCGTTATTCGGTTAGTTCATTTGGAATGTGTAATAAAGTGCTTTAAATGATATCAATAAAGTTTGTTAGAGTCAAATCATTCTCTCTATTATTATTTTGGATATGTCTTTTGTCTCCACATGTTGTGCTTAAAGATAAATAGGAAACAAGTGTCGCGAAAACCCACCGAAGAAATCCGATCATGAAATTATGAAAAAAATAGAAGCAATCAACGCCAAGACCACGCATGACAAAGCGGGCCATGATGGGCCACAAGACCAGGCCGCTCAGCCTCATGGCCAGGCCGCCCGGCCTCACACCCCATCTTTTTGCTCCATCTTTCATCCATGGTCTAGTATATATCTCATACTTTCTATTTTCATATATTTTGCTCTTTGCTTCGAATTAAAATTGAAGATACATTGAATAAGTAAACCTTACACAAGTCTCGATTAAAGTAAGATTGCTTTGCCATGACTTAAAGATAGATTCGCACACACTTTTCCTGGAAATCTTGTTACTGTTGGGAACTTTTTAGTAGGGACCCCATATCACTTAAGTTGTGGAATGTGAGATAGAAGAATAATAAAAACCTGATTCTGGATGTTTTGTCATTTGGAGAATTTCTTTTCAAAAATTCTAAATGTATAGCTATACTTCTCCTTTATGGTAAAGATACATTGCCTACCAAAGCCATACATATGAAAACTAGCACATAGGCTATTTACTTTGTATTGAGTTTTGTCAAACTGTGAATGACCCTTGGTGAGGGGATTATCATGCTCCCAAGATCAAGATCACGTACACCCAGATATATCTGCTGCTCTTACACTGAGAGTACTCAAAAACATGCCTTCGCCCAAAAATCTATCTCCTACCCTGGGAGAAGACCAAAAAGATTGTTAGGACTTCAAATAAATGCTTCAAGATGGTGATTAATCTCTCAAAATTTATTGTATGATAGGCAGAGACATGAGGCTATGTAAAAAAAGAGAGAATGGACAAGTGTCCAAGTGTTGAAAAAAGAGAAAGAAAAAGAAAAATGCAAAATCAAAATGATAGCTCATGATCTCTGCCTGAAGAAAGCTTTTCACTGTCTCAAAAGAGAGACACCTGTTTCAAGGAGAAAAGTAGAATTAGGGTAGCTACTAAATATTTTTCACACACATGCACATCTTGATCTAAGGGTAGGACATTCCCCTCCTTGGATCCCGACTTTTGACTAGACAATATATGCATGGTAAGTATGTCATATCCTTGAAATACATTCAACTCTATATAAGCTTTCATAGAAGTAGGATGTTTTTAAGGCATCAATTATATATGCCTCAGAGAGGATCCACATACAATGAACGATCTGAGTGCACCATAGAAGGAGAAGGTAAGCTATGTTCTCTTTTCAAAATATATACAAACACTCCTAGTGACAGGATTGAAGGATGAAAGGGGCTCTGTTTCACGCTGTTCTATTTTTCAACTGCCCAAAGTTTTATGGTAGACACATTGAATCCTGCAGTACAGGTATGACTAGGAATGGTTTAGTGCTAATGTCTTATCTTACAGTTAAGTTTAAAGTAATCCAACCTTTTCTCGAGGACAAGCAAAAGCCTAAGTGTGGGGGAGTTTGTTGATGATAATTAACTCCTATTATAAAACATCAATAAAACATGAAAAAGGGTATAAATGTAATCACCACCATAGAATAGGGACTCAACTAACAAAATTTCATGAGTTTTGGTAAATTATGATTTTTTAGGGATTAATCAGGAAAAACAGGAATTCTAGAGTTGAGTTGGGCCCAAGGAACTAGATCAAATCATGTCAAATGGATCGGACCCCGACACTAGAAGACTCCAGAAGACATGAGAAAGCATGGGACTAAGACGGGGACTGAGAGGACTCTAGAGGAGGCCGCCCGGCCCCCCCTCAGGCCAGCCGGCCTAGCCCAAAGGCCAACCGTCTTCTCCTTCACGCAACACGTTACAACACATCTCTACGTCGCATCTTGATCGTCGTTTCAAGTCAGTTTGATCTGAGAGCCACGGTTCATCCCACCAGACTATATAACTAGACCCCAGACCCCCCAAGGCAGAGCAACCTGAAACCCTAATTCATTATCTTCATATTGGATCAGAGAGAGGTGCCCCTCGAAAGAAAAATCTCTCTAGAGCCAGCTTTCAAGAAGAAGACTAGTTCTTCTCTAGTTTAGGTTTAGAATCTAGTCTTGAAGTAGAATTAGAAGAGAGAGAGGGAAGAGATTTGGAGGGAGTACCGGCCTATCGGTGATGTTTCTACGTCTTGTACCTGCGGATTCAAGTTCTTTAAGGGCTTGCGTCTGAGATTTCTTCAGTGATCAACTTCTATTTGTCAGTAAGTCTTAATGTTATTATTATTCTTCTAGTCTATGACTCTTTTTTAGTACTTTATTCCTAGTAGCTCTAGGGGTAGAGTAGCCGTCGTAGTGTAAGCGTGGTGCTTAGACTTAATTGCTCGTATGATGTACCCTATATTCCGGATCGGTGATAGCTCGCAAGGGTGACTTTGATAGCCTTGTTGAATCTTCTTTAGTTCATCTCCCGTTTATAGGCTGAGCAGGATTAGTTACTTAGGAGACTACACTCTGATTGTGCTCTTCTATAGTAATCCCTAGCTGAACCGTAATTAACATAACTTACTGCAATAATAGAACTAGATAACCTTAGTGATCGCCTTTATCTTCTATTTTCTATGTCCTTGTTTGCTACTCAGGGATTAGGTTTAAGACTAAAGTACATCATTCTATTCCTTTGGGTTCGATATTAAAACTGGATCATTCTGGTGAAGTGCTACATCGGTAGATTATCTGTGTGCTTGCGGATAACTAGAGCGTGCATTAATTATACCAACACTACTCGGTGGTGGTTGGGGGAGAAGAGGCATGGTTTCTATCTTCTTACCTCAGATCTCAGCACAGCCATCAGCACCAATCTAGTGACGTCTGGGTCGACACCATTGTTCCGACTTTACAATGAGATGACATGGCCATCATCGATCGCGTGCACCTTCGAGAGGTCATGGTCCTTCGCAGCCGTGCCTCTCCAAGTGGCGCCACCAAGGCTGTCCATGTCTAGATCAGTCCAATTCATGTCCTATCCTTTCTTGGAGACAGCATCCATCTCCACGTCCGCCATCTCCGGCCCACCCTCAGATCGTCCATTCATGTCACATCTACTTGACCGCCCATCATCTGTCTCCTCATATGTGGGGCTCCAACCAAGCCTTCACTTAACTGACGCAATAAGCCTTAGTGCCTCCGCGTCGTCTCAATTCACACAGGTTGTCGCGAGCTGCATGAACACCTCCGGGTACAACCACGTGTTGCCTTTCATGGCCCTCAACGCCTCCACATCCTCTTCCATGACATTGAAATCATACAAGTTAAACTCCCAGGTGAGTTGCAGGGGGCAGCCGTGGTTGTTGATGATGAGGAGGAGGTTGTCATCCTCATTGCATATGGCAAGCTCGAGCTGCAGGGCAGGGAGATCGTTGATGTTGGCCTTGACGAGCACGTAGTTGCGTGTGGACAGGGAGAGCGCATCCCCTGCGGGCATGCCATGGATGATGCCCAGGTACTCGGTGTCGATGGCGATGTATCTCTGCTTTGCTCGATGAGGAGGTGTCCGCTTAGCCACCAATAGTGGCTGGGGATCCTATCGGTGACCTCACAAGCATGATGTAGTAGAGCAGGGGCCCGCATGCCAGTGAACGATTGGGGGAGGAAAGTGGATTGAGAAAAAAGTCTATCGGATCCCCTTCATTTGGGGGATTGAAGGGGGATTTTGAGAGGATGAGAATAAATATAGGGAAAGGGGATTGAGAAAGGAGATATGCTAGAGCTTGTTTTTTCATCCCAACCGTTTCATTGAAAGGAGATTGTTTTTCTCAAACTGGTGGAGATGCTCTAAGAAAATAAAATTTATTTTGAACCTTTGTGTGATGTACACAATTATAAATGTGGATGGCATTTCGAGTATTTTCGAGTGTGTGTGTGTGTGCACTGCACACAGTGCCACCGTGTTTAAAGTTTTAATGACGAACACAAGAAACTACTTGGTGGTGGTTGGGGGAGAAGAGACATGGTTTCTATCTTCTTACCTTAGATCTCAGCATAGCCATCAGAGCCAATCTAGCGATGTCTGCGTTGATGACATCGTTCCACCTATTCAATGAGATGATGTGGTCACCGTCGACCGCATGCACCTTCGAGAGGGAGGTCACGTTCCCTTGTCGTGCCTCTCCAAGCGGCGCCGCCTAGGCTGTCCATGTCCAGATCGGTCTAGTTTATGTCGTGTCATTTCTTGGAGACATCTAGCTCTAGCGTCCACCATCTTCAACCCGCCCTCACATCGTCCATTCAGGTTAGGTCTACTTGACTGCTAATTGTCCATCTCCTCATACGTGGGGCTCCAACCAAGTCTCGCTTAACTAACACAGGAAGCCTTATCGCCTCTGCATTATCGCAATTGACACGAGTTGTCACGAGCGGCATGAACACCTCCGGGTACAGCCGTGTGCACCCGTTTGTGGCCCTCGGCGCTTCCACCTCCTCTTCTGTGACGTTGGAGTCAGAGAAGTTGAACTCCCAGGCGAGTTGCAGGGGGCGACTGTCATTGTCAATGATGGCGGGGAGGTTGTCGTCCTCATCACATATGGTGAGCTTGAGTTATAGGGTGAGGAGCTCATCGACATTGGCCATGATGAGCGCGTAGTTGCACACGGTCGGGAAGAGTGCAGCCCCCATGGGCACGCCGTGGCCAGTGCCCGGGTACTTGGTGTGAATGGCCATGTAGCTCCGCTATGCTCGATGATGAGGCATCTACTCAGCCACCGGTAGGGCTGGGGATCCTGCCAGCAACCTCACATGCATGATGCAACAGAGTAGGGGCCTGCATGCCAGTGAAAGATGGGGAGAGGAAAGTGGATTGAGAAAAAAGTTTGTTGGATCCCCTTCATTTGAGGGATTGAAGGGGGATTTTAAGAGGTTGATAAAAAATATAGGGAAAGGGGATATGCTCAAGTTGTTGTTTTTTCAACCCAATCGTTTTAGTGAAAGGGAATTGTTTTTCTCAATCCGGTGGAGGTGCTCTAAGAAAATAAAATTTATTTTTAACCTTTGTGTGATGTATACAATTATAAAAGCCGATGGGATTTCAAGTATTTTCAAGTGTGTGTGCTTCACACAGTGTGTCGGTGTTTGATAACTGGCAACTCATCACGGGGTTATCCATGACGATTGTTTCGGGGCATCGGCGTATGTAGAACTCGATGGTGAACCCAGAGAGACAACGATTTATACTGGTTCGGTATGTCGGAATAGCGTCCTATGTTCAGTCTAGGGTGAATAGTATGTTACGCCCTGCGCTTTAGGGTTTAGACCGTGAGGTCTGATGTCCTTGCGATCTAGGGAGCCCTGCCCTCCTTTATATAGTCTAGGGGGCAGGAGTCTTAATCGGTTACATTGTAGGAGTCCTAGTAGGATTATAGGGTTAGTAATGTTACTAGGATTATAGTAATGTTACTAGGATTACATATGAAGAGTCCTAGTCAGAATAGATCTTCTCCCTTCCTTGTGGGGACCCTAAGGTCCTGCATCGACAAGCCCCGAGCACTATATGGTTGAACTTTGGAAGCCACTTCTTATTTCTTCAGGTCTTGCCGAGTAGAAACAAGCGTCGTCTGAGTGCTTTCTTTGAGAGAAACTATGTAGTGCTTCTTAAGATCTTCTAGTGGTGTGCACTTTTCGAAAAAAAAGTGCACCCACTAGGTGTAGCCTTGAGCCTCTTACTGTTTGGAACAAAGAGTTGGAGGTTCTTTTCTGTAATTCCTTGACAAAGAATTTTAAAAAATATACTCTTAGGACATGTATCCCGCAGCCTCCGAGTCTGTGCCCGAGTACTTATAGTCGGTGCTAGTATCTGAAAAGAATATACTCAGAGATGCAGGAGTAGTTGAGTTCTTGAAAGCTTGATCTTCCATCCTTGAGTTCGAGCCCCCAAGCATAGTTGGAGTGAAGCCAAGTAAGCCTAACAATGGTGGGCCGAGTAGATGGATGAGCATATACGTGTACTCCTGTTGTAATAGCGTGTACCGTATGTATGATTTAAATCTCCCAATAGCTTGCTAGCTTGTCGTCATCTTGCATGTTGAACGAAGTGATAAGTACGCGTAGTAGCTTGTATGGCTATTGATAATTAGCTTTTTCATGTTGCTGTACGCACGTCTTCGTGTTGCTGATTGACAGCTCAATGTGTACTTCATATATGCATGCAGGCTAAAGTATCATGAATATCCGTATGATTAGCCTGTATGCAGGCTCCTTTCTGCCTATTGGCCGGTGGAGCACCACGATTTGCAGAGTATCAACGCGAGCTTGTTTTAGGATATCAAGTCCCTATGGAGAAGGCGCCAGATAGTTGCGCCACCGAGTACTCGGAACCTATCCCCGACTAGAGTGTTAGGTCCGAGTAGTTAAGTAGTCAATGTAGTCACTAAGAAGTCATGCCCGAGCGAACTAGCTATTGGTATTGTAGCAAGACAAATGTCCAAATACGTTCTGAAATCATTCGGGTACGTTCTTAAATCATCCAGATACGTTATGAAATCATCCAAGTACTTTCTTCGCTTGGGGCAGTGTCAGCTTGCTTCTAGCTCGGATAGCTCGCTGGCGGCTTGCTTAACAGCTCACGGTCAGCCTCAAATGCATAGGAGCAGTAAAGTCAGCTGTCCTTGCTACTAGCCAGAAGTACTCGTCGCTGAGTTGCTTCATGCATGTCCTGTAGGTGCAAGCCGAATAGCTTGCATGTCTCCTCGACTGGTGCATGCTCATGTTTAATAATCATCTTGCTAATGTAATGACAGATCTTTGTCCCCCTGTCACATGCTAACCTATAACTGATGTACGGAGTTGTCGTGTCTGTGTCAGTGTAATCGTTTGCGTCCTGATTGTCTTAGGACGAGTTGAATTTTGGCCACTGCGTCCCCTACCTGGTGCGCCAACTGTCGGTGTTTGATGACTGGCAACTCGTTACGGGGTTACCCGGGACGATTGTTCGGGGGCATTGGCGTGTGCAGAACTCGATGGCGAACGCAGAGAGACAATGATTTATACTGGTTCGGTACGCCGAAATAGCGTCCTACGTTCAGTCTGGGGTGAATAGTATGTTGCGCCCTGCGCTTTAGAGTTTAGACCATGAGGTCTGATGTCCTTGCGATCTAGGGAGCCCTGCCCTCCTTTATATAGTCTAGGGGGCAAGAGTCCTAGTTGGTTACATTGTAGGAGTCGTAGTCGGATTACAGGATAGTAATGTTATTAGGATTACATACGAAGAGTCATAGTCAGGCTAGATCTTCTCCCTTTCTTACGGGAAACTCTGGGGTCTTGCATCGACACAGTGCCACCATTTTCAAAGTTTCAATAAGGAACACAAGAAAGTACTAGGTGGTGGGTTGGGAGAGAAGAGGCATGGTTTCTATCTTCTTACCTCATATCAACGCCAATCTGGCGATGTCTACGTCGATGCCATCGTTTTGCCTATTCAACGAGCTGATGTGGCCGCCATCGACCACGTGCACCTTTAAGAGGTCAGGGTCCTTTGCTGCCTTGCCTTTCCAGGTGCCGCCGCCTAGGTTGTCCCTATCTAGGTTGGTCCAGTTCACGTCATATAGTTTCTTTGAGACATACAGCTCCACGTCCACCATCACTGGCCTGCCCTCAGATCGTCTATTCATGTCAGGGCGACTTGACTGCTCATCGTCTGTGTCGTCATCCAAGGGGCTCCAACCAAGCCTCACATAGCTAATGCAAGAAGCCTTAGTGGCTCCCCATTATCGTTGCTGACATGGGTTGTTGCGAGCGGCAGGAACACCTCAAGGTATAGCTGCACACACCCATTTGTGGCCCTCAGCGCCTTCACCTCCTCTTCCTTGAGCCACGCGGTGAAGTTGGTGAAGACGTAGCGGTTCGAGTACATGATCTGCAATGAAGAAAGCGGGAGAAGAGGATCCAAGGGGAGGAGGGTTGAATGATTGGATAGACACAAAGATAAAAAAGGTCGCATTGTGAAAGATAGTTTCCTTATATAGTGTCTTAGGATGTAGAAACCACTTTCGCGCTCTTGGGAGCAAGCTAGAGGCGCACACACGGCATAGACACGGTCCTCTCTCGCTTGTGCTTGTACAATGTCTTAGGATGTCTCTATTTCTAGGTTGTCCATGGCCTCGAGCAGTGACGGAGCCAGCAAAAAATTATAGGTGGGGCGAATTTCAACGAGGAAATGAACCAAAAAGGTGCCATATTCACAATGCACTGCATTCTCATACTACAATCACACAAATCATGGCTAAAACACTGCAATCACACATTATGGCGAAAAGTAGACGAGAAACACAAGATGTTACCTTAAATTTGAAGATTAAACTAGCAGTTCTTGATCAATTTATCCATACATTGCAAAATACAAATAACTAAGAGTGGAAACCTGTAGATTGAATGAATATCAATTAGTGTCTTAGCGAGTAACAATAAAATGATGGTAGCCATCAAACAATACTGTAATAGTAGACATTATGAGAATATACTTACTAGTGGTGAAGGACTAAGAACGTTGTTGACGTCGAGGGCTCTTTGGCAAGCTCACTCTTCGGGTTCTCATAGATTGAAACCTCTTCTTAACTTCATCAATACCAAGTTCCTTGAAGATCCCTTTCTCAATGTAGCACACTAACAAGTTATTGAGCCATTCATCACCCATCTTGTTCCGCAACTCTGTCTTGATTAAGTGCATAGCTGAGAAGGCTCTTTCAACTGAAGATGTTGCCACAGGTAGGATCAATGCTAACTCAATGATGTGATAGACCGATGGAAAAGTGATATGTTTCTTAGTTGCAACCATTGTTTTAGCCAAGCTTCCAAGGTCATGACAAGATTTGAAATCATCAATTCTTCGCACATGAACAATGAAATTCTCAAGTGATTCCCTTATATTATCATGCTCAGTAATAGAAAAATCTTCATCATAGATCTCCGTTAGCCGAGCAATCTTTTCAACATCAAACTAGCAAAGTCGTCTCTTGGATCAAGACAAGCAAATGAAACAAGCAACTCAGATGATACCTCATTGAAGCGATGATCCATCTCCATGATTATAGCATCAAGTGCAGCAAGGAAAGTATCAACACGGTAATGATGCTCTTGAGTGATTAAGTTGCCATCAAGCCTTGATCTGCCCCATCTTGGTACTGCATCTTCCATATTTGGTATTGGAATTTCTTTTGCAACACAAAATGATTTGACCTGTTCCAATAATGGCTCCCAGCCTTCATTTCTTAAACTGATCAAACGTGCTTTCACATCAACAAGCAATGACATGGCCTCAACAATGTTTTGGTCTTTTCTTTGAAAAAGAAGAGATAGCTCATTTGTAATACGGAACACTTTCAACATCAACTTCATATTTAAAACAAAGGAGAAGCTTTCCATTTTGCGCACCAAACCACCAGCTCGCCCAGGATTACGTTCATCTTCATGAATCATGGCTAACACCTTGACTACAGAATCCCACATTGACTCAATACGAAGTAATGTTATGTAATGAGAACCCCATCTCGTATCTCCAGGTCTAGCCAAGTTTGTCATTTGATTCCTTCCCCTCCCTCTTAGAATCTCACCACTTTCCAACTTTGCTATAATGTTTTCACGATGTTGTGCTTGTAATTTGTCCTTCCTCTTACAAGATGCACTAGTACTTGTGACAATTAATCCCACATAGTTGAAGAAATCATCAAAAGAGGAGCAACAACTTGCAACAGAAACAATAACCAACTGTAATTGATGAGCAAAGCAATGAACATAGAAAGCATAAGGGTTCTCATCACGGATCTGTTTTTGCAAACCATTGAATTCACCTCTCATGTTTGAAGCACCATCATATCCTTGTCCTCTCAGTCTAGAAATAGGTAAACCATGGGCAGCAAGAATCTCAGTCAAAGCTGTCTTTAGGGAACTTGATGTTGTATCCTCGACATGCTTCAAACCCAAGAATCTTTCCACGACCATTCCCTTTTTGTTCACAAACCTACATAATGCATTTAAAAAATAATTACTAACTTCACAAGTCACCCAGAAATATAATGCACTTCATAAAAAATTTACTAACCTGACAAGCACAGCCATTTGTTCCGCTATTGAGATATCACGGGATTCATCAATTAGAACCGAGAAATATCCATCCCCAATCTCTTCCTTTATTACTTCAGTGACCTCTTCAGCATAACTCCGTGTAATATCTTGCTGAATTTGAGGAGAAGTCATGCGGGCATTATTTTGACATAACTCTTCGAATGCAACCCTTACATCCTCATTCCTGTTTTTGTACCAATCAATCATTTCTAAGAAATTGCCCTTGTTTAGAGAGGTGCTAGATTCATCATTGCCACGAAAAGCATGACCCTGTGAAATGAGAAAGCTTGCAACATCTAAAGCAGCAGTCAAGCGAACTTCATAGAGCATTTCAGCTGTTTTGGTATTAGCATCAATCTTATGGGTAATACTTGATCTTTGATTCTTAAAATCTTCTGCACATAATCTAGCTTTATTGTGGCAACTAGAAACTCCTCCCACATGACCTGGAAATCCTCTATATGCATGTTTAAAATCAGAAAACCCTGTCTTTGTGAAAACCACATGACCAAATTTTTCATGGTCAGCTTCTTGCCTAAAAAGATAACAGTAGAAGCAAAATGCTGCATCCTTGGACACACTATACTCTAACCAATCATGATCCTTAAACCATTTTGAGAGAAATTGTCTCCAATTATCACCAACACGCTTGCGAGGAAAATTATGTCCAATGGGTTGTGTCGGACCTCTCAATAAATAAGCCCTTCTAACATCCGATTGAACATTAGGATGAAATCTTTCAATTGGCAATCTAAGAGCTGGATCAGCTACAATATGAACATGCGGGTCAAATTCCGTGATAAGGTTGATACCTTCATCTTCTTGTTCTGCTTGTTGTGGCTGCTATTGTGGTTGTGCATCATCAACACCAATATCAACATGTGCTAAATCTGCTGCTACATCCTGCATAGCTTCATTTTCTTGAACAACTTCTCCCACCGTCGAAGTAGTGGCAATGCCACTTTCATGAGTGCTTGGACGACTGCCACTTGAACTTGAACCAACACTTGTAAAATAATTCTTCAAGACTGCACAAAAATTACTTGTCAAATTGGCATATATTCTGATAAATTGAGATGCTAACGAATTAATAAAATCATAAAACAATACCATTTTGTTTGTTGTTCTTGCCAATGCCACTCCTGGGAACACCTCTGCTTGAACCTCGGCCTCGGCCCAATCCTGATGTTGGCGGAGCTGCTGCCCTTGCTCTGCCGCTAACCTGTCCGCGGCCACGGCCGGCCCCAACGCCAGGTGGCCCAGGTTCCTGTACCTCACGCCCCTCCTCTCCTCCTCCCTCTCCCTCCATCGGCATTCGGCAGCAGGAAGCTCCTGCTCGGCTGTTCGGCTGCTCCTTGAGGCTCGGATAGTCGGACCTCGATGGACGGCGGCCGCACCTGGGCTGGGGCGCTGGGCACCTGGCGGCGGCGGGCGGACGGCTGACGGCGGGCGGTGGTCGGTCAGCAGGTGGGCGGATGGGTGCTGCTGCACCGCGGCACAGGCAGGGCAGTGGTTGGCTGGCGCCCGGCGGCCGGCAGAGGCGGCAGCGGCAGCGCTGTCGCGACGCACGGCGGCGCGTGCTCGATGCGGATTTGCGGAAGCAGGAGTGCGGCGCGGCTCGATGCGGCTTGCGGCCACCGGCCAGTGAGGTGAGGATGCGCTCGATTTGGGAACTGTGGATTTGGGCACCAAATTTGGGCCTTTACAACTGGGCTAAACTTAACTGGGAAAAAAGGCCCAGGAGGCAGGATCAGTACTGGGCAGGAGGGATCGGAACTGGTTACAAACTACAACCGCTCGAGGCTATTGTTCGTCGCCACAGTCGCCGTCGCCATGGCGTCGCACTCGCGCAGGGGCACCTGGTCACCGGAGATAGGGCAGAAGAGGGGGTCTGGGGTCTGAGGCTACGGCGTCGGTAGCTGGGGCGGCTGCCCCACCACGCCCCTAGAGCAGCTCCGTCACTGGCCTCGAGAGAAGGATGCTACCATGACCCCTCCTCTCCCTCACCCTTCCCTCTCCCCTTGAACATCTCCACCTAGCTACCGAAACTTCCCCCATTACCTATGTTGAGGGAATGAGGGTGAAAAGGGGAGATATTGATAAGATAGAGTGAGGTGGTGGCTTCATCCTACCTTGTGCAGATGGGATTAGGGCAAGGAAGGGATGGGTGCGATATGGGTTTGTGGGTCTTGAGTGGGATGGATGCTACATGAGTTGAGTATTGGCAGTGATTGGATTTAATTTGTTGTGTCGCCAAGGTGTCCACTAAAAATTGCCCTGCTACTTTTGGTAGTAAGGTGTAAATCACCATGCCTCACCTTACCGCTTTGAGAATATTGAGAGTGTATAGACTTGAATTCTATTTTTATAACTATTAAAAATTTAACTACATATGCCAATGTTTGCAAATCATGATATGGAGTATAGTAGCTAGGAGATTTCTTAATTTTGCATTGGCTGCTGCTCTCCCAAAGTCGTGAGGTCTTGTCCACCGGTGGCAGGTGGTCTTCTTCGACGTCAACTACCCCAAATCTCTGCGGTGGCAGCCTACATCATCTATTCATTGCCTCTGCCCTAGTCCACACAAACGGCCCAATCAACCCCTGTTATGCCCTCAATGTGGCGGAGCGGTGACCCGGGCTGAAATGGACGCCAACCTGATCCACGATATGCGATGACGTCCCAAGGTCTTAGAACACGCCATCAATCCCAACCCACATAATACTAGTTGTAACTACCCATCGACTAGTTGCTATTTGTTTTGTGCTAGTTGATCTAAGATCGAATTGAGCATATGACCTAGCGTAGATTGCATAGCACAATCAACAAGCAAAGAAGTAAAGAACAGATCTGAACATGCACAATGAATCGACATTCAATAGGAAGAACAGAGGACTACAAGATTTGCTATTCATACTCAGTGCTAAAAGGGGAGGAAGACTAGCTCATCTTCATAGTTCTTCCACTTGGAATCTTGGACCGGCAAACAAGGCCCAAAGAGAAGGAGGCGACAGAGATGAACACAGGAGGGAGGCTCGGCGCTTGCCGGAGGGACACACTCTTAGGAGCGAGCTAGAGGCGCACACACTGCACAGAATCAGTCCTCTCACTTGTGCTCGTACAATGTCTTAGGATGTAGGATTTCTGCGTTGAGTGTCCTAATGCTTCTACCTCGACGAATATAATGGAGGAAGAAACTCACAAAAAAAATATAATGAAGGTACGTAAGAATACAATCATTTTAAACAGACAGAGGAGGTTGACTGTGGGCTTGAAAGAGGTCGCCGTCGACGAAGAGATACAATAGAGTGAAATTAGCCTAATATCATTTTTTTTCTAAAAAATAGGAAAACTGTCAGAAAAATCATTAGTACCGGTCTTACATATTTTGATGCTATCACTATCTATTTTGTACTTTTTGATTTTACTATTCAATCTCACCTTATGAATGATTTATATTTCTCCTAACCACCCTAAAACTTGTATTTAAAATTCGGTACAGAACACATTTCAGGATTATACACTAAAAATATTTGTTTATATACAATAAAAGTACAACTTATGGATAATTGGTATAGTTGGTTGGGACTCCAATTTGTGTAGGATTATTTAAAAGCTTGTTTGGTTTCTTCAATTATTATCAAACTTGCCCTGCTGAAATCTTTAAGTACACCAGAGTAATATAAAAGGTCACAAAACTATTCAAAAATTAATCTAATGATACATATTATACATCATAAATATTAATAACTTTTTTTTATATATTTAGTTAAAGTTAAAAAAAATGTTTGACAATTTGAAAAGTATGAAATATTCGTCCTATTTTTCGGTACTTTTCAGCGAAAAAACATTATTTTTCTCTCACAAGAAATAAACATCAGCAGCGACGTCAGCCAAATTTTTTTTTTGAAAGAGTACGTCAGCCAAATTTCAGCGAAGGAACATGGCCAGTGAGCAAACGTTTGGCTCCTGAAAAGTGTGAACGACGCCTGTTTTGGGGCTGAGAGACTAGTTTCCATTTCACAAGGGTACATGTGTTTTTTTTTTTTAGGTCACATGTTCCACACTTTTTAAGCCAACTTGTCACGCAGTCGCGCAGACGCTTCCACTCCCCTTCCCTGCGCCGACCCCCAAACTCTCCAAACCCCCCAAAAGGCCAAAACCCAAACCCCCGCGACCCCAAGATACCAAAGCAAGAAGGGATGCAGCAGCCGATGCCCATGCAGCCGCAGGCGCCGGCGATGACCCCGGCCGCCGGAATCACCACGGAGCAGATCCAAAAGGTGCCTCCTTCGCCCTCACTTCCCCACCCCCTCTCAGTTCTGATAGGGTTCGCATCCCTGCTTCGTGTGGGGTTTTCTTGGGGCGCCATTTCGGTCAAAGATTGGATCATCTTGCCGGCTCCAATCTGATGCATTTCATCCGTATGCGCTGGGATCGATTACTGGTGGATCGGATTAGTGGATTAGTCAAGATGCTAGGTGTTTCTTTCTAGATTTCTTGGTGGATTTGACCAGCGTCCCTTGAAGCTGGTGTAGTGAGTTCTTTTGATCTATTGGATATTTGGTGTATGATGTTATGATCCTGCTGTCAGACATGAATCCTTTTTTTTTAAAAAAAACTGTCAGACATGAATCCTGATGCTTGGTTGCTAATATATATTTGTCTTATGGTGGCGGCGCACCAGAGATTTTACCACACAAAGAATAGGACCATTCGTGTTCTGTTATAATAGGAGCACAGCATTTCAATGTATCATTTTTTTTCTTTGGTATTGGGACTTGAGTCCTTTCTTGTAGCATGGCCTTATGTCACATTGCTTCGAACAGAAGGAAGCTGATGCTTTCCATACGTGCTCTGTGGTGTTGACCTCACGCGGACACATTCACTTTGTAACCTGCAAATCCTTCTCTGTGTACATTCCCTTCTCTTGATGGCATAATTTCTTTGGTGTTGTGATGGAAGATGTCATGGCTCATAGCCTCATATGGAGAATCAGTGGCAGCTTTATGGATTATATAGACATGAGTTTATGATTGACATAGCTTCCAAGTTATAACTGTAACTAGCAGTAGTAAATTTCGTACTCAGTTCTGGGAATGCCTCAATATGTTTTCATTGGAAATCTAGTGTTGTCTTTCTTATTTTCAATCATCATCTTGTTGTTCAGTTAAAAAGGAAAAGTGACAGCTTTGTTAATTCGTTTTTTGGTCTCTCATCTATTAATTTCCTGCTCATTGTCTGTTTTTTCTTTGTATTTTGTACTTAAGTTTTCTAGTAGCTAATTTTAATTTTGTTAATCGTAGATTGCCAAATGTAATGCTTACAAATAGGTGCTGAAGAATGTTCATCTTTGTTGTACTTGCATTATTCCAAATTATTGTAGCCAAGTTGGTTCTTTCTAGAAAAACATAGAGCGAAATATGGACCTGATCTGTTTCAAACATAGCAATGGCCCCATGTTTATGTAGCCCACTGGACCAAGCATTTGCAGTTCAAGAATATAGTTCCAGACAGGCTCTAACCGATGTTTAATACTTTACATCTAACACTAACTATGCTTGTATTGTTCTTTATATGCTCGTTCAATTGATTTATAAATATCTTGTGATAATCTAGAGTTTTCATGTATTCTCACAGAACTTCCTTGTCTTTTATATTGCAATTTTATGACTTACTATCAATGTTTTATTCATTTTATATGGCACAATTGGCCCTTGTATTCCAGATTAATCCGTTTTGTGTACGATCTGTTGCATATTTGTAACTTTCCTGATTGATCCTGTTTTTTTTTCCTGCAGTATCTGGATGAGAATAAGCAGCTTATTTTGGCTATTTTGGAAAATCAGAACCTAGGAAAATTGGCAGAATGTGCTCAGTATGTATTTGGTTGAACCTTTCTCTTTTGTTTTTTCTATTTGATATGACCATTTAATGAGCTAAAATTTGAGGCTTCCTGTTTGGTCGCTCATCCTTGCATTAATTGAATATATGTTTTAAACATGTCTTCATTTTGTTGTTAGCTTTCCTTGATCTTTAGTTAATTCCAAACATCTCTTGTTACTAACTTGTCATCTAATAATGAGGTAGCAATAGCATGTGTTATAACTTTGTTGTGTCATGTAAATATGTAACAGAGAATGAGCTACTAGAAGCTCAAAACTGTAGCGACATCTTTGATATTTTTGGCCCTTATATTTCTTATCTACAATGGTTTTGCTTGATACTCTGTTTTGCCTAGCCAAAAACTAGCTTTGCAGGACAACCTTGTTCAACTCAGATTTTCTTGCGAATGTTGGCATACAACAAATCTATTTTGCTGCACAGACAAGTTTTGCTTTCTCACATTGTTCCATCTGTGAAAAGCTCCTCTGCCTAATTGATGATCTGCTGAATGAATATTCCGAGCCAAATTGACTCCTTTCCAGATCAAGCTACTTGAGGCATGAGTCAGACCCCTCATATTTGGAATAAAGTTGCCCTCTCTTCACCCCAATCGCCTAAGACTGGTGGCGCATATTGAATTATGGCTATCAACCCCTTTTGGTCAATGACGTCCCATCCGTCTATAGTGTCTGCCTAGAGTTGAGTAGGTCTAGAGCGAGATACAGGGGAGGAGGAAGGGAGCTGACATAGCAAACCAGCCAAACACCATAACCTTTCCTTGCCTTGATTAGCTAGGATGGGTAATTCTGGCTTGCTAGCCTCATTTGACAACTCCTATATCCATCCTTATTGATGAAAAGCAGGGGTCACTTACTGTGTATGATTCCAAATAGAAAAGAAACATAGTGTACACCTTGGTCTAAACAATGTTGTAGATATAGCCATGCGATGGCGATATGGATGTCTCTGAGTTGCCCATGGCTCAAGATGGCAACGGGTACGTACCCGACGGGTAGTACCCACCCGTACCCGTACCCACACCCGCAAAATTTTACCTGTCGGGTTACCCGTACCCGCATGCGGGTAAAAAATAGTTACATACCTGTACCCGCCGGGTAATTCTCACCCGACGGGTAACCCGTACCCGATAGCATACCCGAAAATTACCTAAAAATATCAAATAGTCACATGCAAAAATAAATCATTCTAAGCTTCCAACAAGTTACAAACATGCTAACAAACATTATTAGCACCATTACAACAAAGGCAATCTACTAGAAATATAGTGGATGTCTCAATGGGCCAAATTCATGACTTACATGCGCTAAAATAACTGAGGTTGGCTAGTTATTTTTGCGGGTATGTCTTACCTGCCGCGGGTATGGGTAGTATACACCCGCACTCGTACCCATCATACCCGATGGGTATAGGATTTTGCCCAATAATGTGCCCATGGGTAGAAAATTCATCCCATACCCGCCTCTTTATCGGGTAATACCCGTCGGGTACTCGGGTTTCGGGTACCCGTTGCCATCTCTACCCATGGCCTCTAGGGAAGGATGCTACCATGACCCCTCCTCTCCCTCACCATTCCCACTCCCCTTGTTTATCTCCACCTAGCTGCCGAAACTTCCCCTGATTACCTATGTTGAGGGAATGAGGGTGAAAAGGGGAGATATTGATAGGACTAGTATACTGCCCGTGCTAATGCTACGGTATCAACCAAAATACTATATACATTATGTCGTTACAAAAAAAAATACTATATATGTCGTACTGCATATGAGCCCAACATATAAATAATTTTGCAACCATTTTTCCCCTCAAACAATGCAAGTCATTTCATTAAGAAAAGAATTTTACAACTATATGACATCAAGGTCTCAACCTGTTCTAAAGGGATGTTTGTTTCCCACCCCAAATTATGTAATCCAGCTTATAATGTATAAACTGAAACAAACATGTACATATTATGACTCTACAACCCAGGCATAGAAGCAGCCTCAATCTATCACAGAAAGCATCAAAGAGTCTACATTGATCAAGTAAAGTAAACCAAAAAAACGGCAGAGGGAATGGGGACAAAGAATGAGGTAGGATTTGTACAGCATACCAGATATACCACACTTCAGAAATAGGAAAGAAGCCCTTCAGTTTGCCCATAACCTGCATGCACAGGAGCGAGGAGCCAC
Source organism: Saccharum spontaneum (assembly GCA_022457205.1). NCBI lineage: Eukaryota > Viridiplantae > Streptophyta > Magnoliopsida > Poales > Poaceae > Saccharum > Saccharum spontaneum. The sequence continues at coordinate 21,810,742 of CM039607.1, read as the reverse complement.
AGGCAGCAATTTAGCACCATTGTGGCTGCGCCGAACCACTGGACACCACGCAGTGCCTGTTGATCCTGGACCAACCACGCATAGCACTAAAAAGGGAAAAAAAAAACGAGAAAATAGCAATCAAACAACAAGGAAAGTCGAACCCCAATTCAAAGGGCCAGCACTGCGTTGTCGTACCTCTGTCCAGGGCGATGGATTGGCCAGGTAGCGCGCAAAAACCTCCTGTGCCAAGTCCACAAAATTAAACATCTTATTTCCAATGAATCTGGCAGTGCATGGTTGGTCCTGGTTCAGCAGGCTGCAAGCAACCAACGAAACAATGAATCATCCCAGCGAGACAAATGAGCCGGAGGAAAATTCCAAATCACCTGGAAAGCAAAGCAACCCACCTTCTCCATCTCGTTCCGAATCTGCAGGAGCTTGTCGAAGGAGAGAAGTAGGCCACGGTCGATGGGATGTCCCCAGTCCTCGTCGGTGCCAGCGGCCCTCGGCCTGTTACCCTTCTTTCCGGTGCCGGTGGCCGTCAGACTCTTGCCCTTCTCAGTACCAACCAAATCAGGACAGTGTTGCGAGGCGGGCGTGGTGGTGGGCACGGGCCTAGTTGCTGCGGTGCAGGAGGCGAGCAGGAGGCCGGCGCCTGGCAACCTGCAGTTGGTGGCCTGGCGCCGGCTAGCGGCTGGGGTTCAGGTGTTGGCTAGGTCACAATTGGAGGAGCCTGAGTGTTAGTAGTATATATAGGTGATGATGGTACGGGCTGGACCTTGAATGCTATTGGGCTTCAGCCCAAGTTGCCATTTCTACCAACTAGTCATTCAACTAGAAAGGCCCGACTAGTCGTGACTATAGTTTATTATTTGCTAACTGATTGATTTACTAGGCAATATAATGGAATCGATGCACCTAATCCTTCTACAGGGACCAACTTATTGATTTACCTTTGGTTAAACATGATTAATCGAGCGATTTTAAAACACTAACATATGCAAATAAATAAGAAATGTGAACTCAATATAATAAATTTTAGCACCACCATGTATCCCCTATTAACATAGCTTTTTTCATTGATAAAACAAACAGTTACTTGGTGTTAATCTTGGTATGCTTTGTCTAAAAGATTGGTTGCTACCTATACCCGAGTCTATAGTCCATTGCACCAATGTGGTTGAAAGAAACTACCATATATGCAAATAAACACGTAAATATGTTTTGAAAGAAACTACTGCAAATTCAAATAAACACGTAAGATAAAGAAAGTGTCGGCGTTCGGTCCCGTGGGGGTCCTAAGCCAACGAGTGAGTGCTGCGTGTCCTTAATCTGGATGGTGATGCAAGGAGAATACACGGAGATTTATCCTGGTTCGGACAAAAGAAGGCCCTACGTCCAGCGGGGAGGGAGGAGTATTGTATTTCCTTGCACCGAAGTGCTTGCGTAGGGGTTACAAGCTGTGAAAGAGGGAACCGAGCCCAAGTCTCAAAGGAAATGTCAGAGTACAAGGGTGATTGCTTGAGATGTTGATCAGTGGGTGGTGTGCCTTTGCTCGTTTGTTGGTTGGTTCGTTGTTTCCTTCGTTGCTTCGTTGAGAGCCCTGGCCTGCCCTTTTATATGGTAAGAGGAGGCCGGGACGCTAGGGTGCCTTGAGGTGAAGTTTTGTCGAACCCTGTGGAGGTGGCTGTAGCGACGTGCCCCAGGAATGGCCGGCCATCCCTGGACACCATGGTGACGTCGGGGAGGAGACGGTGAAAAGACCCTGAGTCCTGTGCCACGTCGGCCTTTCCTCCCTGCTGACCGGAGGTGGGTCGAGGCTGGGTCGAGGTCAGGTCGAGGATGGGTCGAGGACGGGCAGATAAGGCCGAATCCCCGAGATCGTGGGGTACGGACCTTGTCGTATCCTCCCTCGAGGTTAATTGGTGGCGAAACAGTGTGGCATGGTGTGTATAGTGACAGGTTTTCACCTCCCATCCTGGGATGGGCAGTAAAAAGTGAGACCTGACACCAGCATTGTTTCCACATTGGTCACAGCTGTAGCCATGACGGTAGGAAGTAGCAGATAGTCGCATTAAATGCTCTGACTTTTGCCTCAGAGCAGGTGAGTAAGATAGGTCGAGTGATCCGACCCGGGGTCGTGCGAGTCGGAGATTGCCGATAGTCAAGATGCCTTGTCGAACGGGCCTCGTACGAGTTGGGACGCGGTCGAGGCGTCTCATCGAGGGTGCCTTGTACGAGTCGGAGCGTAGTCGAGGCGTCCCATCGAGCTGGCCTCGTGCGAGTCGGAACGCAGTCGAGATGTCTCGTCCGCTATCCTTGGCTTTGCTGTATTTCGTTTGTGAATAGTGTTTTGTTTTTCTTAATCGTTGATTATGGGTACCCCTAGTTTGTAGGTACTGACAGAAAGGAACTTGTATGCTGGCAAAAGGAAGGCTAATGTTGAATACTTATGGCCATAACGAATTATATTTTGCATATTTTACTATTTTTTTTCGCAAGCTCAATATGATGCAAACCTGACAAGAATATCTAGTGAATGCTTCATCTAAATATTAGAATGCAAAGTCTTCGGTGTATTCTGTAGTCATTCATAGTATGAGTTAATTGACAGAACATGTGTTATTTAGTATTACTATGTGATACAGTTTGGCACTCAGCATGTAGTCCATATCACATCTAGATGGGTTACAACACAACAATGTTATTGTTGTACTAGTGCCATCTTAATGGCACTTCACTATGCAAAGTGACAGGGAATGCACTGGAACCGTAAGAAATATTGTTCAACTGGCTTCTTACCAGCAGTGCTCTTTTATACTTAGGTTCTCTATGGCCCTAGGCTGATGTTGTACTTAACAATGTGGTGTAAACTTTGTTGTCTTTGTGCTTGTCAATGTTTCCTTTTCTTGATTGGTGGTACTAGATCTGTAGTTTAGACTTACTGAGAACCTTCACAATGATGTAGGATACAAAAAAACTGACTAAAAAAAGACCATGTTTCTGTCATGCCGGTATGCCCAGCAGATGCAGATCTTATTGTACAAAAAAGCCAGGCCAAGCCTTTGGCCTGAAGCACTAAAAACATCTCATATTTGCTGAGCATACACAAAGCTGCTGTTAAGAACCAATATATCTGCAGCTAATATACCCTATTTGGGATTATGAGATTTCAATCAATGATGTCTACTTGTTGGCAATTAACATGAAAATATTCAACTCATAAAATCACCCTTCACAAATGAAGTCACACGAGGACATTACAATAGAATAAATGCAAAATCTACTAGCCCTGTTCAGCAGGTTTTCCTTGGCATACATGCTTTAATAAAGGAAAGTCTAATTGACCCCCCCAACTATAGGTGGTGGTCTAGTTTACCCCCCGAACTATGAAATGATCTAATTTACCCCCTGAACTTTGCAAAACCGGCCAAATCACCCCCTCGGGCGGTTTTGAGCGGTGGTTTTGCTACAGTGTCAGCGGTTTGCTACAGTAACAGCGGTTTTGTCTTTTTTTTTATTTATTTCGTTTGAATCTTTGAAAAATCATAGTAAATCACAGAAAAATCATAAAATGGAAAATCCAATTTTGGTGGACTCCACATGAGTAGATCTACACAGTGAATATATAATATAATATACTTTAGTACAAAGTTTTTGTTGTATGAATTATTCAAATTAATTACAGAAAAAAATAGATCAAAATTTACAGCAAAAACTTTGTACTAAAGTATACTATATTATATATTCACTGTGTAGATCTACTCATGTGGAGTCCACCAAAATTGGATTTTCCATTTTATGATTTTTCTGTGATTTACTATGATTTTTCAAAGATTCAGACGAAATAGATAAAAAAGAAAAAGACAAAACTGCGGTTACTGTAGCAAAACCGCTGACACTGTAGCAAAAACACCGCCCAAAACTGCCCGAGGGGGTGATTTGGCCGGTTTTGCAAAGTTCAGGGGGGTAAATTAGACATTTCATAGTTCGGGGGGTAAACTAGACCACCGCCTATAGTTGGGGGGGTCAATTAGACTTTTTCCCTTTAATAAACATCCATTCAGCATATGCAATCATGCCAGCAAAATAGCAATACACGCAGTGTGCTATATAAGCTATAACTAAGATACAAAATGCCATGGTTTTTAAGTTGTCACCAGGTGTTGCAGCGTAACCTGGTCGCCACAGAGGCAAGGCATCGCCCTGTTGCCTGCCTATGTAAATTAATTGAGAAGTTTTTCCTGACGCAAAGCTCTTTCTTGTTAATAGAATAATAGTATATTTTTCTTTCATGAAACTTTCAGGTATCAATCACAACTTCAGAAGAACCTCTTGTATCTCGCTGCAATCGCAGATGCCCAACCACAGACTGCTGTAAGCCGCCCTCAGGTTTGTCATTAACTCATTTCTAGACCTAGCTGTGCACATATCCTTTCTACTTTATGCCCTCATGTTATTTCTGCAAACAGATGGCGCCGCCTGGTGCATTGCCTGGAGTAGGGCAGTACATGTCACAGGTGCCTATGTTCCCACCGAGGACACCTCTAACACCCCAGCAGATGCAGGAGCAGCAACTCCAGCAGCAGCAGGCTCAGCTGCTAAATTTCAGTGGCCTAATGGTTGCTAGACCTGGCATGGTCAACGGCGTGCCTCAGTCCATTCAAGTTCAGCAAGCTCAGCCACCACCAGCAGTGAACAAACAGGATGCTGGTGGGGTCGCCTCGGAGCCCTCGGGCACTGAGAACCACAGGAGCACTGGTGGTGATAATGATGGTGGAAGCGACTAGGCCAATAAGTTCCGATAATTTATGAGCTAGCCTTTTAGGTCGCAAAAGATGCATGTATACTACCGATGACGAAGAGAGGATCATTCCTGTGCCCTTCAATGATAAGTGGCCGTGATCTTCGCATGGATGATGATCAGTAGCTGTCACGTTTTACCTTTGTTGTCAGTCTGTAGAACTTGTTGTCAGTCTGTAGAACATACTTAGATTATTGTGACTTTTATTTGCTTGCTCTTTCCATACTGTACTTTTGTAGGCTCGAAGCCATATGCTAGTTTATGGTTTCAGGAGCTGGATTCAGTTACGAGTTGTGATGGCAAAACTTTCAACTCTTCACGTAGCTGGATTCATTATGTTAGAGCTGAATGTCATATGAAGTCCTATAGCTTCCAAGAACTTAGCTACCATGCTTTTCCTTTTATTATATGCATTCTACTTGTGTCATGAAAATTTTTATTTCGCTGAACTTGGGCCTGCTTATCTAACAGCAAATCAACTAGGAAGCCTGCACAACCTTTAGGGCCCTAGAATATACTACCAGGCTTATAGTGAACTCCGTTGATTCAAATCTTTTGAAAGTTACGTGCTAATACAATGGGGCAGAGCTGGTGGTGGAAACCTCGACATGTTTATGGGAAGGATGAGAGCCATGTGCCAAGTTAGTGAAATTGCTTTGAAAAATCGTGCCATGTTGACATGTACTCATTGAATAGTATTAAGATTTCCCTTTTGCCTAGTATACAAAAACAAGCAGAGGATGATGTGGTACTTTTGACTTTATAGGGTGCGAGTGATGCAACTTGAGCTTCATTGATTCCTAATTCTTGGGTCCCTACTTCTCAAGAAAAGTCAACTGTTGCTTTCCCTGCTTTCAGGAACTTCCAACTAGTCACTTCTCGCTTTTGATCTCTTCTGTTTCCCAAGTCTGGTAACCCAGTTTGCTTTCATTGCTTCCTTTTACGAAACCTTCATCACTACTCCTTCACTGAAACATGCTTAAAATGAGTTTAAACTCAGGTTTAAACAATCAAATGTACAATCTATCTTCTTATCCTGGCTTGAGATAAGGAGCCAATGGAGTTCGAGGTCAGGTGTTATGTTAGATTGACTCAATAAGAGAGAGAAGGATTGTATAGATGATATATGTGGCTTGTATCTATCAATTGACACATTATGCTTTCATTGTTGGACTTGTTGTAAGTCGTCTCCTGAAGTAAATAGTGGTGGCTAGAAATGTGTTGCGGTACTGGCATTGGATTAACTGAGTTTTGAAGTAGCTGCATGCAAAATGTGAGATGACTAGTTGCATTCCATCACATGGTGAAGATTATAACTATAGTTCAGTCCAAACACACACACAGACACATTATGCAACGCCTCTTGGACAGCTATCATCTTTGGATGCTGCACTAGTTGCAACGTCCACTCCCTCCAGAAGATTTCACCACTCTGAATGGTGGAACAGCCAAAGTCAATCTCCGATTACCCATCCTCAAGCACACCTCAACCAGCTCACACCTTCAAAACAACACGCAACCCACCAAACCAAATGACGAATAGACCACAAACCAGCGAGAAGAAGCGGCAAACCTCATAAATATTAGGGTCAAACGAGGTGGCGGGGTCACGTGAGTAATTTCCCCAGCTTTTGCTACGCCAGAAACCGTCATGCACGTCGGAATCTCGCCGGGGAAGGACTGCTCAGCGTGCATACAAGGGCTAGCGCCCAACATCCGGCCACAGGACGTGTCTGGACGCAGCTCCCGCGGGACACCCCTGCATCGCATCCCGCGCCTCACGCCCGCCTACATCACGTGTCAGCGTCCGGAACCGTGCCCCCGCGCCCGCACAGGGAAAACCATGTGGGTCCCAAGTCAGTAGCCCCGCCTGTGGATGCGCGTTGCTGAGGCGTCTGCCGGCCTTAGGTGCTTCAGTAGCAGCACGAGGTGGCTGCGATGGGCCACTGTCCGCCAACCACCAACGTCCATTGTAACATATGCAATACTTGATCTACTTTTGAAACATACATATGAAACATCTGCAACATACGTCTAAAACATATAAAACACTTGAAACATACGTGTATAACTATATCAACATATGTAACTTTAGATCCACTTTTGCAACAACCATATGAAACAATTGCAACATAAGTCTAAAAACATTTGAAACATTTAAAATATACACTTGAAACATGAGTGTATAGCCATATCAACATATGCAACATCTGAAATACATTTCTAAAACACTTGAAATACTTGAAAACATACATTTGCAACATACATATATTGTCATTGCAACATATACAACATCTCAGATATACTTTTGCAACATCCAGATAAAACACTTGAAACATAAGTCTGAAACGTTTGAAACATTTCAAACATGGCGTTGCCGATAGCCATTGCCTATCTGGTGGAGAATTGCAGTAGTCAGCTAAGCTCGGGTCAGGGGGACGTTGCTCCACACTCTCTCCCCTGTCGGCATGGCCCGTCGCTCCTCCTGCGATTCTCCGCGCTTTCTCGCGGCCTAGGCTCACGCTCGTCGGCGTAGCCCCACTGTTACTATGTTGCTGTTTGCTTGGCCGTAGTCGTCTAGTGTCGTCCGTTCACGGGGGTGATTGGGTGTTGCGGGGCCGGCGATGGGTGTGCGGCGTGTGTGGGGGAAGGGCACGGTGCGGCAGGAGACGGGCGCATGGTGGGGGGAAGGGGGCAGGCGGATGAGCGGCCACGCCGCAGCGGGCGGGTTAGCGGATGAGCAGAGTGAGGATTTTGTTTTTGTTTTTGAGAGAGATGGGGCTAGTCCTGCGCAGATCTAGGAGCCACATCCGGATGGGAGTCATGGGACGGACACCCGTGGCGTGTCATTATCTTAACTATTCCACATGTATTCTATGTGCACATAGCATAATTTCTCATGTTAAGCCTTAAAACTAGTATAGCACGGTACGGAAAGAAGAAAATAAAGACATTGAGAAACAAAATGCAAATCCAGCATCCATGGCAGCATCCATTTACCTCCGGTACCCAGCATCTTCCCGTTTTGATCCCCTTGCCATCTCATCATCCAACGGTGCAGATTCAATCAACGCCCCCTCCTACTCCTATCCGCCATTAAATACCTCACATCATCCCCTTCCTGTCCCCATCCCACTTACAAAACCATCATACAGACAGAGCAGAAGTGTCCAAAGCAACAGAGCAGATAAGATTTTGATGTTGTTCACTGCATACCAACATGTAAATATGATGATTCTGCATCTAAATCACATTTACTACATGCATGCTATGTACTCTCGTCTCGATCGATCACATTAATATTCCGCACATATTTCCCATGTTTTGTGCCTTGGCTTGGATCAAGCAAGGCCTGGTATGGTGACGGGGGTTGCAGCAGCATGAGTTCGTTCCCATGATGAGCACAGCCGCAGTGAGACGACAAGATCCAAATAGATAGCCATTCGGACCGCCCGACGCGGCACAGCATGGGCTCGACCAAGGCACGACCCACTGTCACCAAGGCCAGCTGGCCAGGCACAGCATGTCACTGGGCTATGCCGAGCCAAGCACCATGCCTAACCAATGGCCTAGGCACGGCACGCCGGGCCGTTTTTTCGGGTCGTACTGGCCCGAGAAGCATGCCCAATTAGCAGGTCGGAGCAGCCCGGAACCTGCTGTCAGCTAAACCTCTCATTCACCTCATTCAATTTGATCATTTCAATGTGCATACAATACAAGTTTACAATAGAATAAGTGAATAACTGATCATACAACAGTACGACAGAATAACATTATTCCATACAACACTCGAATTCAAAGATATATTTCAAAGTTCCAGTCTTCGAGGTCAATAAAAATGAAGCCAAGATATGAAAACACCAATGGATTAACAAAATGAAGTCAAGATATAAGAAAAGTCAATGTTATAGAGCTGTTTGTGCAATGTTGCCCTCATTAAAAACCTTTCTAGGTAAAATTCACACCTCATGAGAAGCCCTAAAAGGAAAAAAAGAGTACAGCTAGCTTATTCAAAGTTTGATATTTCAATGCCCTAGACTCTTAGTCTTACAAACCATAGTACCAAACTCTCGCTCTCACAAGATGACTCTTGTAAGAATCCATGTTCCCCAAGATGACTGTCTCTTCAGTGTGGTTTCGGTACATAGCCATCTACCATAAAGTTTCTTGAGGCTCTAGGTATTGCCAGCCGCATACCATCAAGTTCAGGCTTCGCGATCACTCGGCATGCAGCGCGTGATCTGAATACAGTTCCAGCAAGTCAGATTAGAGAGATGAAAACTATGGCAACCCACCTCTAATAATACTTTGGGTGGGGTCCGCATGAATTTCTTAATGGTTGTGATTCATCTAATGCATTTATTTTGTTGTATATATATATGAATTTACAAAAGCATTCTGAGCCATCTGTACACAACAACCAAATTAGTTTTATAGAACTAGTTGGAGTTGTCACAGTTTCGATTTTTCATGAACATACCTATTATGCCTATTGCCTAGGTGCCACTATAACAGCCATGTTCATGCAGACTACAAACTGGTTTTGGAAACTTTCAAGACTAGTATTAAGAAAACTGGATCTTGTCCAAGGCCCACCATTTCTGTTACGAAAAAAGGTCAACACCCATAGTCATCAAATTTAGAACAGATTCTGACAATTACTCCCAGAAACTCAAATATTGAAATGTTTGTCTCCGTTATACAGAGATTGCAAAATTCAGGAGACAATATAATAAGAGTAGTAAGTTACTCTGATAGAAGGATTTTGACTTACGTTTCGGTGAGCCCACATGCAAGGTCAAGAATATCATTTTCTTCATCTGTTGGATCTTCTAACTTGTTATAATAGTTACATCCTGGATAAATTTAAGAATTCTAGTTAGCAGTGGAACTTAAATATCGATGATGACAACAACAATAAAGCCCCAAAACAATTAGGGCAGGTTAGACTGCTAGAGATGAAACCCCAATATTGACCACCAGCTAAAAGGGAAAAAAAATTGCATAAAATAAAATGAGTCCTTTTACAGTACTTGTAATCGCTTCTCATCACTTCCACAAATTATTGATTTTATTTAAAAAGGGCATTTTAGTCATTGCACAAATACCACTTATCCCCATCCCCTCCCCATCTGCCCGACTCCTCCCCCGACAAAAAAAACACCGGATGTCTCTCTCGCTCTCGTCCTCGCCATAGCCGCCGCCGGCCCGCCCTCGTCCACCTTGCGCCGCCGCCGCCGGCCAGCCCTCGTCCGCCGTGCGACACCGCCGCCCCCTCGCCGTGTGCCGCCGCCGGCCCGCCCTCGCCCGGACCACGCCTACCCACCACCGTCGCCCGCTTCTCCCCCAAGGCGAGTGGGTCTCCTCCGCCGACGCCTCCGGCTGCGTCCGCGTCTAGGGCCGCTACGGCGACCACGCGCTCAAGGCCGAGTTTCGGCCCCTCTCCGGACGCATCGATGACCTCCGCTGGTTCCCCCGACGGCCTACGCATCGTCGTCTCCGGCGACGGGCAAGGGCAAGTCCTTTGTCGTCCGCGTGTTCGTGTGAGTACAGACTTTACGTGCTCTTTCTCTTTCTACCTTCCTTCTCGCCACTGCAACACCACGCAAACAAGATTGTTCAGAATTACTGAATGAATTAGACGATGCAAGAACAATTATTCAGTTTGGTTGGTTGGATGGATGGATGGACGGGGCAGTACTAACTGTTCAGTTAATCGTTCAGTTTGGAACTGCCTTTAATAAAACTGATGGAATTTAGTGATAATTCAGCATGTTGTCTACTAGCTCGGTTT